>CM032067.1:21222100-21514592 GCA_018831715.1 Matsumurasca onukii
TGTAATGGACACAGGACACACCATTCGAATGGGATGATGACAGCCAATTTTGTACAAGGAGTCGAATTGAGAAAGAGAAATTTGACAGAATCTTTGTTTATGTCACTGGAGTTATCGCCCTGTCAAATCCGTCCGTTGAAATAAGCCCGATCTACTTAGACACAGTGAGGGAAGAGGCGAATCAGCTGATGGCTAAACAAAACTGTATAGAGATAAGCAAGCCCTCCTTCCCCTCACCGGCCCGCTAGTGACTCATATATCTAATTCCGTCAGTGGTTCGTCGTTCTCAACGCGTAAAAGACCGGACGAAAGCCTTGAGAACGCGGTACGTTTGTAGGTGCCGCGAAACGTCGGGAAGTGCGGAAGACGGTTGTTTATGTGTGTGTGTGTCTGTGTGTTTTTGACGTGAAGATCTACAATCTTCAAGACATCGTAGTCTTCCGCTAACCTTAAGGTGAGTGAGGCCCAAAAGTCAGAGTTTATTGATTGACACCTCACCTAATAAACATGTCATTTAAATATAGAATTACATCCCGGTATGGGCCCGGTGTAAAAGACATGATAGAAAACTTGGAAAAAGTTATGGTCAAAAAAGCTTTGAATGAGAACCACTTGA
Source organism: Matsumurasca onukii (assembly GCA_018831715.1). Classification (NCBI taxonomy): domain Eukaryota; kingdom Metazoa; phylum Arthropoda; class Insecta; order Hemiptera; family Cicadellidae; genus Matsumurasca; species Matsumurasca onukii. Next base: position 21,222,717 of record CM032067.1, read on the forward strand.
CCTTTTTGATTAAATGTAAACATAATGAGGTAGTCCCTCTGGGTCTCACTTTAAAATCACCTTTGAAAGATCAACAATCTAAGAAAGTTGTAAATTTAGCTAGTATTAAGCTTCTTAATAATAGAATTCGCCAAGTTAGGCTGAGTAAATATATTCTAGAGGATAAAGCTGACAATTTAATTAAATCTTTAAATCCAATCTTAACTAATGACGACTCTAGAGCAATCATGTGTGTTATACGAAATAAATATAATAGAGTTTTTCATGCAAAGAAGTTGGCTCAACAACGTAAGTTCAATGTGCTGGTTTCTAATCTCAGGCCGGATCATGGTTATACTCAGAACGCAGGTCAAAACACGACATTAGTGTCTAGTCCTCCAACCAACTTGGACAACCTTGTTATCAACATGTCTAGCCGTCCAATCAATAACAATGAAAAGCAAGTCTTAGGTAAAGGTCTGAACTTTGCAATAGCTCCTAATCATGTCTCACACATTGACATTGTTACTTCAGTAGAGTCAGCGGCAGGTTTACTTCCAAAAGATGTTAAAGACAAATATAGGTGTGATATTGTTGATGTTTTGAAAATCCTGTTGTTTTCAAGCCGAATTTGACAAGAGAAGAAATAGTAGCTATCAAAAGTTTACAATGTGACGAGTCTATTGTAACACTTCCTTCGGATAAAGGTGGAGCAGTTGTTGTTTTGAATAAAACTGACTATGTGAGTAAGTTACAGGATTTGATCAATGGTGGTCAATACAAATTGTTAAATAGAAACCCCACAAACATGATTCAAAACAAAATTAAATCAGCACTAAAAAGCATAAAAACTTTCTTAGATGACAGTACGTATTTTCATCTTAGTCCACAGTTCAGTAAACCACCACATCTGTACGGCTTGCCAAAACTGCATAAAACAGGAGTTCCTTTAAGACCTATAGTCAGCTCAATTGGCTCACCCGCTTATAACCTATCAAAATTTGTTTTACCTATTATAACACCTTTGTTTGGAAACTCACCCACATACATAAAAAATTCAGAACATTTTGTGGAGGTATTGAAAGGCATTGAACTTACGGAAAACACGCTTATGAGCAGTTTTGATGTATGTAACTTATTTACAAATGTTCCAGTGACACCTTGTCTGGAAATTGTGAGGGATTTGCTTGATAAGGATAAGGAATTAAAAAGGCGAACCACACTACCAGTATCTACAATTGTTGAGTTAATAAGTGTTTGTGTAAATAATAACTACTTTCAAGTTGAGAACAAATTCTATGAACAAACAATGGGCTTATGGGTGGTGTTCTGAGTCCAATTCTGAGTAACATTTTTATGGATGATTTTGAATCAAAAGCTCTCATGGCGTACAATAGTAAGCCTAAACTCTGGCTACGGTATGTGGACGACGTGTTTTGTCTTTGGGAAGGATCGGTTGAAGACTTAGAACAATTCAAGGAGCATCTAAATCTCCAAACAAACTCCATTAAATTCACCTTAGAAATGGAGAACGATCGCAAACTACCTTTTCTAGATGTTTTGGTGGACAGGTCCTCGGGCAATTGGGAGAGGAGACAAGTATATAGGAAGCCCACAGCCACAGGCCAGTACTTAAATTATCAGTCGAACCATCCATCACATGTAAAGCAGGGACTGGCTACAGGCCTTTTAAAAAGAGCAAAAGCTATATGCAGCGACACGACCAAGTTTGAAGAAGAACAAAATAAAATTAAATTGTTTTAAAAAATAGTGGTTACCCTGATAAAATATTTCAAAAGCCGTAAACAGTGTAGTCAACCCAACTCAAAAGCAAATACTGAAAGCCTACGGCAAAATCAACCGTATCCCAAAATTGGTAAAAAGTAAGAAGAATTAACTCAAAATATAACGTCAGAACTGTTTTTAAATCAAATTCAACAATAAAAAGTAAAATTACTAGGGTGAAGCCTGCTGGTATTGAACCACCAAACAAAAACGTGGTGTACAAAGTGCCGTGTTCGTGTGACAGAAATTACATAGGCCAAACATCAAGGCCTGTAAAAATACGTATAGATGAGCACATGAAAAAAGTTAAAAATAAAGAAGTCTACGGCTCAAAAATATGTGAACACGTAATGGAGACGGGACACACCATTCGGTGGGAGGACAGTACAATTTTGTACAAGGAGTCAAATTGGAGAAAGAGAAATTTGACAGAATCTTTGTTTATGTCACTGGAGTTATCGCCCTTGTCAAATCCGTCCGTCGAGATAAGCCCGATCTACATAGACACAGTAAGGGAAGAGGCGAATCAGCTGATGGCTAAACAAAACTGTATAGAGATAAGCAAGCCTCCCTTCCCCTCACCGACCCGCTAGTGACTCATCTAATTCGTCAGTGGTTCGTCGTTCGCAACGTGTAAAAGACCGGACGAAAGCCCTTGAGAACGCGGTACGTTTATAGGTGCCGTCGGGAAGTGCGGAAGACTGTTGTGTTTATGTGTGTGTTTTTGACTTGACGAAGATCCTACAATCTTCAAGACATCAGTCTTCCGCTAAGGTGAGTGAGGCCCAAAAGTCAGAGTTTATTGACAAAAGTGTCATCAACGTATCTCAACCACACCTTCGGTTTGAAGTTCGAGGTGTTTATGGCCTTTTGTTCTAACTCTTCCATGAAGATGTTGGCAAAGACAGGTGATAGTGGTGACCCCATGGCCATTCCTTCATCCTGGCGATAAATTCTATTATTTAGCTCAAAATAGTTACATTCCGTGCAAGGTTTTAGCAATTCCATTATCACGTTTACTGGTAGAGTGTTTCTATTTTTTAGGTTAGGGTCACTATTTAGTCTATTTTCAATTATTTGTAGTGTTTCATGGACTGGGATGTTAGTGAACAAACTTTCAACATCGAAACTGACCAACCTGTCATCTTTTGTTAGTTGCATGTCTTTGGTGAATGATCTATACTTGGCTCAGTATTGTTTAGAATTTATGTTAACAAGTGTATTTACGTAGAATACAATGGAAGTTTAGGAACGTGTAGGATAATCCAGTATGCTGATGACACAACATTGAGTTTTGTGCAAATCCTTTCACTGATTTAAAAGCTCTCGGGCAGCAAAGAACCAATTTTGTATGGATTTTTTGAAAACTTAAATTTAAAACTAATTTTGACAACACTTTTTATGCTATTTGGACATTCTTCATATATGGCCGCCGTTACTGGAGATCCTGCACCGTAAGTTGCATTCTCCTTCTCTGCCATTTCCATAAAGTTTTGGCTTGCTATTTTCTGTTAGGGTGTGCCTCCTTAGCCTTTGAAGATCTCTCTTCAACACCACAAGGTAGTGGTGAGGGTGGGGGCGGTGGGAGGGGCTGCTTGGCAATCAGCTGTTTTCCATATGCATATTGAAAATTTGTCTTATGGGAGCAGTATTTATTTTTGTATTTACTACATAGTAAACACTATTTTGTTTCAGCCCGGTGGATGAGGAGCAGGAAGGTACGGGAGCTGAGATTCCAGATGATTTGACATCCTACTCACAATATACAACACCAGAGTGCAAGGGTAGCGACAGTAGGACATTTCTCCAGGTATAACATTGCTTATCCTCTTTAGTGAAAATTAAGTTTCTATCTCAACTTTGAATTAGCCTGCAATATAAGAGAAACTTGAAGTGTGTGCAGTAATCAATGTCATTTGATATCCACAAATTTTAATTAGTGCACACTTGACTGTTGTTGGTGTGAATAAGACTGTCTGTGTCCAATCCTGCAAAGTTGTTGTATTTGTTAAACGAGTTGCTTTTCTTATAAGAAAGTTAGACATAAATTTATTGTCAGTATACAATAATATTAAATTGTGTTGACAACAAAATTAATAACTATTTAGTATATACAAAATAAACAAAATCTACTACCACTGGTAAGAAAAGATAGCTAAAACATCTTTAGCTATATAGTAAAAATATTAGTATACAAATTAAAATTTAAATACCATTTTCCATGAATTCTCCCATTGTATAAAATTTTGACAATAAAAAGTTCTTTAGTTCACACTTAAAAGTTTTAAAATTTTGAATTTGTCTGATGTTTTATGGTAGTTTGTTAAACATCTTTTTACCAGATTTTATCGGCAATTTATTGAATATTTCCAAACGGTGGCTATTAAAATTTAAAATGTTTGCACTACGGGTATTATAAAAGTGACTTGACTCTACCAATTGAAATTTTGGAAAACAGAATATTAAAGTTTCTAATACGTAAAGTGACGTAATTGGCAGTATTCCAGTTGATTTGAAAGCATTTTGACAGGATTCTCTATGTTTTAACTTTGCAATTATTCTTACAGCCAATTTTTGAAGAATCAACAGTCTAGCAATTTTGTGTCCCCGCAGTTCCCCAAAATTATACCACATAATATGGGGATGTATAAGACCAAAATAAACCATTTTCAAAACATCTGCGCTGCAGTGAGAAGATAGTTTTCGCAATAAGAATATCCCAGAAGCCATTCTTTTACAAATTACATCAATATGGTTATTCCAAGTTAATTTTTTGTCAACAAAATACCTAAAACTTAATGCTGTCTGTTGGGGTGATTTTGTGATTTGCGATTGTAAAATTCAAACCCGCGCGTTTTCTACTGAAGAATGTCCAAATAGCATAAAAAAAGTTTTGTCAAAATTAGTTTTTAAATTTAAGTTTTCAAAAAAATCTATACAAGAATTGGTTCTTTGCTGTCCGAGAGCTTCTAAATCAGTGAAAGATTTTGTACAAAAACTCAATGTTGTGTCATCAGCATACTGGATTATCGTACACGTTCCTAAACTGCCATTGTATTCTACGTCAATACACTTGTTAACATAAATTATAAACAATACTGGGCCAAGTATAGATCCTTGAGGAACCCCATATTTAATATTAACTTCCTCAGATAAATGGTGTGCAACCATGACTTGTTGAGTTCTGTTGCTTAGATATGAGCTTATCCATTTTAAAGGATGTCCACGTATTCCAAAACTGTTGAGAACATTAATTAGTGTTTCGTGTTCTACACAGTCAAAGGCTTTTGACAAGTCCAAAAATATACTAAGCGTTTTATATTGATCATCCAAATTTGAAATAATAAACTCTAAAAGTTCGTTGATTGCTCCAGAGGTGTTTTTACCTTTACAGAATCCAAACTGACAAGGGGAGATTATATGAAATTTTTCCAAAAAAGATAGTAGTCTTACTAAGAAAAGTTTTTCGTATACTTTACTTAGTATTAGAAGAAGGGATATCGGTCGGTAATTTTCTTTAGCTTGGGTATTCCCCTTTTTAAATATTGGTAAAATCCTAGCCTTTTTCAATTTATGAGGAAACATTCCTTTTTTAAAAGAAAGGTTTATTAGGTGAGTAAGAGGTTTTAATATTTCTAGACAACACTTTTGTAGTACAAAAGTAGATACACTCTGACTTTTTGGGCCTCACTCACCTTAAGGTTAGCGGAAGACTACGCTTCAGTAAACCATCACATCTGTACGGCTTGCCAAAACTACATAACAGGAGTTCCTTTAAGACCTATAGTCAGCTCAATTGGTTCGCCCGCTTATAACCTATCAAAATTTGTTTTACCTATCATTACACCTTTGTTTGGAAACTCAACCACATACATAAAAATTCAGAACATTTTGTGGAGGTATTGAAAGGCGTTGAACTTACGGAAAAAACTTATGAGCAGTTTTGATGTATGTAACTTATTTACAAATGTTCCAGTGACACCTTGTCTGGAAATTGTGAGGGATTTGCTTGATAAGGATAAAGGAATTAAAAGGCGAACCACACTACCAGTATCTACAATTGTTGAGTTAATAAGTGTTTGTGTAAATAATAACTACTTTCAAGTTGAGATCAAATTCTATGAACAAACAATGGGCTTGGCTATGGGGGGTGTTCTGTGTCCAATTCTGAGTAACATTTTTATGGATGATTTTGAATCAAAAGCTCTTATGGCGTACAATAGTAAGCCTAAACTCTGGTTACGGTATGTGGACGATGTTTTTTGTCTTTGGGAAGGATCGGTTGAAGACTTAGAACAATTCAAGGAGCATCTAAATCTCCAAACAAACTCCATTTAATTCACCTTAGAAATGGAGAACGACCATAAACTACCTTTTCTAGATGTTTTGGTGGTTGAGGTCCTCCTTTGGTAGAGGTCCTTTTTGGTAGAGGTCCTCGGGCAATTGGGAGACAAGTGTATATAGGAAGCCCACAGCCACAGGCCAGTACTTAAATTATCAGTCGAACCATCCATCACATGTAAAGCAGGGACTGGCTACAGGCCTTTTAAAAAGAGCAAAAGCTATATGCAGCGACACGACCAAGTTTGAAGAAGAACAAAATAAAATTAAATTGTTTTTAAAAAATAGTGGTTACCCCGATAAAATATTTCAAAAAGCCCTAAACAGTGTAGTCAACCCAACTCCAAAAGCAAATACTGAAAAGCCTACGGCAACAATCAGCATCCCGTACGTAAAAAATTGGTCTGAAAAAGTAAGAAGAATTAACTCAAAATATAACGTCAGAACTGTTTTTAAATCTAATTCAACAATAAAAAGTAAAATTACTAGAGTGAAGCCTGCTGGTATTGAACCACCAAACAAAAACGTGGTGTACAAAGTGCCGTGTTCGTGTGACAGAAATTACATAGGCCAAACATCAAGGCCTGTAAAATACGTATCGATGAGCACATGAAAAAGTTAAAAATAAAGAAGTCTACGGCTCAAAAATATGTGAACATGTAATGGACACAGGACACACCATTCGGTGGGAGGACAGTACAATTTTGTACAAGGAGTCGAATTGGAGAAAGAGAAATTTGACAGAATCTTTGTTTATGTCACTGGAGTTATCGCCCTTGTCAAATCCGTCCGTTGAAATAAGCCCGATCTACTTAGACACAGTGAAGGAAGAGGCGAATCAGCTGATGGCTAAACAAAACTGTATAGAGATAAGCAAGCCTCCCCCTCCTTCCCCTCACCGGCCCGCTAGTGATTCATCTAATTCGTCAGTGGTTCGTCGTTCTCAACGCGTAAAAGACCGGACGAAAGCCCTTGAGAACGCGGTACGTTTGTAGGTGCCGCGAAACGTCGGGAAGTGCGGAAGACTGTTGTATATATGTGTGTGTGTGTGTCTGTGTGTGTTTTTGACGTGAAGATCTACAATCTTCAAGACATCGTAGTCTTCCGCTAACCTTAAGGTGAGTGAGGCCCAAAAAGTCAGAGTTTATTGATTGACACCTCACCTAATAAACATGTCATTTAAATATACAAAAGTAGATAGCCCATCAATGTCAGTAGACCTCTTAGGTGGCAAACTTTTAATTGCTCCTAGCACCTCACCTTCAGTAACAAAGCTTAAATACACAGAGTGCTCACAAAAGTTTTGAAAATTAGCATTATATTTTTTGTTATTTGCAGCAACATTTGCAAAATAATCATTAAAACTGTTAGCTAATAGAGTAGAATCTTCAACTATGACTCCATCTACATCTAATTCGATTGGGCTAAGTTTACAAAGTGTTTTACTACTGTTTACTATCGCCCACGCAGTTTTAGATAGATTAGTTGTTGCTATTAACTGCCTGTTTATTTCCAACGAGTTGCTAACCATTGTCACATTCTTCACTCTTCGAGTGTTCAGTGTATATTGGGTAGTGCCGAACCATTTTTTGCTTAAATTTAAGATTTCTTTGTAAAATCCCCCACAAATTTCATTTTAGACCAGGCTTTTGAATAGTAGGCCCTGAACAGTTCAACACACACCAGTTACAACAAAGTTGAAACGCATCACTAAATTCTGCCACTATTAACATTCTTTTTCTATGAATGTTAAGTAAAGTTTCAAGAATTTTCATACCTTTAGAATTTTTATGCACTTTCAGATATGTGCCGTTTCAATTAGTTACTAAAAAGATAACAATGAAAGCGTGATCGCTGTGTACAAACAATAAACATTAATGGGTATTACCTTTGTCACTATCTTCTTTTGTCGAAGGACGACGCGTTTCAACCTAATTAGGCCATAATCATGTCTTCATCCGCCAGTTGGCTTCGTCTTCATATTAAAACTTCCACACAAAGTACATGACACACACGAACGACAACGAATAAACTAAATAAATTAAAACAAATACAATAAATACAAAACATCGAGCCAGCTCACGAACAAACTCCCGTCACGGCATGCGAAGACTACACTGAGGCTTGCATCTACGTCTTCCCCTCCCCACTTCCTCCTGGCTGGACTGATAACAGATGATCAGCTGATACTGGTTGTCTTGAAATATTGATAAGGTGGTTAAAAAGATGGTGCGATTTTTATTTTTTGAAAATTAGTCATTACAGAAATTAAATGCAGCATAACAAATAACAATAAAGCATATGATTTTAGCCACACTTGTGTAAAACAAATATTAAAAACATCTTTCGATGTTAAAACACTATATACTGTAACAGTATTGTAATTTTTCATTTAAAAGTGGATTATTATTTTTAAAGGATTTGTATATTTCGAATTCTTCTATGGAGTTGAGAAAACTTGATTTTTGGGAGAAGTGGAGGATTTGTAGACTTTCGTTTATAGGCAACAGTGAATGTTTCATGTCAACAAGATGCTGCGCGACGTTTGAGCGTTGTTTTTCACGCTTAGGGTCTGGAATATGCTCTTTAAATCTCTCCTTAAAGGAGCGTCCTGTTTGTCCTATGTACGTGCTAGGGCAATCCGCGGATGTTATCTTGTATACACCTGATTTGTCCATGTTGTTCTCTGTATTCTTTTTACGGTTGAGTGGTTTTTGGGATTTAGGTTGAAACACGTCGTCCTTCGACAAAAGAGGATAGTGACAAAGGTAGCTAAAAACTTGCATTACTACCCATTAATTGTTGAATACTATCCTGGGGCTAAGATGAATGATATAACAAACAATAAACTCAGATGTTTGTGGTCTGTTGCTTGTAGTCACTACAGTCGTACACTGAAAGATGGCCACTCTGGTCATAGTGTTTGTTTTGGTTGTGTTGTAGTGAAAGATGAGCCATAGCAGCTCTGTTGGTCTGATGTCATCAGCGGCTACTCATCTTTGTTGGCCGACAACACTCCAAGGGTTAACCTCTGGGTCAACACAGCCGTTATTTAAGTCATTCATAAAAAAAACTTGCATTAATGTTTAAAAGTATGTTACGCTACGTTTCTGTGGGTAAATACAAGCAGGTGAAGTGTAAGACAAAATGTGTTTTGAAAATAAATAAGACCTCAAAGAGATTAAGACTTCATGTAGATTCTATGTTTTTAAATTTAATTTTGTTCTCTGATTGTAATGGTTGTATTTGTGTGCGTAGAGCTGGCGTTTTGGACTCGGTGTGACATACGACTGCGCCCAGGGCCGAGTCCAGGGTCGACTAACTACACGGCGAGCAGAGTAGTTAAGTGACCAGGTGTAACAACACAACGTAAGGCATTGCCTCGGCCCATCTTGTATTTTATCGTATTGCACTGTGATATCATCTCTCTTTGTAATGTTTACCATTCACAGTCTTCGAGCGGCAGTTCTACCAACCCACCCGGAAATACATACTGCAGTGTGGCACTCTGTTGCTCTCATTAGACTTGGTATTTCCTTAGTTAGAAATAAAATCATCAATAAATTCATTAGTTAATTTGTAAGGATCTCTAAATTGTTCTGGTGTAAATACAAGTGGTTTTGAGAACTTGTCCGGTAGAACTGCCGCAACTGTATAGTTATCTACAGACTATCATTTATAAACTCTTGTATCTATGGTAATACACTTACTAATTACACTTACTGTACCACTCTTAGCTTCAACATGTAATCTTAGCAAATCTTGTGATTACTAGTTTTAGAGACAAACAAACGTAATGTTATAAGTTAGATTTAGGAAATAGGGCACTAGGCCAGGATAAGGTATCAAAAAGGAATAGAAAGGAAAGCAGGCTCACCGGGATAAAGTCCTTTTGCCTTGACAAATCCCTTATTAGTCTGAAAATTTGACAGTCTGTGTTCTTTTATGTGTTTCTAATTTATCCAGCCTGCTCTCCTTTCTATTCTTTTTTGATAGCGTAATGTTATAATTATTTAACTAAAAGGTGCCCTTCTGTCGTGAGGTTGTGAAGTTCCAGTTCTATTGATCGAGGAGACTTGTGTAATTTGAAACCAAAGATCAGGATCAAGAATATAACAGGGTGGCTACAGACAAGGAGTTATAGGTACCGAAAATTTTGTGTGTAACTGGGAAAAATCGGCCCAATATTGTGTCGCGGCCTAATTCATTCCTTGGACCGTACCGCCGACCGCGTGCGTGAAACAATACTCGGAGTGTACCGCGGGTCTGGAATGCCTCTCGGAAAATCTCGAGGGCAAGAAGGTGCAATCATAACGTCCTGCAGGCAAGTCTCTGAATGTACTGCGGGTCTGAAATATCTCAGAACATGTGGGCGTAAAAGGGCGTTTGAAAAGTGTCGTGGGTAAGAAACTGCTCTCAGAACGTATCACGTGTGTAAAAATGCGATCGGAACCTAGCGCAGGCAAAAAATTGCAACCGGAACATATCAAAGGATCCTAAACAATTCTCCCAGCGAATTGCGGGCGTAAAATGGTGATGGCAACTTATCGGAGGGTATACGTGGCGATCGTAACATACCGTGGATCTGAAATGCTTCGTTGAAAACATCGCGGGCATAAAGAGGCAATCGGAACGTACCGTGAGCGTTAAATGGTCCTTTGCAACATTGGAAGTACACAGGAAAAATGTGTATATTGCCGGAAAATATGCATGGCCAAGCACCTTCTGTGGCCACCCTGTATAAGAGATATTTGGTGTCAAGTTCCCTTGCCATTGTGTAAGTGGTGAACAAACTGCCCAACATAGCTTTACTATGAAACACCTGATTACACCTTTTCTAATTGTTCACCTTTAATTTAGCTAGGGATAATCAATTTTTTTTGATAAAGTATAATTTTAATTAAAGAAATTGTTAATTTGAGAACAGGAACAGCAAATTGTTAAACTTGTATTTCTTATTCTTTAGCTTGCTAGCAGACTCGTAGCAGGTTGGAATCATGCGTGACTCCAGAGCTCATCACTCTGCTGGCGTTTGATTGATCCTCGCAGTCACCACTTACATTTGTAAAGTGACCATGCGGTAATGCTAGGTAAAGGTCGAGGTTGATTAATAGAGGATTTTGTAGTCCTAACTTCACCTCAAACAAGACAAACTTTCCTATTTTAGCTGATGAAGTATGCTACTATACAAAGATAACAAATAATACTATTTTTATTTGAGTGTCTCAAATACAGTTGATATCTATTGTGAGCTTTTATCTCATGTAAAGTATCTCTCATTGTATGTCTTAATGTTGGAAGTTTCATGTTTTCAATAAATAATAAAACTATTTATTTTACCCGAAATGTGTATGACTATCTTTCTCCCCCCAGTAATAAATAAACCTCAAAATAAGAGGTTTCCCCAGGTTAGTTGCTCATCCTTTTACACAGAAGGTTGCAAAATGGTCAATTTCTGCTCTAGAGCATTTCTTCATAAGCTCCAAAGCAAAAACTTTTCCCTGGTATCAGGACCTCAGAAGTTGGCAGGAGACCCAATAGTCTGGTCTGAGTTCAACAAGCAACTTGGTGATTTTTCGTGGAAAGGTCAACTCGAAGGTCTCCTGACAATTTCTGCGACCCTAATGCCGAAACTAATTTTTTAATCTTGATTTGGCCACTGTGCTTGGAACTGAATATTACCTTAATCTACTAGGACCTCAGAAGTTGGCAGGAGACCCTACAGACTGTCCTGAGGTCATCAAGCAAATTGGTGATTATTTTTTGGGAAGTTCAACTGGAAGGTCTCCTGGCGATTTCTGCGACCCTGGTCCAAACACTCATTTTTAATAACTTTATTTGGTCACTGTGCTTAGAACCAAATATTTCCTTAATCTACTAGGACGGTAGGACCTCAGAAGGTGGCAGGAGGTTCCCATGTCGAAACTAGAGCAACTCACTCCGAGGTCTCCTGGCAATTTCTGCGCCCCTAATACCACAAATTTAATTTTGACTACAATTTAGTTTCTGTGTGCAAAACATTATGTTTTTTTAAACCAGTGCTAACTACTCACTTTAAATTATATTCTTGCACAATAAATTCCACTGAATAAAGGACTGGTGGCTACACAGAGGTAAGAAAACAAGTTCACATTATTTTTAATTTTCCATTTAATTATGAGACCCGTATTTTCTCTGTTATAAAATTTTTACAATACAATAATAGATATAAACAAAACTTAAGCTAAAACAAAATACAGAAATAAATAGGGCCCCTAGGACTTCAGTACGACCAGGGGGTCCAACTCCAGGCATAGACTAAAGCATTGACAGTTTATCGTCAATAACTTCCGAACAAAACAAGATAAACATTTTTTTAAATCAGATTTGTGTTCAGCGCGACCAGGCAGTGCAAAAAAATGTATAATATACATTTGAACACAAAAAGATAGGGTACAACGGAGTGCAGATTCGTAATCAGCGGGACGAGGCGGTGTTAAAAAATGTATCATAATATGTCAGATTTGAGACGCAAAATTTTTTGCTAATCGAAAAAACCTAAGGTTCAAAAACAGACCAAATAAACCACAATAAAAATTTCACCACAGATACCTCACTAAAAAACTTGACCCACACTATATAAACCTATCACATTTCTGGTTGACTTTACAGATTTTCAGAAAATAATTAAAACATTACAGAGGTAAAATTAACTATGAAAACTGTAGTCTGTGTGGGCGAGTCGTCGTGAAGGTGGGCAGCCTGTCGGGAAGGTATTATCACAGCCGGTAAGTGTCTAGAGTGGGTGTGGGCGAGGCGTCGTAAAGTTGGGCAGCCTGTCGGGAAGGTATTATCACAGCCGGTAAGTGCCTAGAGTGGGTGTGGGCGAGGCGTCGTAAAGTTGGGCAGCCTGTCGGGAAGGTATTATCACAGCCGGTCCTAGAGTGGGTGTGGGCGAGGCGTCGTAAAGTTGGGCAGCCTGTCGGGAAGGTATTATCACAGCCGGTAAGTGCCTAGAGTGGGTGTGGGCGAGGCGTCGTAAAGTTGGGCAGCCTGTCGGGAAGGTATTATCACAGCCGGTAAGTGCCTAGAGTGGGTGTGGGCGAGGCGTAAAGTTGGGCAGCCTGTCGGGAAGGTATTATCACAGCCGGTAAGTGCCTAGAGTGGGTGTGGGCAGGCGTCGTAAAGTTGGGCAGCCTGTCAAAGGGAGAGTGGGCGAGGTGTCGTTGCGGCAGCCTGTCGGGAAGGTATCACAGCCGGTACCTAGCGAGGTGTCGTAAGTTGGGCAGCCTGTCGGGAAGGTATTATCACAGCCGGTAAGTGCCTAGAGTGGGTGTGGGCGAGGTGTCGTAAAGTTGGGCAGCCTCTGTCTTGTTGGATCATCACAGCCGGTAAGTGCCTAGAGTGGGTGTGGGCGAGGTGTCAGTAAGTTGGGCAGCCTGTCGGGAAGGTATTATCACAGCCGGTAAGTGCCTAGAGTGGGTGTGGGCGAGGTGTCGTAAAGTTGGGCAGCCTGTCGGGAAGGTATTATCACAGCCGGTAAGTGCCTAGAGTGGGTGTGGGCGAGGTGTCGTAAAGTTGGGCAGCCTCTGTCTTGTTGGTACTATCACAGCCGGTAAGTGTGGTGCAGAGTATCTGCAACACAACACAACTCAGTACACAGCAACTACATTACTTTTGCAGCTCTGGAAAAACACACATAACATGGAATGTATTAGTAGAAAATTCACCTCATCAAATGTTTAAAAATATGTTTCCTAACACGTTTGCATATGTGCGGCAATCGCGCTATTTCCATAGTCCATTCTCCTTACAATACCTAACCACAGACCGAGCATGTCATGTGTGGAGATCACTTCAGCCCACAGATAATGGTGAGGCGCAGGGGTAAGCAAGGGCTGCCAACTGTCACAAGTCCACTCTCCTCACAACCTTACCTAACCACAGACCGAGCATGTCAAGTGTGGAGATCACCTCAGCCCACAGATAATGGTGAGGCGCAGGGGGAAGCAAGGGCTGCCAACTGTCACAAGTCCACTCTCCTCACAACCTTACCTAACCACAGACCGAGCATGTCAAGTGTGGAGATCACCTCAGCCCACAGATAATGGTGAGGCGCAGGGGGAAGCAAGGGCTGCCAACTGTCACAAGTCAACTCACTTACAGACCAAGTGACTCAGTAATGTAGCAGGCTTCCCTGCTGGTATGGTATATAAATATTACCATTGTGGGCTTCCGTAGCCCATAGAGTTTATTATTACAGGTACACTGCTGCAAATACGGTCTATTTTAATAAACCCAAACGCCACCATTTGTGGCGGCAGCCTGTGGATATGAACGCATGTGCCACAAATAAGCTTCGATGGCCTACAGATGTGGACTTTTTTAGTTGTACGGTGGTAGCGAACGTGTTAACAATATGAGATACCTGGTTGATTTGCCACCAAGAGTGACTAAAGTATCTAGTACAGGTATAGATCATTTCCTTGTAACAAACATAACAACTCAATCCCAAGTAACTATTGAGGGAATTTTAACTTGCTTATCAGACCATGGTGGCCAACTGTTACATATACATTAATTCAAACTTAGAAAATATAAATCCTTTTAAAAGGGAAAAAAGTTATTCTACATATGCCAATGTAGATCACTTTAAATATTTATTAAAATATGAAAGTTGGGCCAGTATTTATTTTCTATCCACTTCCCCTTCCCATATCTCTGAGCACTTAATAATTTAACTTTGCCATGTGTCTGTGTTAATAATGTCAATAATTTCTTATGACACTTAATTAAATAAATCTATGTAAATTATAAATCAAGCATATTGTGACATTATTCAACAATACAATTTAAATTGTATCTTGACATGTTCACTACAACGAATGAAGTATTTTCAATGGAATTGAAAACAAAACGTAGCTGGCATGTAGCAAGAAGCGCTAATGTAAGTCCTACTGAAATTTCAACCAGGCCGACACGCAGCTAAGCACTAAAGCGCTGCTGGCATGAGTTAAGTGAATTTTCTTATTATTATTGGAGTTACGAGGCTTATGAGTGTCACTTTACTCATACGATACGTTCCCAGTGCAATTATAGTGAAATCTTGTGGTCCAAGATGCTGACTTTGATAAGTTCCGACTTGGTTTTACTCCAGTGATCATTTCCGAATGCATTTTTTCATCCCCCGATACGTCCTAGTGTTATAAAATAAAATTATATAAACAAAAAAATTGATTTGTACAAAACCCGACGAATTTATTCAATACAGAACACTGCCACAAAATAGATGGCTCAAAAATCAACCAGCTAAACAAAATACACCCTTGGTAAAATAAAGTGTTTATAAAGTAAATACCAAGGGTCTTCTTTTGTTTATACAATTTTATTTTATACTTATATAACATCTTTTATCATCTCAAGTTCCTAGTGTTGTTTTAGCTACACAATACATGGCCATGTGCCAAGAATTCTACTGGCGAGAGTAACTATGACTATGGTAAGTTAGCCTTTTCACACTTTTAGAGAGAAATTAACGGCTTACTCTCGTATGGCTAAATTCACGGCTTATTCACGGTTAGAGTAAACTGATTTGATCTAAGGATTTAATCTGCTGGTGTCTTCCTCAAAGACACTTATTACTGGAGAGCTAGTAAGTACTGTAGAGTAGTAAGTAGGTAGTACGTGTAGGACGTACTCACCTACAAGACATACTATGACACCGGACCATGGCTTCACTCCAGTCACTACTGGAACTGATGGAGTGGCTGGACAGGAGACTGTGTGAACAGGATCAGTAGGAAGGCGGACTCTCTCTGTGCTGCAATAGTCAAAAATAAAACATGATTGTCACTCATGTGATACAAAACATGCTTGGGCAGGATGCGCCAAGCACATATGACAAGCACAGCGTGTTTGTAGGATAGCGCAACAGAGGTCAAAACACTGTGATATTCAGGTTGCCATTTTACTCTTAGTAGCATGCAAGTAGCTAGTACATTTTTCTAGAATTTTTAGTTTAAGCGCGCTACGGTTTGAAATTATTTTACCAAACACTTTGTATAGGAACAGTTTCTCCACCGACTACAATCCAAGAGTCGTCCAGAAAGTAACAGACGTTTGTGCATTACGGCGTAACATCACGTTTGTAACAACCTAAGCTTGCACCACTTGTTTGTTAGCTGCATTCCTCAGCTCAGTTTCACTATCTTATAAACATGTGTTATAGTTCCAAAACGTTTTTAGTTAGCGGTACCAAATTAAACCTCAGCCCAAAGCAAAGCTACCAGTTTTATTATTTTTTCTTGACACTCCAATAAATATTCCTAGCCACACATTAAAACGTAAAAATTAAAAACATTAAAAAGTTTTAATATAACTTATAAGGTTAAGGTTTCAATCATGTCAAAAGTTACAGCTGGTTTTCATTTTTTTTTAGTATTGAAATAGTGCTCTCAAATTTAAAATATTGCAGTTTGGTAATAGTGCCAATCTTTCCGCTGCAAGCAAAACTTACAAACGTACCTCCGGTTTACAAGTTCAACCTATTGACTATAACTCTACAGATTCTCTGCGGTCGCGTCTAAACAGCTCAGCGCGAGCGCCTCAACTTGCACTGGAACCTCCTCATGCGGTTGTTTCATTCCTCCTTTCACTCTATCACGATGCTCCTCTGGGTGATCATCAGACCCGTTTGCTCATTGTCCTTCTTCTTGCCCAGGAACAACTAACAAGTATGCTCTGTGAACAAAAACGATATTGAGAGCTTTGGAAAGTCTACCTACAAGTCACTTTTCCGTTTGAGTGTCGACTGTAACTCCTCAAGAGTTAAAACTAGTATACGTTAAAACAAGGCTGAAATAAAAAGGACCTTCAGTAAAAGACTCTCCGTACGTTGGTGTTGAAAATACAGTTTTTAGTTCAGAAGTACAGAATTAATTTGAGGATGAAAGTAAAGGTTCATATAAAGCAGCATCAATAGAAGTATGCTTCCCTAGAGAACATTTTTACATTTAAGTAAATTAACTTACCTAAAACGTAGTTTGCAGTTTGTATATCATGTTTTAAGTGGCCATTTCTTAAGAGGTCAATCTGCGTATGCGCAAGCCGTGACTAGCATCAGTAAATAAGAACGGTTATTACAACGTGTTTATATACACGGTGATTACAAATATTGCTATATAATGTCGGGAAACCGTTTTACCATGCGCCAGTAACATGTTAAGACGTGATTTAATGTTGATTTTCCGCTGATATGTAATTCGAGTGCAGTGAACGTCGAAGAACACGAGACTAATGGGACTGTGGATGGAAAGTTCTATAGTTTAGAAGAAAACATGAAGATAACAGATCCCCAGTCAAAATAATTTCCTCGTCTTATACAACCTGGTTTAATCTTGAACTTACGACACTTGTGGTATTGACTGTACGGTACAAGCCACAATGTCAAGTTGGTAGTTCGTTTACAGTGAAGTGTGATATATATATATGTAACTAATAAAGCTAAATTATGAACGTTGACTCAGCTTGAAATAATATATTGCCAGTTACTGATACTAAGGTTTGCACACGCGCAAAGGGCACTCGTAATCCTGCCCTGAGACGGCTGCATCCAGGCCCTGTATTATATATAAACAATATTATGTTTAGGAACCCTGTGGTATCCGTGTGCATCTTTGTGGTAGTTATTTTTCCAGTTAACCTCAAATTACCAACTAAATGTCAAATAGCTTTTCTATTTATGGGCCATAGTAATTTTACTAGAGTTAAGATATATTTTGTGTCATTTATTTAGCTATATTGTTGAAATCTCCTTATATTTGACTTTTTTCAATTAGTTCGTAAGATCTACCCATAAGTTTGAAAACATGTCTGAAGATAGGCTAAACAGTAGTGTTGATGTTGAAGGACCAGTCATTGTTAAGGCCAAACCAGATAGAAGAACATTTAGACCGATCAAAACTGTTACTAAAATCCCAGATGAAATTTTAAATGACCCAGTGATAAATGCTGCAGTAAAACTTTTACCACCAAACTACAATTTTGAAATTCATAAAACCATTTGGCGAATAAGACAAAATAAGTCGAAACGAGTTGCTTTGCAAATGCCTGAAGGCCTATTGATGTTCGCAATTACCATAAGTGATATAATTGAAAAGTTCACGGATGCTGACACAATCATTATGGGTGATGTAACTTACGGAGCCTGTTGTATAGATGATTTTACTGCCAGAGCACTTGGGGCAGATTTACTTGTACATTATGGGCACAGTTGCTTGGTACCTATTGACCGAACTTCTGGAATCACTGTTTTGTACATTTTTGTTGATATAAAGATTGATTCTTTGCATTTCATTGAAACAGTCAAGGCGAATTTCCCAAACACCACTAGAATGGGTTTTGTTAGCACAATTCAATTTGTCGCAACTCTTCAATCAGCTGCAAATGAACTTCGCAAGGATGGCTATTCAATAACTATTCCTCAAAGTAGACCATTGTCGCCAGGAGAGATTCTAGGATGCACAGCTCCTAAAATTGTGGATGTTGATTGCTTGATCTATTTAGGAGATGGTAGATTCCATTTAGAAGCTGCAATGATTGCAAACCCTGAAATGAAATATTACAGGTATTATAATAGGCTAAAAAAAGGTAAATGTAAAGTTTGTCTTGTTTAACGAGGCAAAGTTAGGACTACAGTGTCCTCTCTACCACTCAACCTCGACCTTCACCTAGCGTCACCGCATAGTCAAATTACAAATTGTAAGTGGTGACTGCGGAGATCGAACCCTTAAGTGATGAGCTCCGGAGTCGCGTGCGATACCAATCCGCTTAAGTGCTAAAACTATTTGGGCTACTGTTTTGATGTTTTCATAAATGTTAGTTCAACATAACACCATGTTACAATAGAAACTCAGTAGTTTGGACACCGTGTTGCCGTTAATAATAACGTAAATAAAAAGAAGAGAAAGATTGAAAAATATTTTGTACTGTAGCAATGATGTATGTTAATCATTAAAATTAGTTTTCTTACTTTGTAACACTTTACTTATCACAATACATAAAAAGTATGTTGTGGAATTTTAATACCTTTCTGTGTTATACTGGATAGTTAAGACACTGCTTCAGTCAACAAATTTTCAAAAAACCAAGTTTCTACTGTAAATAAATTTTGCTTAACTAATGATTAGTACTTCAGTTTAGGTGCTTGTACCTTTCATAATGTAATTTATCAGTAGACAGTTCTACAACGCACAAAGTCCTTGGCTCAGTACTTATCCTGTTGCAGATATGACCCGTACGAGAAAAAAATCACGGAGGAGATGTACGATCACGAGACTATGAGGAGAAACCGAGAGTCAGCGGTGAGGACGGCGGGTGATGTCGGCAAGTTCGGGCTCGTCTTGGGCACCCTCGGTCGCCAGGGCAGCACCAAAGTCCTCACCCACCTACAGGTAAGGCTCGGGTATCAGGTCAAATACATTAGGTACAGTTCGTCAGGTTTAGCATAGGCTATAGGGCCATAAGCGGCCAGCAGGAAATCTCAAGGCCACCGGCCATGTTATAACTAACGAACTATAACTAACAGTGTGGCAACATACCGAGAAATGTGTGAAAAACAACTTATATAATAATAATAATAATATATTTGCTGAAGACAATACAAAATATTGCGTAGCAAAAAAAACAAAACAAAAAAACACAAATTACAATACAATGAAATTAAACATTCACACTCACTCACACTTACATGATTTCGCACTCATTCCACATTCACACTTAACATCAGACCTGGCTTTAGGGAGGAATTAAAATATGTAAGAAATGTTAAGAAATTATTTGTCTGGAAGATCATCTATGAACTCATCCACCGAGTAATAAGCTTTGCTTAACAGCAACCGTTTTATTCGAGATTTAAAAATTTTGGTACTTTTAATTTCTTTTAAATTTTTTGGAAGGTGGTTGAAGAGTTTTATACCTACTTGCATGGGTAGTTGTTCAAATTTAGAAGTTCTATGTTGACAAATTTGCAAGTGGTTCTTTCCTCTTGTGTTATAATCATGAGTGATTTTAGATTGAACCAACATTTTATTAGTTTTACAATACAAAATCACTTCTAAGATATAGAGACAGGGAAGTGTCAACAAACCTATTCCTTGAAATATGTCTCGACATGATTCCCTAAATATTGTACTGTGGAATCAGCTTAACATGTTATGCAGTTGCCAGTTTGATTTCTAAATACCTAAAACTGTTTGTACGTTCTGACATGCAAATGTGTCCATTTCATTCAAATTTCTTTTATTTCAGCCTTTTGTCTGTCAGTGTATTCCCTGTTCTCCCAGTCAAGTCCCATGAACTCCCACATTATAAAATGTTCTTGCCATCAAAATAAATGCTTTTTTGACAACATTTTCTTAAGTCAAGTTTTGAACGCCTTCAACATTGGGGCACTTTTAATCGAATTTGGTAACCGGACAAGTTGAACTCCTACGTGAGAAAGCAAATGTTGATAAATTCTAGGGAAATTTGCATTTGAGCAACTGCCTTACAAAGCCAATTGTAAGAAAGATGCAGACAAACTAATCCAAAATAGAGTTATTTATTTTCTGAATGTTTGCAGCAAAAATTTAGGAGTCTTAGTTACTCCTGCAAGCAAAAAGTGTGGCAAAAACAACATTGCCGACGCTAATTGTGATTCTTGGAATCAATCGTTACGTTAAGACATTTAACAGTTGATCATAAATACAGTAAGATCTCATCCGATCCTACATCGGGATCAGATGTATCGGATGAGCGGAAATGCTGGATCAGTGGAGGTTCTCTAAAAAAACTCAATTTGTTGGAAATAATCTATCTTACGTGAAGGATGATTCATTACTCTTAAGGAATGATGCAATATCATTCTTTTTCTTCCTTGTGTCCATTAACTTTATATCGAATCCCTTGGATCACTTTTTAAAATCACATACTTTTCCATCTATTGTCAAAGTAACATGTTACTGACACAACATAGTAACGTTTTTGCTACCGGTACATCTAACTGCCCGTACTGAACGGAAGCACTCATTACCAATAAACAACACACACATCTCTGGCTGTTTGTAGTGAACTGAAGTAATCGATACAGACGACATACATCAAATGCTTTAGAGACTTGAAAACAGGCGCTATCTACGGATTATAGAGACTGTAATGTACAAAATTGTTTCAGGAGAGACTCCAAGCAGCGTCAAAACAAAGTGTGATCATCTTACTTTCTGAGATATTCCCGAGTAAACTACAACTCTTCCAAGACATCGGAGCTTTTGTTCAGGTCGCATGTCCTAGGCTGTCCATAGACTGGGGAACTGCTTTCCCCAAGCCTCTCCTGACTCCGTACGAAGCGGCGGTCACTCTCGGCAACATAGAGTGGAGGCAGAACTACCCGATGGACTTCTACGCAGCCAACAGCCTCGGCAACTGGACGCCCAATCACAAGCCGGAAGGATGTTGTGGGAAAGGTTGTCATAAAGAGAAATAGTGAAATTAACCAGCTTTTTATTTACCTTATTTACCAAATGGTAGTATGTGTTAGAAATTTCAAAACGACGGCTGTTAAATTCAAAATAAAGTTTTTGGTTATTTTCAGATATATATTAAACTGTGCATTGGATTAAATATCCGATAGAAGCAGTAAATTAAATTTTCTCCACAAATGAAGGGCTAGCATAAAAAGGGGATAGTCCATTTTTCAATTTTGACTTCATCAACTTTAAGGTTAATACTCCTGTGGAAGCATATGTAGGATGTGTTTATTTGGCAAAATACAAGCTCAGTTACAAGGAAAAAATATTTAAAAAAACCAGAGGGAAAGTACAAGCTCAGTCCCTCTGGTATCGGTAACAGAAGGCTCATTCCACAGTTAGTACTGTAAACAACCGGCTTAGTCGGGTCCGTGGCGGATTGGTATCGCTCGCGACTCCGGAGCACATCACTCCAGGGGCGCGGGTTTGATCCACGCAGTCACCACTTACATTTGTAATGTGACTAATACGGTGACGCTACGTAAAGGTCATGGTTGAGTGGTAGAGAGGACTTTGTAGTCCTAACTTCACCTCGTTAAACAAGACAAACTACCTTTTAGTCCACAGTTGGTATTGGAAACAATAGGCTCAGTCCACAATGCTCGCATATTTTTTCAGTAAAAACACAGGTTAAGCCCATGGACTGAGCCTGTTCTTTGATATCCAATTCGTAGTTACAATTTTAAAATATGCGTTTTTGGAAGAAGGACTAAACTTACATTTTGTGCAAAACTATATATGCTAAAGAGGATAAGTATTGACATATTTTTACTGCTCACAACCCAGGTTTTATAAAAGATTTAGACTTTAAAAACGCTTCCTGTAAAATTGGCCAAAAGTGACTTTGCCGGTTTTCTCTGTTTGCCCATCAAACGGTTAGCCTACTGGTCCGTTTCATTTGTCCTTATAAAGAGATTGGGATTTTAATTGAATATATTTATTTTGAGCCATCATCACAATGTTAAACTGTAAATCCGCAAGGAAAAGAGGCAGGCTTATATTTTGAATAGTTCCTGTTGTTAATGGAAACACAAATAAAAGCACACAAAAACAATGCAGCAGACTCCTGAAAATTGGCCACTTCAAGACTGGACCCTAAGTGGCAGAACTGACCAATGCATATCTAAGTATATATACAATGTTAAAAAACGCAAGTGAAACAAAAATGACTGGTCTATAGATCTACTGTAAGGATTAGTGCCACACGACTGCACAGTATAAATACACAACAACCAGAACTGATGAACTAAACAAAGATTACTCGTACAACAAACAAGTCGTGACTTGGTGCTGGCCCGTGTCTAGTAAGTGCGTTCAGCCTCGTCTACACCAACATTGACGATTAAAAGTTGACTATAGAATGTTTGTAGAAAGTAAAAGTTAAGATCTACGGCTTCCGGTTTACACTGTGTCACAGTTGAACTATAATTACTGCTAAACGTTTCAACCTCGCTGTGGAGAGTCATCCTCAGTAGCTTGTTGACTGGATTGGCCAGCCGTGGCGTCTTCTTATATATCCCATGGAGGGGGTCCTGTCACCTGATTGGCCGGAGCCCACTTATATAAGAAGACGCCACGGCTGGCCAATCCAGTCAACAAGCTACTGATAATGACTCTCCACAGGGAGGTCGAAACATTTAGCAGTAATTATATTTCAACTGTGAGGCGGTGTAAACCGGAAGCCTTAGATCTTAGTGATGACACCGGCCGCGAAAGCCTAAGAGTTAAAATTAAAAGTTGTCAAAAAGTTGCTCCTGTTAAATTAGAGTAGCAAACAGAAGTTTTTTTGTAGAAAACTAAAAGTTGCTCTTCTTAAATTTAGAGTAACAAGAGGACAACTTGTTAAGTCAGTAGGACATGTGGAGCCGCATCAAATCTTCCACTTTTGGTTGTCAGCTTACTTTGATCTTACCGCCACTCCGCGGGAAACCAAAATTTAGTGGAAGATTTGTCTCTCTGCAAGCTGCAATAGAAAGACGGATAATGTTGCAGGATTTTGTAGAAAACGCAACAAATTGCTGCAACTTGAGGAAAGAATTTGGTGTAAACATGCCTTACATGAGCTCAGATAGTCAGCCGAACTTACAAGGGTCTACTGCACTCTGCGTGATACATCAACAGTGTACAAATGTTACACTATTTGAGATGCCGACCACTCTCATGAGGGTATTTTAAGGCAAATATGTAGTGAGGGATGAGTGGTAGTAATGAGTTAAGAGGTGTAGTCTTGTTACAAACTAAGGCCGACTCTTTCTTAGCATGGGTCATTAATTAATAGCCCAATGACCAATGGAAATACAAGGACCAACAGCTTAACGTGGCTTCCGAACCACGCAGGTGATGGTCTGATATGTCTAAACAATGGTGGAAGTTGATGCGGGTATCATCAGATGATCACTGAGACTATCTGAGCCGCTTTAGACCTACATCATCCTCAAAACCTGACCTCCATGAAGCTGGATTACAGGACCACATCACGAGTCCCAGTTGATCAAGATGTTGTTTAAACAAAGAAATATATTGTGTTTTGGGTAAAGAAACACACTTGTTAACCCTGCTATGAGTGCTTCACGGAGATCTCCTTCAGATCTTGTTGTTTTTATTACAAAAACACTATTTTAAGTGTAATAGTGATCTACTTGTCAGAGTCTGTCTCTATTATTCGTCTAAGAACTGCTCACTTGCCGATTTCAGACCTACCAACAGGGTGAGTTTCAAACCTAAACATTTACCTGGAGAAAAGTGGAAACCTCTGTAAGCGCCTGATGCAGGGTTAATAACTATTCGACATATCAATTCAACTACTTGATTTATTTTAGGTGTCAAATGAATATGTCATAAATTACATAGAAAATTAACAATATTGCTCTAGGAGAACTAACCTACATAACATGTTGAGCAGGACTAACAGATCTAGATTCAACCAAAGATAATGTTATGGTAGGTAGTTTGTGCATAGATGCCACATGGCTGAGGTAGAAAAATCAACATAGCTGCGGCAACCCGAGCTAAGATAGCGCTGCCATCTTTCTCCAAAAATTTTGGGGAAAACTGTACGTATGTGGCTCTACTTGACTCTTAAAAGAATTCCCTCGCAGCGCTATCGGTGCCAAACTATGTTGATTTTCCTGGCTCAGCCATTCGGAATTTTTGCGCAATCTACCTACCATAACATAGCCTTTGTTTCAACTAGCAGCCAGCAAACTTTTAAGAAAGGTTGTGTTTAACGGGGTGAAGTTAGGATTACAAAGTCCTCTCTATTACTAAATGTTGTGGTTAACAAGTATTTTGATTTAGATCAGGGATTAAGGATTATAAACTCCTGCTTTTTTCCTGGAAAAATTCTGCCGATTTTCAGGCTTTGACATAAAGTGTACAAAATGCCTAGAACAGGTGTCTACTCAAACATTTTATTCTAACTCAAGGCTCGTCCATAGATTTTCAAGGCTCATTTTTGAATTTTGCTAAAGTGAAAAAGTACAAAAATTTTGGGGAAAAAATTGTTTAAAATTTTAATCTTTCAAGCCAAAATAGAGTTTTAGAGTATTGAGCACCACTTTTGATTCTTAATAGATTTTTTTGACCTTGCTGTCAATAGATAGATAATAAAATTTACTACAAATTTGTCCAAAAGGTATATATTTGCTTAATTTTATTGTAAAACTCACCGTTTATTAAGCTATTTAAGGTGGTTGACTCAAACGTCCTAAAAATACCATAAAATAGCCACCGGTTCAAAATGATAAGTTAGATCTTGCTGGTAATTTTTTCCATAAATTGTCTTACTTAGATACAAATTTATGCTAAGTTTGAGTCAAAAATCCGATAAGTGGTGTGGGAATAATAAATAATTTAAACTCTGCCTGAAATACAGACAACTTTCCACCTTATTATCTTGAGTTTTGCCACGGTTTACTTATGGTAACTGTATACAGGGTTTTCATAAAAAAATTGGTGCAGTTTCTACTATGTGTGAAGTTGTAATGTGTTAATCTTAAAATTTTAGAATGGTACCACTGCATTCCGGAACTTTTTACTTAATAGCTGTGCTTATTGCTAAATTTTTTTAAAAACTTGAAATGTTGGGTTTTTAACGTTAACTTGCCTTCAGACTAAGAAGAGCAAAGTGTATGGTGTGGTAAAGTGAATTAGATTCAATGACTTAAGTGCAGCGAATATTTAGGACGTCTTTGAACAAAACTGTGTTAATAGAAAACACATTATTTGTTGGTTGAAGCAACTTTTCGACACTGGATTAGCAGCTGCGGCTCAAAGCGTCTTAAAAAATGGTAGCGTTTGGTAGGCAACTCTAGCCACAGATGAAACAGTTAACGTCAGGAGAGGGTGCTAAATATTAGTGAACAGTCAATCTAGAGTTTTCCGGCTGAGCGATGGAACAGTTGAAGAATCATAATTCAGTTAAAACACCTATAAGTGCTGCAGAAAAATTGGCTTTGACTCTAATTTAAGAATCTAAAAGAGGATAGTGACTAATACCCATTAATTGTTGAATACCTGTACTGTCGCTTACAAATATTAATTTAAGGCGAACTGTGCAATTTTCACATTTTGTTTATTTCAGCAAAATTTAAACAAAGTTGGAAATAGTTTTGGAAATATTTAACTGAATAATAAAATATGAGGTCAAGCTTAACATGTTCAAGGTTGTCACCAATTGTATCTTCACAACTGATTAAATTCACCTGAATAAACTAAAACATCATCCATGTTCCAACCCCACACGCGCAGCCAAAATCGATCTGACTTTTTCTTTGGGAAACGTCTGAAAAATGAAACAGTTAACGTCAACTATTGAAAACACACACATTCACGTTTCTTGTCACCAATCTTCAAAGACTAATTTGTACCAAACCCCACACTTGACTTTTTCTTTATGTGAAAAATTTTAACATTGAAAACACAACATTCACGTTTCTTAAAGACAATTCGGTTGCCAAGAAAACACATCTTTTTTTCAATAAATTTAACCTTTTGAGTGTTATTATACTGGGTTTTTAAGTTTGACGCGTTACAATTTTACAGTTAGTCGAAACTGCACCATTTTTTTATGAAAGCCCTGTATGTGATTAAATTAAAGTTTACTATCATATTTCAACTCAAAAAATTACTTGGAGAAGGACGGTAGGAAGAGCTGGAAAACCAAGGCATGACGTGGAGAAGAGCAAAGGGACTGGCAGCAAACAGGGACCAATGGAGGGAATTCGTCACGGCCCTATGCTCCTCTAAGGAATAAGGGCGTCAAGTTACTACCATATTACAGGCGCTAAATAGCGGAATATTTAGCAAACCATAGTTTTAGAACTGATTAACACTTTCACTGTGATTAACATGTTAAAACATAAAAATTGCATATATAAATTGATACACAAATAGCAAAGTGCTCATGGACCCGCAGCAGTGATAGTGTTAAGAAACTCAAATCAATATAGTGCTATTTTTAACATTTCACCAATACAAAAGTCAGCTGGCTGCTGTTTTAAAAATATTCAAACAGTTTGGATGAATAAATAACTCTTAGGGCCATTTTTTCAATTCAGCCTTAACCGGCGGTTAAAAATTAGGACAGGGAGCCAACCAATAGGAAAGCTGGATATTTCTTAGGTTAAGTTTTACTTTGTCTGTTTTGATTTTGCATTTTGGTGTTACAGTTTGTATTAAGCTATATTAGCATAATGTGTACATGTTATCTATAATATAAAAATGAATCGCAAAATGTGTTGCTAAGCGCATAACTCAACAACGCCTGGACCAATTTGGCCAAATATTTTTTTAATGTTCGTTGGAGTTCAAAGATGGTTTTTAAGGCGAGAAAAAAAATTTGAATAATTGCCAGACAAACCCTTAAAACAGCCCTTTTCTTTTTCCCATACAAACGTTTTCTAACTAAAACGTAGGCAATTTGAGCTTTATTGCTATTCGTTGCCATCTGATATCCCTATTTTACAGACATAAAACATATGTACTGAACAAAAAACTGCCACATTACAAATCTTTTTGACAGGACGAAGTCTGTCGGGTCCGCTAGTATTCAAATAAAATTATCTTTAATTTAAGTACTTTGAACGTTGAGTGGAACTGTAAACATTGCAGACAGTAAACAACTTAAACGGTAGTTAATTAACCAGCTGGTTAGCAGGCAATTGAAAAAAACGACCCTTAAACACTACAATCTCACAAGTAATAGCTACTTAAATAGATTTGAAGGCAACTAGAGGAGGGTAACCAAGCAAGATGGTCCATGATATATATATACCTTGTTACAACACTCGGCTATAGATAGAATCTCTTCTCATGTAAGTTCGTTAATTCTGGACTCTACTCAAAAAAACAAGTTTTGTTAAAAATACTTGAATAACTACACAGAGAATGGGAGGTAGATGTTTAGGAAAAGGTTATCTCGTAGTTGCAAAATACCAACAATATAAGTTAAGTTAATTATTAGAAAACTAAACAAAATTATAGAAATACCCTTAGGCTATCAAGCAAAGTTTTAGTCCTTTTGATCTTTATGTTTTCGATCACATGATTTGCTGATATTTTGTTTTTTTTGGCATAAATTATTTGGCCTATAGCATTGATCAAAGTTCTTTTATATTTGTCACTTTTTCTCCGGCAATGATGGAAAACCATGCAAAATATTTCAATTATTGCTTTTATCCGCTTTCATGGAACAAGCCGTTACAATTTCATTTATATGTCATTGAATTTGAGATAGTATAAAACATGTCAAATTAGTGAATAGTTCAAATTAGTACAATTATTAGTATATATATATATTATTAAATTGCTTTATATACATGTAAGATCAGTTATTTCATACATACATAAGCAGTATATTAAAAATAGTAAATATGTCAATGATAGAAATAATCTCTTGATCCAGAATTTTGTCATTGTCATACACAGGAAAGTTGGGGTGTCATACTATCGTCGTATAATTCCCGGTTATGATGGTTAACACCCTGCCAAATGCTATTTGAAAATACTTAAATACTCAATTACCTGAATATTCCAACAATTGCTTTTACATTTTCACTTATATAAATTTTCAAGATATTTATTATAAGTATTTCCATCTCTGGTCCACCTTCAAAGAAAGGGCTCTATTTTGTTCTAATTATTCTCTACTATTAAAGTCAAATATAGGTAAAGCTTGTGCTAGACAGAGTATTTTTAAGTGTATTTTATTGAGTTCAATGTTTTCCAAATAAAAATTGTATTGAGTAGACAAAACTAATCTGACATTGTTTTATACTACTACGTCGCTTTGTTCTCGATTTGATCCATTATAATACAGATAAGTCAGTTAACAGTCATGCATTTCATTGAATGCATGTCGGTCAACTGACTTATAGGCCAATATTATAGTATTATAGTATAAAATAAAAGTTTCATGTCCAACCTGTAAAAATTGCTTATAGTCAAAATTATTGTAACATGGCTTGTTTCCATGAAAGCCGGATAAAAAAGCAAAGTATGGCGATTAATAATTGAAATATTTTGCATGGTTTTCCATGTGCTCTAGCGGTAAATATTTGACAAATATAAAACTTGTGGCAAATCTTCTTACCTTTAATTTAATATTGATTGTTTTTACTGAGATTTAGGCCAAAGACTAAAACAAGTCACTGTTAAAAAACAATGTTCGCCATATCTGTCAGCAAACCTCAAAAGCGACCTCGAAAACATAAAGATCAAAATTAGACTGTGCCTAAACTTTCCTCTAACTGTTTTTTGTCTAATTTGAGCCTACCTGATAACATTTTAATTTCACACAGATATTTGTTTATTTATATATTGTAGTTCTAGGCTCAATACAACGCACACTTCATAATGGAATAAGTTCCAAAACTAGTCAGGTGAAATTAAAATATTAACAGGATACTTCTATGTTTCATTTTATTTTCTGATAATTTAACAAGTAACCCTCTATAACTTATCATTTCAAATTTAATTTAAATATTTGTCCTAATTAATTTGATTGTTTCACACACAAAAACATTTAATCCACAGTTTTCAACACAAGAACAAGAATTTAGAAGTACTTTACAACAATAAAATTATTAATGTAACAATATGGAATTTCTGTTACATTCGATTTTTGGAAGGACCATCCAGTTAAGACCTCAAACACATTTTTAGTTTTAACACAAATCGTACTAACATTTAGAACAGTTAATACTACATTTTCATGAACTTTAAAGTTACTAAAACAACATAATTATGTAAAAATATAATTGATTTACAGTAGAACTCTTACATAAATGATATTCAATTTTCACAGTCTCGTTGATTGTAACTTTACCTTCATTGCTGTATCTCAAAGAATGTGTTTTAATATATTTAAAAAATTAAATAAAACAGTTTGACCCGTGACTAGCTCTTTATTTTGCTAAAGGTAATTGAAATTTTAAATGGCTACGAGAATGGCTATGTCAACAAAACAACCTCAAAGGGTTGCCAACACATTTTTTTCTTAAACTGAGAAAAAATTAAGCAAATTTTTTTATTAGAGCTGTGCGGGATCCTGGATTCTCCCGAGATCGGGTCAAATTTTTTTTCAACCTCTCCCCCCAGCAGTAAAATTTGGGACAGAAATAAGTGCTGCTGAGAAAGAGCTTATACACAATCAACTCCCGATTAACCGCAATAAAGTCGAGTTGAGGCTTCCCGGATAAGCAAAATCCGCAGAAACTCAAAATTAATGTACAATGAGGTATATAAAGAAGAAAACGACTAAAAATGAGAAAAACAGATTCCAGTGAGCAGTGCATGTGCCGTCATTAGTTCTCATGTATTTTAGCACCGCGAGTCTCAAACTACGCGGTCGGACGCTACAATATGTACATACCCTTAAGGTAGCCTTGGTTCCATGGTTTTAGTTAGGTACTGAGCGTTCATGAGCACTAGCTTCAAGAGTTCGACATGACTTAGTTACCATAGCAACCAGAAAATGGTGACAGAGTATTGTTAGTGTTTTTGTTGTTATTGTTACCTTACTTTCGTAAATCACTGTGACACCGTTTTATCACCAATGTTGTTGTACTGGTTGCACATTGGTTTACTGTTGAACCACGATCAATGTTTTGCAGCATGTCTAGTTTTGCTGCATTGTCAATACAACCCGTTTGCATTTAGACTTTAGTAGACATCCTTTTGCAATAACCACTCCAATAACAAAAAAAACTTCCGCTACAGCACTTCAGAAAATTATATGTCCTCTCATACCATTGTGGAAAACTTTAAATAGTTAGATTTATCTGTGTCTGAGGTGGATGGGTAATTCTGGTAGGTGGGGAGAATTGCTATTTTTGGACAAATTTTGTCAGGTGAGTCAGAGAGGACGAGTCAAGGTCACTCGGGACACTATTATAGTCTGTTTTGTGCGGGATGGCGTCATTGTATTTTTTATCCATTTGTTATCGCGGTTAATCCGATTACGGGTTAATTGAGAGTTGACTGTACGAGAGAAAATCGGTGCAAACTTTAATTTTCTTTGCGTTTCCAGTAATAATAAAAATATAACTTTAGAGTAAGTTAGAGCAGTTTAGAGGTAAGTTACTACAGTTAACATGGCAGTGGTTATTATTGCTACAATCTTAATTTTACCGATGAGATTCAGTAAATACACTAAATTTATCAAAACAAAGAGTTCTACCTCTTACGCCTAACAACTTAAATATAGTTCCCGTAAATACGAATATTTGGTTTTGCAATAAGGATAACAGTGGCTTCTAAAGCATAGAGTTTTCAGTTGGAAACAGGATTAGAAATTCTTAGTTTAGTAAACTGCTAAGAAGTCTTCTCTGTCTGGCAGCATCAGAGCTGGAAAGTACGAAAGAATTATTCAAGAACATCATTCAAAGCACAAAACCCCTAACAAAGTTAAATAAAGTGCAAAAACTATAAGCATATAAAAATTCTGTTTACAAAGTTGATTATGAATTTGACAACTATTTTTTCGGACAGACTCTCAGGCCAGTTAAAACTACAATTAAAGAGCATTTAAATAATTATTAAATCAAGAACTCTATATACAATTTAAATTATTTATACAGAAAATCACAATATCAAGTTTGAATCATCAACTTTAGCTTTTAAAATACCTTTGTGGACTAAAAGAGACAAAATTAAAAGTACTTGCATGAGCCTGTTTAAAACAATTGCATTCTCGACTTCCTCTGAATTTTAGAAACATATTTAAACCAATCGTAAAAAATCAAATCAAGCAAACAGTTCAAACGTTCAAAAAAGCTCTACCACATTCAACTCGCCTTACAGAAGTCACAGTCACTCCCGGCAGAACTTTTAATCTTTACATTTCACCCACATGTCTTCTACAGACGATATGTAAGAGGTTGCCGAACAGACTGCAGTCTGTCAGTCGACTGCAGTGGGTGTAGCTTTACACAACCGGTCCGTGAATTTTAGTAGCTACTATGAACGGTTTAAATGTATTTTTTGTAAACTATTTATCAATCGACAACGCCACTTCTGGCCGCAGTGTAAATAGTGTGTAGTGTAAGAAGAAGCCTGAGGATGCCCGTGTGAGGGCGAAACGGACCGTCGCAATAACAACGGAAAGACTGCATGACGGAATTCAACAACAGGTATTTAATTAATCTTCATTTGTTGATTAAATTCTACTTAACTAAGATTTGAATGTTGTATTAATGACCTTATTTCACTAACATAATTATAAGGATTATTTTTTACCTGTAATGTTTATTGGTACTATCTTCTGGTATTGTTGATAAAGATTCCTTTCTTACGCACCAGGTTGGCCATCACTGCAACAGTTGCGGAAGTTAACAACATAATACCTAACATTATTTTACGCTCATAGAAAAGACAAAAGATTTTTTATTTACATATATGAAGTATGATAACTGTGTCTAATTGCTAAGTTCAGAGGTGATTTTGTTAACAGAATTTTAACAGTACAATGTTTGAAGGGATTTTAAATTTGAAAGCTGAAAAACCAAAATCCCTGCCCCAATATGCTATTGAAATTCAAAATGGAATACCCATATTGATGTTTGCCAAACACTACATTCAGGCATTTTTGTATCGTGATCCTCCTTATCTATGAATTCTAAGACAAAATGATTGGGTGATAAGATGATTAATTATTTAAACATTTTTATTTGGAATTGATTAGGGTACAAAATTGATCAGCAATCAGAGTAAAGTTATTGAAAAATGAAAACTGTTCGAAAACCTCTTTAAATTACACTATTTTCCGAATATTCCCACAACCTCTCTCCCTTCAAAACAAATAATTTTTGGGGGAACTCCTGCTTGATTGTTGGTAGGCTATTTTAGTTTTCCCCGAATTTCCCGATCCCTCCGCCCCGCCGACTCCTGACACTTACTGTACTTGTCCTGCATTGTGAGAGGCCTCTCCACCACAGCCTCTATGCGGGAGATCCACTCGTCTCTGTCAGGCGCCGTGTTGGCAGAGAAGTTGTACCAGCGCTCCGGCGTGCGCAGCGTGAACGAGAACCCCTGGTCCTTGGCTCGGGCGGCACACCGATACGCACACTGTAGCCGTCCATCATGTTGCCCAGGAATATCTCCCCTTTGGGGTGTGCGTCCTGCCGAATAGAGGTAACTATTGCAGAGAAATTTGCTTTTGTTTTTGGTGTGCTACTGCTCCAACTCAAGAAATACTGTGAAACATTGTTATGAAAAACCTCGATCCAACAAAATTCTTGATGTAAAAAAAAAGTAATGTTTGTATTGTTTAACGAGGCGAAATTAGGACTACAAAGTCCTCTCTACCACTCAACCTCGACCTTTACCTAGCGTCACCGATAGTCACATTACAAATTGTAAGTGGTGACTGCGGGGGTCGAACCCGCAACACCGGAGTGATGAGCTCCGAAGTCTCGTGCGATACCAATCCGCCACGGATCCACCAAAAGTAACCTAAACATAACGCAAAACTTGCCAGTGCTTAAGAGGAAATCAGGGAAAGTATACAACATTTACGAAGAAATGTTCGGAGTAGGTAGCAATGACTGTTCCAGAATAATTGACATTATAGCAATCTGGGGGAGTTTTTCTGACTTTTTTAAAGAACGAGAAGTACACACTGTTTCTTGACTCCAAATCCCGTCTTCGGGTGAAAAGTAAAAGGTAAAGTTTGTCTTGTTTAACGAGGCGAAGTTATGGCTAAAAGTCCTCTCTACCACTCAACCTCGACCATTACCTAGCGTCACCGTATAGTCACATCATAAAATGTAAGTGGTGACTGCGGGGTTCGAACCCACGCGACCAGAGTGATGAGCCCCGGAGTCGCTACATACCGATCCGCCATGGATCCGTTAAAGGATTCGATGTAAGGAATGTTTACAAATCCTTTTGGCCTCTGTTACACCAAGGTTCTACTGTAATTTACAAGTTTGATGAGCTCATTAAATTCTTTATTATCATAATAAAAACTCCCTTAAATTGCCTCAAAACTCACCATTTTGCAAATTTCCCCCCTCCCTCATGCCCACTGGTAATTCGCACTCTGGTAGGAAACCCCCGATTCCAAAACCCTGGCCACGCTACTGCCAGAGGATGCCAAGTTCACACTGGTTATCCAGAATGAAATTCCAGGACATTTCCAGGACATTATCCTGAATTTTTTCCTGAAATTAAGTCCTGATTTTGTAGGTCACTTAAAAGCGCAATTCCACTGCGTGAACGGGTATTATGTCCTTAAATAGCAATCGGGTCACCAAAAAAATACCAAATTATTGGAAAAATCTGTTGATAACTTTCCTTTGGCAAAATCTTTTGATTGTTGAAAGATTATTTGTTGTTTCTTTTATCTGTCTGAGTTTGCAAATATCATTTATGCAGGTCGCTCAGCCCCGCTAAGGTCACAGCAATCATTGTATCATCTGTTCTACAATGCGAAATTTACAAATTTAAAGATACGCTTAATTTAAGGCTCAGGTACATCAAAGATGAAAAAGAATCACGAGGACGTCAGCAGTACGATGGTGAAGAGGAAGGTTGCCGTGGACTCTGCAGAGTCAACAGTGGTTGATCATTTCTACCTTGTCATTTTCTTTAGTATTCAACTTAGTTGCTTGAATACATGCCTGGTACATGGTCAAGAGCACAAAGACAAGTAAAGGAACCATAGACAAAATTTAATAAACTTACTAAGGGGTTTTGCTTTAAATTCCATTGATTTAAATAAATATTTTATTGAATTGACGTGTTTACAAGCATGTATCTCAATCGTCTACTATTTGATATACAATTTTGCATTCATCCACATCTATATCCCTTTCAAACATACATAACTTACATTCGTACTATTCCCATTTACTCAAATTTTACCAGTCCTACCCCTGTTGGTCTGATTCTCCAATATCCCAATTGTGTGCCAAAAACTTGTTTGAACTGTAAAATGCATCTACGACCAAAACTGGTTTTAGACAAGCTTTGAAAGCCTTTGGCTCTGTGGCACTTTTGATCGAATTTGGAAGTGTATTGACAAACTGAACTCCTGCCTGTGAAGGCAAACGTTCATGAACCATCGTTCTGTGTCTCCCAGTTTGATAGTTCTCCCTGTCTTTGGTTTTGTAAGAGTGTATATCAATTCCTCTTACAAGGTCCCATTTACATTTGAAAAAAAGACACGTTTCTAAATTGTAGAGACAGAGTAAAGTCAACAGTTTTAATCTTTTCAATGCTGGTCTGCACGACTCTCTCCATTGCAGTTTTGCGATTGTTCGCACTGCTTGTTTTTGAAGAATGAACACTCTGGAAAAGTTTGTGCTTGAGCAGCCTCCCCACAACGTTAGTCCGTAGGCCAGGTGTGGGTAGATTAGTCCTTAATAAGCCGTCATCAGTACCTGAGTGGGGCAATATTTGGACAGTTTTCTCAAAACATAAATGGCTGAGGCTAACAGACACTGTAAGAATAGATAATTGAAATAATCAAATTAAAATTAAAAAATACTAGGACAAAAAAATCAAGGACAATTCCAAAACATCCCTGCCAAATTGCAGGTTTTCCAAGACGCTACTGCCCAAAGCTGCTAACTCACCAGAGGGTCTTCATGGTACATAAGCTTCCTGTTGTCCAGCGTGAACCAGCGCTTCTTGTACCCGGTGGGGCCGAAGTCTTGGGGGTCCACCAACTGTACACAACAAACAAGTTACAACACAGTCCAGTCTTCCACAGCCATCCTTCCTTCGGGAAGTCTTGAGTCAGCAGGTCCACCAACTGTACACGACAAACAAGTTACAACACAGGGCACCGGATAGAACCCTATCCGAGATAGGGAATTTAACCTTCCAGAGGTCGCATGGGTTTTCAAAATGTAACAGCGCACACCCGGAGGTTACTTTCAGGTAGGTTAAAAACATTAAAAGAAAGAGATTAAAGAAAGAGAACAAAGCAAAAGATCAATGTTTTTACAGTATGACATTTTTATCAACATTTTACCTGAATAAAATGCAATAGGTCAACTGAAATACACAACAAACTATAGAACTACATACCCCAGTCAGTATCTGTCTGGTTAGTACCTGCTGAGATTACTTAACCCTCTACCTGGCCATCAGAAATTTCTATACTGGCAGGCCCTTTTTAGCTCATTGCACATGGTATCATACAAACCCCTATAGATGGTATAATATTGAAGATAAACCCAAAGTGTTGTATATTTTTGTTTTCAGCACATTACAGGCTTTACACTTATAATATTTACTTACCTGAAAAAAAATATATTTGTACGGTAGAACACTTTGAATAACCTAAGTCAGTAGTAGCGGATCTGAAATTTCAAAAGCAGAGCTCTGGGAAAAATACTAAAGGTTTTTTTACCAAAGTTTCAAGATATACAAAGGTTGACCAATCTAGTTCTTTACATAAAACTTTAAATAAAATCTTTTTATAATTTTTTTTCAATGGTTATGATTTTTTTACCGAAACTTGACAAATTTCAACATTTTTGCGTCCTTGAAGTAATTTTGCCGTATGAACTCTATTTGCCAAAATATAAATACAAAATAAATATGAGCTGGAAGAATACAAAATATTACATAAAATATCTTGTTTTGGGCTGGTTAGGTCTTGTATTTTCTTTTTCATAAATGTTGAAAAATTGAGTTGAAAGTAAAATCAAAAAGTAATCTAAAAAATAAACTATAATTTTTGATTTCTTATTTTTTATATAATGTATAGTGTATGCACATTTTAGGCAATACATTCCTGTGTAAAACACTGAAAATCCCTTTATGATATGATTTTTTTTACCAAAGATATGAAGTTTTACTAAAAGTCGGCAAATTTCAACGTGTTTGCAAATTATAAATAACTTTGCATCAACTCTATTTGTCCAAATGATCAAATAAAAGATATATCAAGCTAAAGATGACTCTTTTGTGTAAGAAAATAAAAATACCATTCTGATATAATTTGTTTTGCAATAGTTATGATTTTTTTGCTGAAAGCTGACTAACTATTAGTTACCCGAAAAGACAGGCCAGTAAGAACTCAAATTTGTATAGACAAAGAAAATTTATTTACACACTTATAAATTGGTTACATACTGTTGTAGTTACCGATATAAGTCACACACATCACTAAACACTTCAAATATGTCTAAAAGTTGAAGAAATGACAACAAACACAGTCCACAGCAACAAACTGACAACTGAGGTGTATACGTGACGAGACGCAAAATGGCCGGACTGTGAACGAGCCATCACTGCTGTGTGAACGAACAACTTTCACTTCTTTCAGAACAAAATCAATACCTGGTTTATATTCCAAACGCTCTAATATTCACATCTATGTAACCGGCATCTCGTTCCGAGTCGAATAGTACCAAACACTACTACCAAAACATCGATATAGATTATAGAACAATGGAAAACCATCGACGATTGGTCGATCGTCGTTTGCCAGTATAGAAACTCGAAAGAGATCAAGTTGAAAAAAAATCACTACTACGTAGTGGAAGAAGCCACAGAGTAGGAACAAATATATCCTTGTTGACAAAGAAACGTAGCACACAGTGATACCAACTGTTTCGCTTTAGGACGAAATTTACCAGAAGACATCTGCAGGTAAAGTCGGGAGTTTGAGGGAAACTCTACGCCAGCTGAGTTGCAGCGCCGCTGCATCTGCCATGACACTTTGAAAATTCGCTACGCATTTATTACGCAGTATTTGTAAATGACAATTATATCATCGCGAAACTAATGTTTTCTGAGTAAAACAGTATTAATACCGGTGATTAAACAAGTTTTACTATTTATAACCCCGCTTAAAAAATGCTTGTTCAATCGACGATTGAATCGCTCTTTGCCAGTGGGGTGACACTTTTAAACAACGATTGAATGTCGTTTGCCAGGTAGAGGGTTAATACTGGGGTACATTAAAAAGAGTTCTTCACAAAATTACTGGGCAACTTTGTAGTTGTCCAGATGTTGAACACGCTCCGTTTCCCACCATTGAAACAGATTTTTTTAAGTATCATTTGCAGTTTTTACTCCGTGTTATAAGCAGTACTCAGAGTGGGTCTGGCGGTCGCCCTATCCGGCCCCCTCTTAAGAAATTTTTGGGACCAAGTCTGGCCAGTGTTGACTTTAGTCTGGAGACATTTTGCAACTGCTTACCCAAACCCACTAAGCCTATGAGTCTTAGATTAGATTAGATTGGATGGGGAAAATTTGTGGTTCAAGACCACAAGACCACGCGCACGCCAACCCTTTGGTTTATTGTGCTGGCTCCTGTTCTCCCTAATTAGGCAGCCTCACCCCGCTTGCTTGCAAAGCTCGAAGATCGCTACCCAATTCTGATGGGTGTAACTCCTGCCACTCCCGAGACCCTAGAAGACCCTTCTCCTGGCCTCCAGGGACTCGCATTCAATAAGAACGTGTTTTATGGACTCAGGAGTACGCTCACATAGCCTACATCTGATATCTCCTGTGTAGAGACCCATTTTTGCTAGGTGATTTCTAAAATGCCCATGACCTGTGATATACGATATAACCAGTCTGATGTTCTGGCGACTAAGACTGGTCAGATGTTGGGTAAGTATCCTTGACGGATTCTTGACTAAAATTTTGGCGGGTTCCTGGCATGGTAGCTGTTTCCATTGCTCAGTGTGTCGCGTATTTGCCCTATCGGCTAGCATAGTTTTGACAAGAGAAGGACTGATTCCTACCGCTGGTTCCGACCGCAAAGGATGACAGCGCCCTTTCTAGCCAGCAGATCGGCGTTTTCATTCCCTTTAAATCCTTGATGCCCCGGTATCCATTCAAGCCTTACATTATTACAGCTTGCTAGAGCTCGAGCGCTTGGGAGCATTCCCGACAATGCAGGAGTTGATAAATAGACAGTCCAGCCTGAGGGCAGCCTGACTGTCTGAGAAGATTAAGATATGTTTATCCCTTGTACCAACAGATAACTCTATATAGGTGCAAGGATTGTGAAGACTTCTGCTTGAAACACTGTACAAAAGGCTACCTGAGAGGTTACACCTGGGCGGACTCTGTGTGCCCCGTAGCCAGCCTTTCCTTCTATCAATGAACCGTCTGTGTACCAGACCCTACAGCTATTAATAGTTAAAAGGGATTTGTCAGTTGACCACTGTAGCCGTGACTCTATGCTGACTGTGTAAGGTTTCACAAAGTGGTATTGCCCTCCATATAGTCAGACCTCATAGTGAGGAGCGGTTCCTCGGGAAGGAGTCTAATGCTCCCACATGTCCCTAACGAAGTCGGACCCCTTTTAAAAGGCCGAAATAGCGAAGTTTGTACCGAATTTCCTAGCCTCCATTTCTATGAAAATGTCTAGGGGGTTATATTGAGCAATACCTCTAGCTGTAGGTGCTAGTGAATGTCTCCGGTGATACCTAAGCATGCCAGTCTTTGTAGGCTGCTAAGTTTGGTCTTTACGGTACTCTGCCTGGCTTTTGTCCACCAAACTAGAGAGGCGTAAGTGATCTGGAGCCTTATTACTGCTTTATAGCCAAAGCGCCATGTGTGGCTTAAGTCCCCAATTTTTCCCTATGAAACGTCTGGTTGCTAAGAGCGACCAGCTTGCTCTGTGTAGTACCGACTTTAAGTGTAGGTTCCATGTAAGTTTGCGATCCAAGGTCAGGCCTAGGTACTGTGCTGTCTGAAAGTGGTAATCGGATCTGCCGCCGAGCTCTAGTCTGGCCAGAGGGGTCAGGTTCCTAATAATGAGTAATTGGAAGTATAACGGTTTTGGAAGGATTAACTTTAAGCTGTTCCTCCTACACCATTCACTAACTTGTCTTAGGCTATTGTTCATTACATCTGCTACGGTGTCGATGAACTTGCCTTGAACCATGAGAACTATATCATCAGCGCACCCTGAATGAAAGTTCCTGTTTGTGATACTTGCTAAAAGATCATCCACCACCAGATTCCACAAGAGCGGGAAAGAACCCCTCTCATGGACAACCTCTTGTGGTAGAGACTACCCTGGTGACGTTTAGTAGGGTGGATTGGACCGTCTTGTTGTAGCATATTTTGTATCCACTTACTTAGGATAAAGACCACCCTGCTTACCCTCCATGCCAGTGGTATGTGACCAAAGGCCACACTGGCTCTGCAGAGTTGGCGCAGAGTTCGATATCAGCCTGAGTACTGGGTCGGATGCATGCTGTAGCATTGCTGGATAGATTCCATCCCCCCAGGAGATTTATACGGGCTGAATTTACTTAGAGCCCATTTGAGCCTTGAGAGCGTAACAATTTTGTTGGCCAAGTTCCAGTCCCTTCGAGCGCCCACGGCTTTGACCGCTATCCAGGTGACCATAATTGTGCAGCAAGTCGCGCTGAGTACTGTCTGGAAAGTGAGTCTCGAAGAGAAGGTCAAGAGTATCACCAGCAGACTCAGTATATTCTCCATTTGGTTTCTTTAGCGAACCGATGAGAATTGAGGGTTCCGAGGCCATGAACTTGCACAACCTTGCTGTCTCTTTGATTCCGTTCACCTCGCTGGTGAACTTGAACCACGGATCTGATTTTGCCTTCCTGATAGCCTTACTGTACTTTGTAAGGCTTCCCAGGTACCATAGCTTTTGGCTCGGTTAAAGTTTTTTCTGACAACTCTCCTCTGTCGGTCTAGATCCGCAGTCCACCATTTAATAGTGGATCTACCTTTCCTGGTTCGCAGAGGACAGTTGTCATTGAATGAGTCTAACATTGCCTTATCCAGAGATGAGGCTAAGTGTTCAAAGTCCAAAACACTCCGAATCCTGCCAGCCATCGATCTAGTCATAGCTGTCAACTATGAGTCAAGCCTATGAGTCTTACTTGTGGTACTTAGGCTATTTAAAAAAAAATCTTTATTGTACTTAAATTTGACATTACACTAATTTTGTATTATAACATATGCTGAAGTACATTTGAAAAAGTGGGTGAGGTTTTTGAAACATGTAAAGTACCTCGTCTTCCTGTGCCGAAGGATAGGCTACCTGCAGCCTATGCAGCTTGGCACACCGGATAGCTGTGTACCAGTGCACAATGGTCTGCGGGTCGTCGTGGTAAACGTAAACGTGTCTCGTCGTGCCGTCACGCACCCAGGTCAGTTGCAGACTGTTCCGGTGTTGTGCTTTGTGTGGGATGAACGCCACGTTCAGGTCCGACAACCGAATCACAGCCTTCGGCTCTTTGTTCTGCA
Source organism: Matsumurasca onukii (assembly GCA_018831715.1). Lineage (NCBI taxonomy): Eukaryota > Metazoa > Arthropoda > Insecta > Hemiptera > Cicadellidae > Matsumurasca > Matsumurasca onukii. The sequence continues at coordinate 21,264,062 of CM032067.1, forward strand.
AAAAAGACAAAAACTTCTTTTCATCCTGGAAAGTTAAGGAGGCAAGGATGGTAAGGAATGGAGAGATGAGAGACGAAGGTGAGAGGAGGGTGGAGGTGGTTTGATGGGAGAGGATGGATCTGATGATTCGAGGACCCCTTTGGAGGAATCGGGGAGGAGGACAAGCGAGGTAAAGTCTGGGAGGTCCTATCCCTCTTTTTTTTATAGTTAACAACCATTATTGGATAAAAACTAGGGGTAGATAAGACCTGAAAAATGGAAAATTTACAGAAAAATTAAAATCTTGAAAATTGAGCGGAAATTCCTTTAAAATGGGATTTTTTGGAGCGGGAGGGATATTTTGGAGAAGTTTTGAAACAAAGGAATTTTTTGGGAAACTTTCTGAGCGGGTGAGATTTTTGACAAAAATGGAAGTTTAAAGGGAATTTTTTGCAGATCTTATTATTTGCGACGATTCTAATAAACAATCTCATTTTTCGATCATTTTACTCTGGTCAATAATCAGTTTTCTAGGTGAATTCCTATTAAAAATTCCCCCAATTACAAAACAAATAGGTACAGTAGAACTCCAATTATCCAAACTAATTGGGACCGGACCTCATTCGGTTAATCAAATATTCGGATAATTGGAGTTTTCACCAAAAAATAGGAAATTTATTAAAAAAACTCGTTTTACAATTTAATAGTATTATTGATACTTTAATTACAAAAGTAAAATACACACATCATACTTTACTGACTAAAGTATCTTATTGCTTTGTTCTAAAATTTTAATTTTGTCTGATAACGACAAAACCACACGCTTCTTCTTATAAGCCATGAGATATGATGATACAGTGCAACTCAATCATAAATATGTAAAAAAATATGCAAGCAACACAAGACACCGGCTCAGGCAGATGTAAGTCAACGTTACGACGTCAATAGACTGACTGAGTAAACAAACAAAAGTAGGTGCAGAGTAGATAGACAGAGTATCCACTTGACTGTCTAGTACAGTTACTGCCAATACTAATAGTGTCTTATACTGTCACTGCCACTAGTGTAATGTACAGTCACTTGAAACGTAGTTTGAAGAAACAACGTAGTGAGCAGCTCCTAATCATCCTTCTAATTACGTAACAAAACGTGTAATTTCTTTTCTCTAAAAGCGATTCGGATAATTGGCGATTCGGATGATCGGAGTTCGGATAATTGGAGTTCTACTGTACACATGAAAATTTTAAAACTATTCAATGTTTTACCACTTTTCAAAGACTAAATGAGTTATTATTTCAACCTTTCTTGACATTTTGATGTTCACAATTTCCTGCAGCGATTACAAAGTTTAATTGTATGGCAATATCAAAAATACAACCAATAATAATATCAAATCAAAGAACAATCATGCTGTACCATACATATTTCTTTCCAAACTCACAAAAGGAACACAAGATTGGAATTTGTAAGGTAAATATACTGTAAAAAACCTTTTTCAATTTCCTTTTTAATCAGTAATGACTGAAATAAGCTTTTAGTCCCGCCTGAAAAGTTTCCCGATATCAAGCAAGAAAAAATGTTTCTCGTCCGATTCCTGCCCGAAGGGAAAAATCTAATCCTGTCCACACCTGATAAAAACGCTTTGAGTATATTGCCACAATAAGTATTATTCATTAGCCTATGTCCCTAGTTCTTTTCATTAGTCACTATTAGGTCATTACTTTCATAAAAATTGAGATAAACCCTATCAAAACATTGATTATGATTCGCTGCCTTCGCTTAGGCATAATTACTCATGAACGGAAGATGTTCCTTTAGGACAAAACATGTATTTCATTTCAAAATAAAAAAGGTGGACTAAAACCAATTAACCAATGAATTTATTTCATATAAAACACTTAACTGGCTCTACAATGAACAACATAACTAGTAACTACTAATTTAAATTTAATATTTACAAAACCTTTTGACACAATAAATTATTGGTTTGCATTATTCTGTAAAAACATTCCATCACAACACATAGTTTTAATGCACCAGGACTTATTTAAAGAGATAAAAGTCCCCCCTTTTTTATTTCACCTCCCAAAAGTACCCATTAGGCTTGAAAATAATGTTACTTCATCTTACATGAAGTATACGTTAATATATCTTTTGTAAATATCAATATATATAATAATTATTTTGTTAGTCTTAAGGTTGAGTTCGCGTTTTGATGTGGTATCAAAATGTCCTTTGTTATTGTTATGAAGCAACATTACAGTAAACTCACTTGTGTTTCATTCAAAGAAAATACCTCATCATATTTACTATGGCCTGATTGATTTCAAGACTTTGGGTTCGGTCTCTACATTTACTACTGGCCAATGCCCATAGTAAAAAAAATCAAAATTCTACTTGTTAAAACCGCTTTTACACGTCATAAATTCTTCTTTTATTACAGGTGTTATTCCGGATAAATTGAAAATTTCAAGAATCAAATCAGTTTTTAAAAAGGTGGAGAAAACCAATCCAACAAACTACCGTCCAATCTCTATTATCACATCCTTTTCAAAAATTTTGAACGTGCAATGTCTATCAGACTAATTAAATTTCTTGACGAAAATAATCTATTTGATGATCAACAACATGGGTTTAGAAGTAGTAGATCAGTTATTACAGCGGGTGTTGAATTCATAGATACTATTGTAAGAGCCATTGATAAAGGTGAGAATGCTCTTGGTGTTTTCATGGACTTGACTAAGGCCTTCGATAGTGTTTGCCACGATAAACTAATTATCACTTTACAGAATCTTGGTATACATGGGAGACACCTTGACTGGTTCAGGTCGTACTTAGTAGGTCGGAGTCAGTATGTTGAGATATCTCATCTTAATAAAAACAATCAAATAGTTAAAACAAAATCAAGTATGATGGTGACAAATTATGGGGTGCCGCAAGGCTCAATCTTAGGGCCGGTTCTGTTCTTGTGCTATTTAAAGGGGCTGCCTTCCTCTTTATCTGAATTGCACAGCAAGTTGATTCTATATGCAGATGATTCCAATCTCATAGTAAGAGGAAATAAAAAGTGGAAATTGAGTGTGTAGTTAATCAGGAACTGTCTATAATGAAAATTTTTTTGATAGCAGAAATTTATTGTTAAACTTAGATAAAACCAATTTTATTTCATTTCACATACAGCAAAATAGAAAAAAATTAAGTCAAACTTTACAGATTGATAATTATAGCGAGTTGCAAAAAGTAGAACATACAAAATTTTTAGGATTAATAGTAGATCAGTCTTTGACCTGGAATCATCATGTAGAAAGTCTGGTAAACAAAATTTTGTCAGGGCTATATATTTTACAAAATATGGCCAAATTCTGCTCAATTGATATACTCAAGATGCTATATTACGCCCACATACACTCACACATATCGTATGGTATTGTACTGTATGGTGCTAAAAGCAATCAAAACTTACACAAATTACTACTATTGCAAAAAAAGCATTGAAAATTATGCTACATCTAAACTTTATTGATTCTGTGCAATAGGACTTTGCTAAGTTGGGAATACTAACTGTCTATGGACTATATGTGTTGGAAACAGTTTTAGCGGTAAAATCAGCTGAAGCCAGTTTGCCAAAGCTAGGCACTAATCATTATTACAACACTAGAAACAAAGATACAATAGCAATTCCGAGTCATTCACGTAAGTTTTTCTGGAAATCTCCTAAAAGAGCAGGAATACAGTTTTATGATAAGATACCTCAGAACATAAAAGATATAACTAATATAAACGTTTTCAAACAAAAACTAAAAACCTATTTAATAAAGAAGGCTCTGTACAAATTTGAAGAATTGTTGAATTTAAAGAGAATAATATATTGTAGAATAGAGTTTAATAATTAATACTTTATAATAAATAATTTGTATACAGTAAATTGAAAGTCATTTTGTATTTTATAGCATAGACAAATTAATTTTAGTGTACGAGGGCTATCCAGAAAGTAAGTTACGTTTAGGAATAAAAATTCTACGAAGAATAGGAAAAGATTTTTATTATATACATTTGAAAGCCACACTAAAATACTACTATTCTACATAATCACCATACAAATTTAGGCAATTATAATACCGATGGACGAGCTTTAAAATTTCTTCGTCATACAATTCTGCCGCCTGTTCCTTCAACCCTTTTGTTACTTCTTCCTGCAATCGTTCATCATCGTCAGAACGCTGTGCTTTGCCAGCCACTTCTTCATTGTTGGGAACAAGTGGTAGTTGCTTAATGCAAGATCTGGACCAGTGGTGTAGTGGTAAATTTGGCACAGTGGGAACGCAAAGTTTTATCTGGGTTATAAATATTAATGTAATTGTATGGTACCTAGGCACTTTACGAAGCAGATTAAGGAGTATGAAACACCTAAGGGAAGGGGAAATCCGGAAACCTTCCCCCCGAAATTGTTTAAAGTTTTTAAAAAGTCATGAAAAATCGAAAAGCATTTTTTCAGTGTGGGAACACCGTTCCCACGCGTTCCCGCTCCACTACACCCCTGATCTGGACCGTACAGTGAATGAGGAAACAACTCCCACTTGTACGGTCACCATAATCTTCCTTATCGACATCGTTTGCATGCATTTTTTTTTTCTGAAGGAAATTTGTGTGTCCCCACTGCATTGACTGCAATTTCGTCTCACAGTTATCATGTTTCACCCATGTTTCATCACCAGTAACAATCCGATTAATAGTGAATCGCCATATTTGTGGTAATGGTCCAAAAACGTTAACGCTGCGCCCATTTGCTGATTTGTGTGATTCCATTAACTTTTTCCGCAAGTTCGGCATTCGCCAAGCTGGGTCTTCCACTCATTGCTTTTCACCGCACATTTGTTCGCCATTTTAAAGCTTAATGCTCCATTGACGACTCCTTCAGTGATGGTATTGTCCCCACATACTTCACAAAGCTTCCAATAAATTTCAATTGGTTTACAGTTTTTTGCAGCCAAAATCCCTAAGACTGCACGCACTTTACAGCTGGCGGATTTTCAATTGACAAAGACATTTCCAAGCGACACTGTAACGTAAAAAAGTACGACATAGACCTGAGAGTTGATCGGCTAGATGCAGAATGAACTGGGGAACAACCACATATCAAGATGGCCACGCTAGCTTCACCCCTAGCGGAGGTAACCGAAAGCGTAACTTACTTTCTGGATAGCCCTCGTAATTTGATAATTGTATATGCATCTATGTATTGTACAATTTGTGAATAAAGATTATTTTAATTGAATAGAATACTGACAATTTTCGGTAATGGTTGAGGTGTGGTGGTAGAGAGAGCGTTGTAGTCCTAACTTTTATTTAATTAATTCAATGAAATTGAAAGACGTATTGATTGTGTATTACAAGTACCTAATTAGACGTATGTGACGTTTAGTTTGAGTTTTTTTTTTTGGAAATTTGACAAATTAAGGCTAAGTTGTTGAATGAGGTTCAAAACAACGCCAGACTATATTCGTGAATGCGACCAAACCACTACCACCATTTTACATCCCTGGTTGTTTTGTACATTTATAGTTGAAATAAAAATATCAAATCTTAAGTCTTACATGTATTATATACAATCACGGCGTATTACTGTAAGTACAAGCTGCTTCACACGTAATGGCCGCAGAGTGGCTTTACTTTTCTCGCTCCCTCTATACGTTCCATAGTACAATAACTAGTTCCTCACCTCTTTGACGTAGTATTTGAGTGAGTCGTCGGCTAGGACGAACTTGCGGGGATGGAAGCGTGCGTCCTCCTTGCCCCGCTTCATTAGGAAGCCCTCCAGTGTGCCGGACAAGTAGCTCGGCCGCTCGAGCCGACTGAACTCCTCTCGACGATACTTGGCACAGATCCATTCCTCCAGCAGGGGCCTGGAACAGAGGAACAACACTTAGGCCTAATCATTACCTTACAATGGCTGAAAACTGTAAGCCTGATGTGATATTTGTTTACACTTCAGTATTTGAATTTCAAATTTAGCCTACTTAGGCTATAATTGAGGTTAATATGAAGGGTTAACCTAACTTACTGTGGGTCTCCTTCGACAGGCCTCCTGTAACAGACTGGAACTCGTGACTCATATTTCAGGTTGGCTGTGTTGTTTCCAACTTCTTTCATTCGCTCCAACTGACTGTCTTCCCAACAATCCAGCTTTACATGTTTGACTTTGGATATATGGGCCCCTAATCCACGGTGAATTGCAGCGCAAAATGTGCAAATAAATATACCCAGGTTGTATGAAGCCCACTCTGGATCTAAAATCAAACAAAATTAGTCAAGATTTAGGTTCAAGTATATATCTTATCAACAGCTATTTTAAATTGTCCTTGGAGAATATTTGTACCCTAATGACGAAGTTAAACTTCTGACCTGTCGCTAAAATTGAATAATTATTAACGAAATTTTGAACAATTAAGTCATATAGCATGAGGACTAGGCTCGACTGTTTAGATCATTTTGAGGTTATACAATAGAAACAAAGATATCCTAAGTGGGCTAAGAATTAAGAAGATGTAAACAGCTAAGTTAAGTAAATCTAATAATTATAGGTACTCACTTTTCGATTTGCAATCTGCACACAAATTATTACCAGCTTTTTTAGAAAGTTCTATAATAATCCTGCCATTGGCATCAGCCATCTTTATTTATTTTACGTTGTTACTAATTGTTATTGTTTGATATTTTTCATTTTTGTTTTCAACCTAAACCACAGATAGCTATCACCGGAACCTCCTACGTTGTTTTTTTTCCGATTGCTCATGCGCTTGACTATATACAAGTATGTGTGCTAAATAAAGAAACAGTTTGCACTGTACTTATTTATATCTGTTTGTTTCTTGTATTTCGTAAAATATAGTAAAAAAGGACAAGTTTGTCTTGTTTAACGAGGCGAAAGTAGGGGCTACGAAGTCCTCTCTACTACTCAACCTCGACCTTTACCTAGCGGCGCCGTATAGCCACTTTACAAATTGTAAATGACCGGAGTGGTGAGCTCCCTAGTCACATGCAATACCTATCCGCTTCAGTATGGTGATTCTGAACAAGGTACATTAACTTAACTACTTATTTAGTTTTATTAAATGAAATAGTATTTAGATGTTACTTGGGTGTCATTTCTTTAGATTACCTTTATTTATGATAGCACATTTTACTATTAGTCTACAATTTATATTTTTGAAAGTTGTATTTATGTATTGCTGGCTTTGACTGTTGAAAGAACGAATGAATGAGTAACAATTATGAAACCTTGCAAATATAAACTAAAAGAATATTAGAAAATTTACAGACATTTTACAGTAACTTTTCATTTATTTATACACAGCAAGTGCCAATTTCATAATGCAAAACATATTTTCCTTACTAACTTTGTTTTTTGGTTAGCAAATTATTCTATACAAAACTATAATTACTTGTTGTACGCTGAAACAAGTCGATGTTTATCAACACGCTTAACTAATTTAATCTCTTGGACTGCAAAAGAATGTTATTTAGTCACAGTAATAAATTACTAGTAGTGTCAAACAGAAAACTATCATTACTACTACACATTTAGTTTTATTACATTAGTGAGAAACTATACAGTAAAATTGGTTGAGTAAAAAGTAGTCATAAATCAAAATAACAGGAAATCCCAAGAATAACCTTCACAACTTCAGTAAAGGACTGACTATTCTACATTGCACCTGAAGCAGTACAAGTATTTCATATTAAGTAAATTTATAGAACAATTTAACCTGTTTTTGTTATATAAAAACAGTTTTTTGTTATATAAATTATTTTATTTGTTCACAAAATGTAAAAATAAAATAGGTGAATAGTTCATAAGCCTTACATTCCCTTAGAAGAAACCGCTTGAAAAAGGATTTTCTTCTATAATTGTAAGTATTCTACGGAGGAACTTAATTTGTACAACTGGGAAAATCAAATAAGTTTTAGTGGTGTTTCTCTTTTAGGAAACTATATGTTTTACAAAACATTCAATATAATAGATTTACTATTTCTCAAAGCACTACTTTGTAAATATTTACTCAATCCTAAACAACTCCTCATTCGTCATGTTATTAACAAAGATAATTATAAGATAATATAATATTATATACCGGTAATTAAATTATCATTATATATTATATTTATTATTATGTTATATAATAATAACCAGTGGACAAGCTGCCAAAGGAAGTAGTGATCCATATTTTTTAGGAATTGTTATGTGCATTTTTAATTTCTACCATTATAATTTAATAGTCAACTTACAAATAACTGTTGGTCTGACAAGAAAATACACATCCATGTATTTGTATTTAAAAATAAACGACAAAGTTAGATCAAATAAAGTTAGTCCAATACTATGGCTAAGTTTTCTATTCCATGTCAAAGTAACAGTAAAATAATACATAGAAATTTAAAAGTAAAATTAATTCATAACATTAATTAATTATTTTGATCCATAAGCTCACTAAAACTGTGAAGGATTTTTATTTAAATATGATTTTAATTTGGTTTTGAACTGAATTTGATTTCCTCTGGAAGTGCTTGGAAAAATTTAATACCAGCCTGAGAGGGTAGTCTTTTTAAACAGACAAAGATGGTGTGGGTTTGATCTGAAATCTTCCTATGCATTGTGTCATAATTATACAGAGTGTCCCATAAGTAAAGATCCAAACTCAGGAGAAAGGTTATATGTGTCAAAATGAAGAGAAAATCAAGAATACAATTTTTTCCAGAACGCTTAGTTAACCAGATATTTGCCATTTTATATTTTTCACTAATTATTTATTATCTTTCACATCATTTATCGGATTTGACTCAAACTTAACATAAATTTGTATCTAAGTAAGACCATTTAGGGAAAAAATTACCAGCATGATCTAACTAATCATTGTAAAATGGTGGCTATTTTATGGTATTTTAGGGCATTTTTGGTGTTACACCTTAAATAGCAAATAAATGGTGAGTTTCACAATAAAATGTAAAGAATACCGTGTTGTAGCAAATTTTATTACCTATCTATTGACATCAAGGTAAAAGAAAGCGATTAAGAATCAACAATGTTATAGTGGAAACTGTGGCAAACATCAAGATAATAAGGTGGAAAGTTGTTTGTTTTCAGCCAGAGTTTCCACAATAACTTTGTTGATTCTTAATCAATTTCTTTTACCTTGATGTCAATAGATAGGTAATAAAATGTGCTACAAAACGCTATTTTTTACACTTTATCGTAAAACTCACCGTTTATTCGCTATTTAAGGTGTATCATCAAAAATTCCTAAAAATGCTACCGTTTTTAAATTATAAGTTATATCATCCTGGTAATTTTCCCCTAAATGATCTTACTTAGATACAAATTTATCTTAAGTTTGAGTCTAATCCGATAAACAGTGAGGGAGATAATAAATAATTATTAAAAATATAAAAAGGCAAATATCTGGTTAACTAAGCATTTTTTGGAAAAAATGTATTCTTGATTTTCTCCTTATTTTGACCCATATAACCTTTTCCTAAAGTCTGGCACTTTACTTATGGGACACCCTGTATATGTTAATGCCTTGTTGTAGATCACACTTATTCATTGTTCACGCATTGAGCACACTTATTCAATTTCATGAAACCACACCCGGTTAGCATCCTGTAATAGCTGAATTCATCCACTAAAGGAACTATATCACTAAATCACTATTTGAGATGCCGACCACTCTCATGAGGGTATTTTAAGGCAAATATGTGGTGAAGGATGAGTGGTAGTAATGAGTTATAGTCTTGTTACAAACTAAGGCCGACTCTTCCTTAGAATGGGCCATTAATTAATAGCCCACTGAACAAACTATTGATACTGTCTAACCAAGTGCTTGCAGAGGTTTAAAGTGGCCTGTTTTTCACTGTTCAAAATAATTTTAACGTTAATAAACATGATATATGTGAAAACTAAAGGAGTTTTCTTACTCATGTATGGAGCCCGATTTCTCATAAGTTGTTCAATATTTTCACAAATAAACTTTGAAGTTTCAGTGCTTTTCAACTCCATTTTGTACACCAAAATCAAATAATTTGAACAAAAAACACACTCTACAAGCGAGTAGGAAAACTCCTTAAAATAAAATAAAACCCTTAAAATTAAATAACTAATTTAAAGTATTCTTTTATAGGAGCAAACTCGATATGTCAGACTCAACAGTATCAAATGAAAGCGATCGGTCGCTTTTACGTCAGGGGATTCCGAAGAACTTGAAAGTAGTAGTACACGAAGGTGGGATAGGGTTTTTAGCCGGTGATGTACACAATTACAACAACAAGTTGTACATCAACCTTGCTTCTGATGATATTAACCCTGAACAACTGTCCAAGATACCATTGAAACAGCTGAAGAAAACAATGGTAGTAAAACCCCCTGCAGCTGCTGGTAAGTTAATGTAAAGTGCTAATATTTTCGAAGGCTATTTGAAAGTAAGTTTTATTAATGAATATTAAAATGCATACTACATGGAGAAACTTCATTTGTACTCAAAGAGTACTTAAACAAAACTTTGGCATATTAACAATCAAAATAGAAGTATGTATCAAGGCAAGACACACGGTTTACTAAACTGTTGCATGAAATTCTACCGCCAGTGTTTATAATGAACAGCAGGCGTAATTTGGTTTTTTACTTGCATTAGTTCGATGAACTAAACTCGACTTTTATAGTTAAGAGTCAAAATAAACATTTGTTTGGCAAACCAAGAGTTGTAATAAACCTTTATCCAAAAATAAATGTGAAATGTTTTTTTTTGTAAAGTGGATAGGACCACCTTTTTGACTGGAAGAAATATTAAATAAAGAGTCCTTTTGTTTTGCTATTTAAAATTAATCAAAACGTCACATTAAAATATAAAACATTCTCTGGTTTGACTCAGAAATTTTAGAAGCACACATACACAGCATCATTATTATGAAACCCATTTACACTGATACTGTCTGATGGCTTTACTCCAAACAAAGACTTTACATAAAAAACAAATTACGTTGAAGTTAATTTTTGCAGCAATAGTCATTAAATTTGCTAACCGAGCCATAAGTAGGTGTTGTAAAGCTTTTTTGAAACCTATTATATGCTATGGAAATGTTATATTATTTAGCAGTTTATTGTACAATCTTACACCAACTTATTTTGGTATCTTTTCAAACATTACAGTTCTATTTTAAAGAAGATTCAAGATGTCCCTGCCCCTTGTTCCAAAAGAATGTGTGATTTAATGCTGGATTTTGGTTTTGACTTGCAGATAACCAGAGCTGGGCTAAGAAATGGTGGGGCTTTGCCAAGATGGCGCTTGTATTCGCCTTGGTGCAGGCGGTTTTATTCCTCATATTCACAACATTTTACTCACCATCGGTTGATATTCGCTTTCCATTCACCGAGTCTTCTTTCCCTGAAATTCCAGTTGGTGGTAAGTATTATAGCCTCAGGTTTTGCACAGTGCTGTATTTCCAAACAGGCAGACTAAGCGGGCGCATGGTTCGGCAAATTTGAAATGTGGCAAGTGTTAGTAAAAATAAGAAGCTATTGTCAAAGCACTAAGCGAGGAATTAGAAGATTTACCAGACAGTGCTCTCAATCATAGTACAGTCTCTATAATCCGGCCGTTCGCCACGGCCAGTAATCCGGAGCTGTGACCTCGTCATTTAGCCATCTGTTTTCAAGTCTCTACTCGTCTGTAAGCCGTGTGACCAATGTGTGCATTGTTTATTGCTAATCAGTGCTTCCGTTCAGTATTGGTCATGAGATATCGCAAAAACGTGGAAGTTCAATTCAACATATTATTTTTTGCAATATTTACAAACATTAACTTTTAATTCCCTGCTAGAACTTGCAAGCTTTAATGACTATGTTTTCAATTATTTACGTAGTTTCCTAGAGAAATATTCATATTATCAATAAACAATATATCTTTAATTTTCTGTCCACGTTTTAAGAATAAACATTTAAACATATTTTTTCTGTTAAATAGTGGAGTACAGCTGATTTGCCCTTCACCTTCCTCTAGGCTCACAAGCCGCCACTAATCTCAGGTGAAGTTGATCACTTCAACAAGTTGGCGAATTCAATAAAAACTACCAAAACCCATAGTGTGGCCGGCTAAGCAGGACTGAATGTTACAGTGGTGATGGGTGCTAATGTCCCCGGAGGGCCGGGCATGTTGGAGCGGGATGTGTGGTTAGCTCAACCCCCCGTGTGTATGCCGGACCCTCACCAGCTGCCTGCACAGAGAGTAGTGCTTCACCACACCGAGGGGGAGGAGTGCTCCTCTGTCCCTGACTGTGCGAGGAAGATACGCTACATCCAGCAGTTCCACATCGCTGCCAGGAACTGGTCAGGTTTTCAGTTTGTTTCTAGAAATTTGTCCATGAACACTTTCATAATCTTTTGGTTGACGTACTACTGGTATTTTTCCAGGCCTTCTATAATCAGAAAACAGAAGTGTATATCACTACATCACTAGTTGAGATGCCGACCTCTCTCATGAGGGTATTTTAAGGCAAATATGTGGTGAAGGATGAGTGTGATGAGTGGTAGTAATGAGTTATGAGGTGTAGTCTTGTTACAAACTAAGGCCGACTCTTCCTTAGAATGGGTCATTAATTAATAGCCCAATGATCAATGGAAATACAAGGACCAACAGCTTAACGTGACGGCTTAACGTCTAGTTTTAACCCCAAGAAAATATTCTAATAATGAAAATAACTATTCAAACTAACAACGTACAAACAGACAGCCAAAATTACTATATTTAAGAAATTACGTCAACAAAATATTAGGGTTTTTGAGATCCTCAGCCATTCTCTTTATAGCTGAAGGCAGCTCTAATAACCTCCTCATATTGTAAGATATTTTGTATTTACTGTGTTGATTTGTATGTTTCTTAAAGATTTTACAAACACTAAAAACTAATTCTACAATTTTTTTTATTATTTATTTCTAACAAACTCTAAACAATGGACTGTTTTTGTGCTGCAACGTATTTACTCATTGAATAAAGAAAAGCCGTTTCAACGAGAACGAACTGCTGGAACATAGAAACAAAACAGCGTTCACCGCTTCCAAAGAAAACATAGCATTACATTAATTCTTATTTTCAGGTGTGACATTGCATTCAACTTCCTGATCGGGGGGGACGGCAACGTTTACGAAGGAGTCGGGTGGAACTTTATGGGTTCGCACACCAAAGGTCACAACAACCGATCGATAGGTGTCGCCTTCGTGGGAACTTTCATGGAAAAACTACCCAACGATCAACAAGTTGAAGCCTTTCGGAAGCTGATCCTCGTCGGAACTGCCATAGAGAAAGTTGATCGTAACTATACGCTGATGGCGTTCTGCCAAGCAACCGTTGCTACAAGCCCCGGTTGGGCTTTGGTGCAGAATCTAACCTCTTGGCCACATTTTGATAACAGTCTCGCGATTCAGTGCACCAAACCTCCAACTGTAGCCGATAAGGATGAACTTTAAATATAATTTTTGTTTGAAGTTTGTTGTTGATGATGGTACAATTTCTGAAGTTAAAACGTTATCACGGACTCCATCGTTTTTGAGTAAATAAAACCTAAGATTTTTCCTTTTCTTTTCTTATTAAACTTGTTGATTTTATAACAGCCAACCTAGAATTCAATAGAACATGTACACAAATTTTACAAAATTGAAAAAAAATAGAGAAGTTAAGTACGTCCACGGCCAGTGACAGCTGCACACTGATGCCAGCTGTTATAAAATTATCAAGTTTAACAGGAAAAGGAAAGGGGAAAACATCTTAGATTAATCTTACGATGGTTGGTGTATTGTCAGCTTGTGCTGATTACTTTTAAGCTTGCTCTTTTCCTAATGTTTTGTGTGATGTTTTAGGTTACTTTTCACCTGAAGACGGGGTCAGATTTTAGATCCCGAAATGTCAAGTACTTTTTGTTCATTCAAAAACCATGGAAAAAGTGTGTAATAGTTAATGGATTAAATATCTTTTGGGTGCCTGTAGACCTTGTGAAGAGATTAAAAAGTTCCATGTACAGAAATTATATATATTCTATGTATAGAAATTATAGTTGTAAATTATCAATGTCTACTGATGTATTATGCTTGATTGCTAGTATTGCTAGTTCTTGACACTATTTCATGTACAATAGGTGTATGTAAATGAAATAAAGAGATTTTGATTGATTGATTAATTGACATTCCGCGACGTTTGTATGTATCTTCTGGGTGTTACTGTTTACATAAGCACACTTTTACACACTATTTACACTTAAACTAGTCACTTTGTGGTCGTGGCGCAGCCGACACCCCCGGTGTGTGGGACTTAATTGATATAGGCCATGTGACTAGATATAATAAAATGTGTAATAGTGTTTTAACATTTAAATGTGTCAATAAATCGCCGATAAATGCTGGTAAAAAGATGTTTAACAAACTATCAGAAAACATCTGGCAAATTTTAAAACTTTTAAGTGTGAACTAAAGAACTTTTATTGTCAAATTCATTTCATACAATGGAAGAATTCATGGAAAATGATATTTAAATTTGTATACTTAACTATATAGTTAAAAGATTTTGTTAGCTTTTGCTTCTTGCCAGTGGTGGTAGATTTTGGGTGTTTGTTATTGTTGTATAGTTTTGTTGTCAACCCAATTATGTTATTGTACATTGACAAAATAAATAAAATAAAAATATCTATAGTAAAATATGCATTATTTGTCAACAGTGGCTTTACTAAAGTATATTAGTAGTTTTTGTTTTAATAATTTTGTTTTGTTATCATTTGTCAACACTAATAACTTTTGTAATGTGACAATAAATGTTTATGTTTACCTCCGTAAAGAATCCTTAGTTACGTCTGTATTCTGTTGTTCATATGCTAGCTTTGTTGGCAAAATGCCTCACAACCTGAAACATTTGTTTCGGTTTATTGAGTGTTTAAAATTATTATTTCTTTTAGTTTACCTCTTGTTAACTATGGCAATGTACTATAAAAAGCCAAAAACAGAATACTTTAGAACTGGCTTATAAAAGTCTCAACTTCATAAGATTTACACAATTAAAAGTGCCTGTTTAAATATTCAAATAAATCAAAGAAGGTGTTTATATTCAGTTTTATTGCCTGTAGTTGTTACTTTGTAAATATTACAAGAGTTTTACAAATTTGAAATTTTAATTTTCCACAACAACACTTAAAAAAGAACCTTTTTGGTTCTCTTATTTCTTTTGGCTAATTTCTGCATATGTTAGATTGCAAAAAAAAAATGTTTTTCTTGTGATGAACTACCCTTCATTATAAATTGTTGTTTTCTACAAAATATGGGTTTGATTTTTTTAACCTTAGTGTTTTTTCCTTCACAAGTTTAAATAAAGTATAATAATTCATTCTCTCAGGACCATCAGTAACTGTGGTTAAACTTGACATTAAACCAGCTCATAAATCAAATGTTTAAACAGTAACCGTAATTAGCAAAGTAACATTTGTTGCACTGATGCGTTACAGTAATCTTCAACTTGAATGGCATATACTCGTACTTTATAGAATAGATGCAATGAAGCAGTCACTTGTTTTTGTATCTTTGAAGATAAAGTGATAAGAACGGCGACCGATCTCGCCCACTTCAATCTGAGAAGTTTGCTCTGTGTTGTGTTTTCAATTCACAAACTGGAACATCGATAGTTAACAGTATTTTTAAATTTATTGTGTTTTTTGTGCCGTGTAACTGGTTGGACATATGGAAATGTAACTGCTCTCCATGAAAACTGTAAGTATGATTAGAAAAATAAATAGGCTAGCTATGAAAACAAATTAATTTGATATAACTTTATTCAAAAGAATAACAACTTACCCTAATCGGGTTTGCTAAAAACAAAGTCATTTGAAAAACAATAACAATATAAATAACTGTAAATTTACATTTGATTTGTGTTATAGAGATAATTTCTGTAAAATTTGTAGCTTTTAATAGTCAAGAAACAAGAAATTTAACAGAGAATAGTACAACAAACTTAAAGCTAGCGAAGGAAAATAGAAAATTGTAGGAATAGAATTATTTTGAGAAGAAAGAAGAAACAATGATCTACTGTAGTAAAATACTGTAGTCCCGAGGACCTGTTTCGGACTTTCGCACAGAAAAAGATTACAGGCTAGAGTTGGTTGCATGGTATTTTATGAGTAATTTTAATGAGCTGTTACAATAAAGACGTTTGTAGTTGTAGGTTTTTGAAAATTGGTGTTTAAAAAAAAATTAAACTGGGGGATCATGAGAGGACTCCATTTTGACATCTTTGAAAACTAAACGAGCTTTTTTTGTAATGTGTCAGACATATTGTTGGAATTATAAAAATTGAAAGAACCATACTTTATTAGGCTGATAATCAGCGTGGGTAGGATCCCCGCAGTCACCACAATTTGTTTTGTGGTAACGCTAGGTAAAGGTCGAGGTTGAATGGTAGAGAAGACTTAGTCCAAACTTCAGCTCGTTAAACAAGATAAACTGTACCCTTTACATTCTTTAGTTAATTAAATTTGCAGTGTTGGCATAGCTCAAAGTTGAATATTAGATCCTCCTTCTTTTTTTAGGAATAAACCAAAAAATGGCACAAACAGAAACAAGGACCTCTAGTCAAATTGCGAGGTCACTTATCAGTAAAGGAGTTCCAAAAAATGTAAAAATAGAGATCCACAAAGGAGGGATTGGATTTCTGTCCGGAGACATTCACAACTACAACAACAAGTTATACATTAATGTGGGCACTGAGGACTTTGACCCGGAAAAATTATCTAAGCTACCTATCAAACAGCTGAAGAAAACTATTGTGACAAAACCATCACATGTGGGTGAGTGAATCTTTTTTGAATTACACAAAATTCTTACATACACTATTAGTAGTTTTTACAATTTCTTTTTTAAGGTTTACCCTATTTATTTACTCTATGGTTTTGTATAGTAAACAAACAACAGCTGTTAATAGTTGTATTTGTTTTGAAACGTAGAGTTGTTTACTTTCTTCATCCTCCGCAACCTAGGCTAGTAAATGATTTAACTACTTTAAAAATTAGTTCAAATTGATTTCTGCCCAGTCAAAGTGTCAATGTCAAAGTAAAGAAATTCTGAGTGAATAATTACACTGAAATGACTTTAAAACGGTAGGTTCTAGGACAACCAGAGTTGTTTTGATCATTTGAAAAGTAAAATTCTACTGTACAGGGTGAGTTTCTACAATTTTATAGGCAAATCAAAACTTTGAATGGCCACCATTTTGAAACAAACTGTCCGAACTGTTAACGAATTTAGCCTAGAGAATTTCAAAAGGAAGATTTGTACCGAATTGCATGTGAATTGGACCAAAAATGCAGCCTGTATAGTGTTTTTCCATTTAGCTCAGGAGGTGTTGGGAAGCTCAAAAAAGCAAACCGCACCTTTCTACGGCGTTTCAATCTCTTTGGCAAGAGAAAGGCTATTCAGCTCTATTTCCAAAGAAAATTTGCACCCCCTAGTGACTTCCAGGAAGTCCTTGAAATAGTTTAACACCTGCCTGAGGGAGTAATTTTTTATCAACAAAAGGTTTTACGTAAAATTGTTCCTTTATCGTGTGTCCTAATCTTGTTGCTGTCTTGTTGTGTAGAACACTTATCCATATAAACATTAAAGTCTCATAGTTCTATTTTTATGTTCTTTTTACAAGTGAGTGTGTGAACAGTGGTACTGTATGTTATGTTGAGGTTTTCATTTCAATTGGTAAGTTTACTTCTTATATAAAGGACTAGGACTCGTGGACTGGTCCTGTAATCCAGCTTCATGGAGGTCAGGTTTTGAAGATGATAGAGGTCTAAAGCGTCTCAGATAGCCTCAGTGAGCATCTGATGATACCTGCATCAACTTCCACCATCGTTTAGACATATCAGACCATCACCTGCGTGGTTCGAAAATCACGTTAAGGCGTTGGTCCTTGTATTTCCTTTGGTCATTGGGCTATTAATTAATGACCCATTCTAAGGAAGAGTCGGCCTTAGTTTGTAACAAGACTACATAACTCATTACTACCACTCATCACACTCATCCTTCACCACATATTTGCCTTAAAATACCTTCATGAGAGTGGTCGGCATCTCAAATAGTGATAGTTCTTATAGTTTAGTATTAAGATGTGCTTTGTTTATTTTTTTGAAATTAATTTTTTTTACTCTGGGCTTATTAAAACCAAAATACACTTCTGTTTTGACTTCCAGGGAGGAACTGTCAGTGGTGTGGCTATGTCACGTTGGGGCTTATGTTCATCGTGGTACAAGTGGTATTATTTGTTATATTCACAAAGGTTTACCTTCCCTCGGAGAACGTTCACTTCCCGTACTCACAGTCTTCACTGCCCGAGACTCCGGTCGGTGGTGTGTATTTTTGTTTTCATGAATCTACTAAATTTGTATCAACCCTAAATAGCTATTTGCAAGACAGAACTCACTTTGAAGGAATAAGTTACTAGGTATGACGATAAAGTTGGCTACACTTATAGAGTTATCAGCTGTTGTACAATGGTTCGTTTACAATTTAAGAGTTAATTCAATTTTTTAAGTTCACTAGGCATGATTGGTGAGATTATAGAGAAGTTTGTTTAGCAGCACTTTTTTACGTTGTGACTGTGGAAACCAATTGTGACTTTGAAAAACAATGAATCCTGATGAAATCTCAGTAAAAGTAGACATCTTTAAAAAAATGTGACTACTGGAGAAGAATCTTGGATTTACAAGTACCATACTGAGACTAAGAAGTAGAGTATGCAATGGTAAAAGCCAAGTTGTGAAATCCAAAAACAAGGCAGTTCTTTTTTGACTCAAGAATAACTTAGCTACTTAGAATGGGTTCCTCAGGGTCAGACAGTTAATTCTGTCTATTGATTGGGTGTAATGAAACGCCTGCGTCGGAGGATTTGCAGAAAGATGCCTGTCTGCTACTTTCTCAACAGCCCTTGTATATCAATACGGTGTCTTAAAGCAATCTTTTGTAATCAATTGCTATTTTTGATAGTCAATATTTTTGTGTGTATTGTTACAGTGGTGGTCGGGGCTAACGCCGCTGAGGGGCCGAGCATGTTCGAGCGCGCCGCATGGGTAGCTCAGCCCCCGATGTGTCCCCCCTCCCCCCTTCCCCTCCCGGTAAAGAGAGTGGTGGTTCTCCACACGGGCGGGGAGCCGTGCACCACTGTGCCGGACTGTGCGAGGAAAATACGCTTCGTGCAGCAGTTCCACGTAGAATCAAACAGCTGGTAGGGTGTTACCGTTATGGACAACATTAGTTTCTGCCCAGTGCCTTGAATGTCTAAGTAAAGAGATTGTGAGGTAGTTTTTTCTAATATTTAACCTCCCAAAAACCGACCTTAATTTTTTAAATTGAAAAAATCCTCTCATAGTGGGTGTTTGTACTATAAAAGGAGTGTTCATACAGCATTTCGAGTGTCTAGACCTTGTAGTTTTGGCTCAGTGGTGATGAGTGAGTGAGTCAGTCAGTCAGCCTTAAATAAATATAGGCTTAAGAAACAGCCTCTACCCGGAATGGGAAATTTAAAATGGTAAAGTTTGCAAACAATGTTTTAAGTAAGTCTATTAAATCGTAAAAAGGTTTTTGCTGGAATCCTTGATTTATTAGTGTTTTAGCATATAAAAAAAGTTGAGTTTGCAGTTTTTACTTCATGTTGTAAGCAGGACCTATAAGCAATCTATCTAGCTACCTCTTAAAATGCTTTAAATCATCATAACTTGTCTTTAGAATTTGTTAAATGTTATGACATCCTAAAACTTGTAATATTGTGCATCTAATTTTTTTGGTTTTAATCATTAATCCAATCTCGTACCTAGTTTATTCAAACTAACAACGCAAATCAACACAATTGGGACAGTAAATCTTAGATGAAAAAAGGTAAATTTATTCATTAGCCTTTTGGAATTTACCTTTCAACACCACAATTCCTCCAGTAAATCATAGGTGTTTACTAATTTTGGCTAACAATTAGTCATTTTCAAAACGCTAAAAGATCGTTGAGAACCCATCTTCATTAATTTTGTCAAAATTAATAAATATTATTGTTGAAACAGGCAAAGTTAGGACTACAAAGTTCTCGCTACCACTCAACCTCAACCTTTACCTAGCGTTACCGTATAGTCACTTTACAAATGTAACTGGTGACTGTAGGGATTGAACCCGCACCAGCGAAACGATCGGCTCTGTAGTCGCGCACAATTCCAACCCGCCACGAGTCCGCTTTATAGATAATTCACACATTGAGTAAAAGAGTCAAAAGCTAAAGCAAAAATGTTCGTATTTTCATTAACTGCAAAACACAAAACATTTCACAAAGTAACTCAATAAACACTGATGAAGAGGTAAAGAAAGTTTGTTGTTTAACGAGGCGAAGTTAGAACTACGAAGTCCTCTCTACCACACAACCTCGAAAACAAAGTTCTAAATATTTATTAAATTAAACTAACGGTACTCCTGTTGTCTTATTACACTCAGTACTCTTATTACCTGGAGACGGAATGTCATTCCATATCTCAAAACGTTGTGTTTTTCTTCTTCAGTAAAAAACTATCAAAAACATTCATAGTAATAATTCAACCTCTTAGTTGTTAGACAAAACATTTGATATACAGTACTGTTTAAATATTTTCACTAACAATAATCTGCTTATTTATTTATTCAAAACTGATTTCCCCCCAGGTGTGACATCGGATTCAACTTTCTCATCGGTGGAGACGGGAACGTGTACGAGGGTCGCGGGTGGGATTTTGTCGGGGCCCACACGAAAGGGTACAACAACCGGTCTCTCGGCGTAGCCTTCGTCGGCACATTCATAGACAAGCTGCCCAACCCGGCACAAGTGGAGGCATTCCGGAAACTCATGGATGTGGGAGTCATCGTTGACAAGGTTGATCGTAACTACACTCTACAAGCTCACTGTCAACTTACGGTCACTGCCAACCCTGGCTGGGCTTTGGCTCACGAGTTGACTTCGTGGCAGCACTTTGATCGCAGCTTGCCGATACGATGCACCAAACCTCAAGCTGTCTTAGAGAAGGAAGAACTTTAGTTTTAATCAGTCATAGTTAGTCTCAGATTGCTTGTATATAAAATACAAGTTTTATATGTCCCCACCGTAACTTTTGAAAGAGGAACAATTTTGAAAAGCCCTTTGGGGAATGTTTTTACAGGGTCTGAAGTTTCTTTTGACGTACTTTTCGTTACCCACCCCCACCCAAAACCGGGGAGGGCACCCCTAAATTTTTTTAAAAGCGAACCCCCCCTTGTGACATCTTATTTGAAAGAGTTTAAAAACACAAACTCATTAATACCATTAAAAAGGTTTTAGAACGTTCTTGTACAAAATGGCAGTTCAAAACGTTGTTCATTTTTAAGCAAATAAATAGACGCTGTCACTATATTTTTCAAAATTTACATCTGGAATTAGTTTTTGGGTACTTAAAGCTTTAAAATGATATGTTACAAGATACATTTTGCAAACTTTTGAAAACTGACAAATTTTGAAAAAAGGGACAGTTTTCAAAATTTATCCTGTAACATATCATTTTAAAACTTTGAGTACCCAAAACTAAATCTGTAATTTTTTTCAACATTTTGAAAAATAAAGCGACAGCGTTTATTTATTTGCCTAAAAAATTAAAAATGTTTTGAGCTGTACTATCGCATATAAGTAGATGAACGAAACGAGAAAATTAAAACTAATGGATTAATAATGGTCTGATATAATAACTCATTAACACAGATTTAAAATATTATACACTATGGAACGTTCATTTAACCACCTTCCTAAAATTTGTTAAAATTTGACAATTTCAAAATGTTTAAAACTTGAACTAAACATTTGCTTTTCTACTCAAATTTTTAATTGCTTGAAGCAAATAAATTATCATCTGGGGTATTTATATATTTATGAAACACAGATATATCAAATATTCAAAATAACTAACTATAAGATTCATTTTTGGGGAGCTGTGTGCTACTTTTAATTAAATAGACAAAGTTCGTAAGATATTGCAATTATCAAAAAGTTACAAAATAGCAAACCAGAGTGTACGGTATTTTTCTCAAATTCTGGCCAAGAAGACAAGCCTTTGGACGACCTTAGTTTGTTGTTGTGTAACTTTTAGAATAATTAGCGAATTTAACAGATTAAAATATTTTTTGGCCAATACCAGCATGAACCCTTCCCTACGACCCATACTCAAGTGGTATGAGGGGTGCTTAAAACCATGGGAGCATTGAACAAATGCATTACACTAAATGGGAGTATACTGAAGGTATACATGTATTAGTTTAAAAAATAATAAAATATGGTTTTATAGTGAAATTCATTATTTTGATATTCAAAATAACTAACTATAAGATTCATTTTTGGGCCTACTTCACGTAAGTATAGTTTATACCACTAAGTTTTTAGTTTTTGTTGTGTAAAGAATACAGATTAATATTTACAAATTCCAAGATGGTTCACACGAAATACATTTGATAAGTTATAAAAGTGATAGTTTGTTCCAAATTTAGAAAAATATACATTGAAAATAGCACCAGAAGTTTAAAACTGACAGTTAAACAATTACTTTACACTACATAAAAGTATTTATCTTTGAAAACCCTAACTTAAATTACTATTGTAAAAAATGCTTATGAGACTAGATATTAGACAAGTATAACATTGTAAGGTAGGTAATACTGTTTTAGTTGGCTATAGAATATTGTTACATAATTTTATTTTATTTATGAATTGAATTCTTTGCTAATATTAATGGCAAAGATAGGTTGAAAAGTTGCTTTACAACATAGGCATGGTTTTGTGCGGCAGTTGTTCACTAAAGCTTCAAACTAAAAAAAATAAAATATTTACCATACTTCTCACTTAATTAACTTCACCTATATTACTAAACATATCAAATGTAGTTATTTTATTTGTTGAAGAAATTACAAGTGAACTTTGTTTTTGAGTATATGTTGTTACTACTATCGCACAAAAGCAAAAATATAAAGGCCTGCTCAGCTGTGAAAATTAAATCGTTGACGCAACGAGATTCTTATCTTTTGTTTTTTTTCCTGTGAGTTTTTATGAGAAGAGAAGAGTTTGAAAAGTTCTCTCCAACGTAACTAAAATAACGAGTTGGGAACTAAAGCTTTCTCACTGTAACTCAAAAGTGTTACTTAAGTTACACCATTAAGAAATAACGTGATTTCTAGGAAAACATGGTGTAATGGTTTATTTTCTGGAAACTTTCAGTGGCATAATTAACTCAAATGGTAAATTATTCTATTTATAACCAAATTGTTGCAGTGGCGGCTCGTCAGGTGAAGGGTGTTGAGGGTCACTTCACTTATGTTTTAACTTTTAGTAGGGAAAAAATTCATCTTTAACATTTAATTAATCCATTCCAAAGTCCATGGGATCACATGTCAACGAGATCACATATCAATGACGACAGTAAGTATGATACAAACTCAACAGCAACAATTGATGGTTGCCTCGATAGTCGCCACAGAAAGTTAGTATGCTACTATGATTGCAACTGGCTGCTTCGTGTAAGATCGGAATACTTCGTAGGTGAAGAGCTTGGTTCAGGCCTTCACTTGACGCTTATCTACGTGGTACTGGTAGGGATAGATGCTGAGGGGCGAGGAAAGGGGCTGCGTTGCTATAGCAACGAGTGACGCTAGAAGTGTATACTCAACGCCCATCACTTGCGTAGCCCGCAAAGCAGCAGACCAGCTGTCATTGGACCCTCGCGGTGCAACTACTATGTTTTAGGCCTACTTTTGCAATCACACGACCTGATTATGTAAATTTTTAAGGAGTTAACAACTAATTTTAAATAGTTGTATATTATTTTTTTACTGATCCATACTACAAAACAATTTTATGTAACGATTTCTCTACGTTGTCAGTGTTTCATTTAGTACGGTAGTAGTTCAATGTTTCAATTCAACATATTACTTTTTGCAACAATAACTTTTAATTCCCTACTAGAACTTGCAAGCTGTAATAGCTACGTTTTCAATTATTTACGTAGTTTCCTAGAGAAATACTCATATTATCGTTACACAATGTATCTTGAATTTTCTGTCCATGTGTTAAGAATAAATATTTAAACGTATTTTTCCTGTTAAATAGTGGAGTACAGCTGATTTGCCCTTCACCTTCCTCTAGCCTCACGAGCTGCCACTGAATTGTTGGTTGTTAGCTATCATAGAAATCAACTAACTGTTTCAACTTTATAATTTCAAAACTAATACTGTGTACCCTTTACATATTATTTCACCGAAGGCAAATTCACCATGGGCGCTTATCAAATTCTGTTTAAACTGAAAGTACTACATTATTTTCTAACTAACCTATAAGTATTTCCGGTTATTTGTTCATAGATTTGTTTTGCAAAGATTTATTTGGCCATATTTTATTCAAACTTTGTTTTTTTCCTAATACCGTACTACTTCTTGGTTTCATGAGCTAGACTTCTTTCTTTCACCTTCCAGTAAACTGTGAGGACTCTCTATTAGTATCTCAATGAAATTAAAGTAGAACCTTAAGAACTCGAATCTGAAGGGGTTTTTGAAAATTCGAGGTTTGAAGATTCATGGGTTTAACCCCTACAACTCGAACTATTAGCATGTTTTTCTTTTTGTGCATTCAACAAAGAGATTTGAAACAACAGAGTTGACAAACAACTGAACTGATTTCAAAATTAAAACTTCAAGTACAGTAGAATCTCGATTATCCTATTTACATTCAAGCACCCTCAGTGGACTTGCTGATACTGTAGTGTAAATAGTTTATTGACGCAGTCCATACCGGAAGTTTTAGATGATAACCATGACTCCGGTGGCTTGGCTTTCGTTTTCACCTTATAGAGGGTATTTTTAAACATTGAGTAAAGTATAGAGGTTTCAAAAAGCTTAGTTATTGAGAAATTTGAGATTCGAGTTATCTAGGCTCTACTTTGTTGATAGAAACTTCAATCCGTAATGACTAATCACCTAACTAACATAAACAAAATCTTGTAAAAGATTTAATACCGTAAAACATTTGATCGAACATTTGTCAAATACTGATCTTTGGCATTTAGCGCCAGCCGGGCAGAAGGTAATGTAGGGTAAGGTAACTAGGACGAGTATTCACTGGACATTTACAACAAGTTGCCGACTCTCTCCTCCTCAGGTCAACTGTGATTGGTCGGCTCATCCTCGGACTCAGTCGGGGATATCCGTATCGCCTGGTACCACTGCTGCGTCAAGTCGTTCATCTGAGTCTTGCAGTCCTTCAGTTCCTGCAAGAAGATTTCAGTTCTAAGCGAAGATGGACGAGATTGGGTTTTAACAAGGGAACGTTTTTTCTTGAGTGACTTTCAAGAACATTTTTAACCAGATTGACAAATTCAACATACTTCCTTGTATGTAAAAGTATCTATCCACGTAATAAATCCTGCATTCCTTTTCTACTAGTTAATAATTGTCACTATATCTTTATTTGAGATGCCGACCACTCTCATAAGGGTATTTTAAGGCAAATATTTGGTGAAGGATGAGTGTGATGAGTGGTAGTAATGAGTTATGAGGTGTAGTCTTGTTACAAACTAAGGCCGACTCTTCCTTAGAATGGGTCATTAATTAATAGCCCAATGACCAATGGAAATACAAGGACCAACGGCTTAACGTGACTTCCGAACCACACAGGTGTTGGTCTGATATGTCTAAAAGACGGTGGAAGTTGATGCAGGTATCATCAGAGGATCACTGAGACTATCTGAGCCGCTTTAGACCTTTATCATACTCAAAACCTGACCTCCATGAAGCTGGATTACAGGACCACGCCACGAGTCCCAGTCAAAAACTACTTAAAGAAATTCTCATAAAGAAAGAGTAAAGAATAGAGTTACCGTACATGCTGGACTAAAGAAAAGACAAATTAGTCACCGTTGCACGAGCAGAAATGTTGGTAGTTTGAACTGGGTAAATTTGAATTACTTATAAAGACCTAAACGTATTACTGTTTCTGATGACTGTACAATTTTAAATACTACTAGCTTAAGCAAAGATTTCTTTGTATTTTACATGAAAACATGTACACTTCAGTATGCCTATTGTAGTTGTTGAATTATCCAATAGCAAGTCAAGATCTTAACTTGTAGAGTGGCTACTTTGGTCAAAAATAGCACTTCCAGTGTAACTTAAACCTCAAAACAAGAAATCCGCTTGTACCTATATACTTATCGTATACCACTTGTGAACCTTTTGCAACATTATTATGAGACTTTATTGTACCACTGTGCAAAATATCAGTGAAGAAATGGTTTTTTATCTGAATCTGTGCATCAACAGAGGTTTACGTTGAAAATAAATTTTCTGCTAAAGTTTTTGTCTGACCTGCTGGGTAAACCTGCGAGTGAAGAAGGGGATGAAGTACTTGAGGTCGTATCTGGCGAAACCCTTGATTCTTGACTGGATAAAGTTCACCTCCATCGTCTCCTCCTCCGTGTACTCGGACAGATGCTCCGAGTCGATGGTTTGCCCCTAGAGTAGAATAGAATCAAAGATAATGGTAGGGTAAGTAGATAGTGCATGGAAGCTGAATGGTTGAGGCAGGAAAATCAACATAGTCGTAACAGCCCAAGCACAGATAGCGCTGCGAAGGAATTCTTCTGAGAGTACAATTACAATCAAATCATATTATACAATTGAATCATAATTCAACCATCTATTGGTTTTGCAATTGTACTTGTATATTTATTTAATTTATTTGTTTAAAACTTATCAACAGCACTTATCAATGTCGTCCAGAAGTTTTATAGGCAGGACTTGGGGCCTGCAGCCGTGTATGGCCCTTTGGTTATATACAGCGGTTGTTAGACCTCAGGTTACATATGCTTCTTTAGTCTGGTGGACCAAAGTCCAACAGGTTACAGTCAAAGACAAGCTCAACAGTGTGCAGCGGCTGGCATGTTTTGTGTAACGGGAGCCTTTACCACTACATCCACCGCTGCTCTAGAGCTTCTGCTCAATATTCCTCCTCTGGACAATTTCATCGTTCAGGAGGCTACCAAAGCTTACTACAGGCTACTTAATTTCAATGTGGCCAGATCGCCAGCCACTTTTGGGCATCTTGCCATTCCAATTAGTTCTGAGACTAAAACACTTTTCTTCATGGGCTCCGATCTTATGTCAGGACAGTTCATGTTTGTCAGGCCTTACACTATCAACATTGGTTCTCGCAAGGACTGGTATCACAGGACCCTTTCATATAAAGGTACTAACGAGGTAGTCTGGTACACAGACGGTTCATTAATAAGTAATAAGGCAGGCTACGGGCACATAAGCCAAAGCCTAGATGTAACCTGTCGGAAACCTTGGTAGATTTTGCACCGTATTCCAGGCGAAATCTATGCGATTCTTGTATGCACCCTACAAGAACTTACGTAGTATTACGAACAGGCGTATTGTTATTTTCTCCAATAGCCAGGCAGCCCTTAGGGCGCTGGACAGGACAATTCACCTCTAAGCTGGTCTGCGTTCAAGCCCTCTGCGCCCTTTCTAGATTAAATAATGTTCATCTAGAATGGATCCCAGGACATCAGGGTTTCCTTGGAAATGAGAAGGCAGACCTCCTTGCAAAGAAAGGAGCACTGTCCTTTAATGGACCAGAACCGTAGTTGGGATAAGTCCGCTCTGGTTTATAAATCCTTGGGGATAATACCTATGAAGCACATTGTCAAAAGTGGACAAGCCTCTCACAGCCGCTCCTAAAAGGGCCTAGCAGGGCTCTCAGTAGCATCTTAAAAGTAAAAGCAGCTGACATCAGATTCTTATTATCATACTTAACTGGACATGGGCACTTCAGGCATCATCTACAGAAATTGGGGTTACATAATGGTAATACTCTATGTAGACTTTGCGAGCAGGCTGAAGAAACTGCTAGGCACATCCTATTAGAATGTCCCTTTCTGGAGACTAGGAGAAGATGTCTTCTAGAGGGACGTAATTGGGATGAAGTTCACTTGTCTGAGTTTGGGGGAGTCATCTTGAGGCTTTGTGGTCCCACGGGGGTGGGTCTCCCAGGCTAAGATAACCGGGGCAGTACAATAAACCTTTGGTTGACGTACAATTGGTTCACAACCAGCCCTACTTAATCTAATCTAATCTATCAACCGCACTGCAATTGTGACTGAAACTGTGCTTACCCATTCCCTAGTTTTACTCAGAGAAAGTGCCTTTTCTTTCTTGTGCTTCCTTCTTCTACCTGTAAGTGTTTTCTTGCGGGTGGCTTGCAAAAACTGAAAGAAATAACAAACAATCATCACTCACCACCAACGAAACAGATGAAAATACTCTTACACTAAATCACTATTTGAGATGCCGACCACTCTTCCTATATCATCCTCAAAACCTGACCTCCATGAAACTGGATTACAGGACCACGCCACGAGTCCCAGTCAAAAACAACTATATTTCCAGACTAAATCATGAAATGAAATGAAACATGACTTTATTCAGGCAAAAGTTGTGCGAAATGAGTTTGTTCAGGACTGTGAGAGTCCTTTCTACCACTTAACCTGACAAATAGTAGTAAAAGTATATGTACAATAAGTTTACTTAAAGTTACCCTATAACTAAGTTAAACTAAGTAAAAAATAACAAAAGTTACGATTCGCTCATTTACTTTGATAAAATCCTCTGTAAATCATCTCCCTAATCACTGCACAATTTAACAATTGAATGTGAACTTCACAGAGTAATATGGATAGACTTTTCATTTTTCATAAGTGAACAATTCGTATTATTTTAAGAGGGAATTGGATAGAGCCCGAACAGCTTTCAAATGGGGTAGGGAATTTAACATGGGAAAATTTTCAAACTGTGTTATACGTAGGTTTATGAACTAAACGTTGGAAGTTTTTCTGGGGAAGCATAGAGTCATTAGTGCTGATGCAAATAAAAAAAAAAATGAGTTCGGTTATAAAATATAATTTTAATTACTGAATTTCAAGGGCTATGTTCTTATGGAAAAATCTAGTATTGAGTTCAGGAGTACAGAATTAATTTGAAGCGAAAGACAAGTTTAAGTGTTTATATGAAGCAGCATCAATAAATCTATGCTTCCCCAGAGAACATTTTCACATTTAAGTCAATTAACTTGCCTAAAACATAGTTTGCAGTTTTTATCCCATGTTATAAGCGGTACGCTGAGTTGGACCTGCCGCCACTCTATCCGGCGCCCTCTTAAAGTTAAATCAAGTTTAAGTTTAAATGCTCTTTTGTCTAAAATTAAAAATACTAAAAATATTTTAAAATTTAAGCTGATTTTAAAAAGTTATTTTTTACCAATACCACTTAATGAGACTAAAAGAATTTTTTATTTAAAGCCATCTTTTTTTTAGTTTTTTTTGTAAACTGTTGCAAATTTAGACCAATAGTAGTTATTACCGTTATAACTTACAATACATTAACAATAGAGACACTGGTACATCAGGTTTTTTACTTTATCTTTACAGGTACATTACACATAGTATTTATGTACACAAGAACAGAATAAAGATGCTCGTTTCACCTTCATGAGTGGCATGGTAGAGCCTCCAAAAACGAGTGTCGTGACCAGTACGATGATGAGAGTCGTCGTGATGATGACGTGGCGAGTTTCATCACTGAACTCCAAGTGGAGGGAGAGAGCGTAGGAGATAGCGCCGCGTAGGCCTGCAATACAACAACATCAATAAAACCACTAACAAACAATCAATGCATTAAACTCTTACGCTTTCGCGGCCGGTGTCACAACTATAATCTAGTTCCTCCAGTTCACACCGTGTTATTAAAACATAATAATTAGCTTCATACATTTCGGTCTTGGTGTAAAGTACCACCTTCAGTCACTGATTGGCTAAAACAATGGCAAAATATTTCAAGTTAATTATTATGATGTTTTGACACAGTGTGAAACGGAAGAACCAAATTATGAATGCATTATCATAATTAACAGTTAGCAAAAAACTCATTTGTATTTTTATTAACACCAGGTAAAGGTCGGTATTGAGTCATAGAGAGGACTTTGTAGTCCTAACTTTGCCTTGTTAAACAAGAGAAACAAGGATTGAGAGCTAAGCCAACAAAGGAGAACTAAACGTATACATAGTACGATCCCTATGTCTAAAATGTCTTAGAAAACTATGTGTAAACAGACTGCCTTACAAAATTAAAAGAGTTACAGCTCAAAATACAAACTACAAAGACCTCAAATCACATACCCAAACAGGCCTTTACTTCATTTCAAAGCAGTAATGATAAATAATTTCCAGCATGAGTTCAACCGAACTCATAAATTAAAAATTTTATCATAAATTAAAATACATGAAAATGAACAAATGACTCACCACTGAACCACATGATGAACATCATCCGCTTGGTGATCTTGTGTTCACGGAACTTGTTGCACAGGACAGCCAGCGGGAAGATGTTGCAAGCTCGACCAATCAGACACAAGATCAGACTCCAGACGACGAGCTCCGGCTCTACGCGGTGACGGAAGCTGAATATCGCTAAGCCTAGGTACGCGAACACACAAGTCTCCGCGATGAAGGCGAGGGTTCGCATCGTCTGCTGCATGGTTATCTGCGTGACGGTGGAGAGGTTGTAGTGCGTGTAGTGCGACATCACCACACCACAGAACAAGATGGCCATGATTCCTGCACAAGTGTTGAGTAATGTAGGTTTTTCTTGAGTTTAAAAATTGAGATTATTTATAGTTAAGAATAGTTTTGTATAAGCACTAACAATCACAAAGTACAGTTTCAAGACTACTCGCCTTTGCGGTTTACTGAACCTCAAACAGTAAATAGGTTACCTTAGAAGTCCGCCAAACTAATTAAAATAACGTTACTTAACTGAAACGATTAAGAAGTTTCAAACCCTCATATTGGCGAACATCCTCAGGTGTCATATAAAGCTGAAAAAAGTTACTTGTAGTACACAAAAACGCTGAGAAAGGTTGTCAAAATACTAAATAGTAGTAAATAAATACTACACACATGAACAAAACAGACAAAAACGTTAAAAAACGTGAAAGCCAAGTGAAAAAATAAAATTTACAGCCACAGTATTTATGTTGAATTAATAACTAAACAAATAATAGGCAATTACATAGCAAGTCTTACCTGACAGGTGTATTCCTTCAGCTAGTGCGTACGGAGCATAGGTGAACACCAGCATCATCCCAAACTCAAGAGATGGGTTCTTCCTCAGGTCTACGTGTTTTAACAATAGAGCACTTATCAAAGCAAACACTACTCCTATCCCAGCAGAGGCAAAGAACATCAAACAGAACCGGTTGAATGCAGAAAACACAGCCTCGATCGGAGATAGATCCGGCTTGTTGGACTCCAGGATGGAAGTGGTTAGCACGATAGCTATGGCATCGTTAAGAATGCTCTCGCCAAACACTAACATATTGAGAACTGGATCAATGTCTAATGCGTGGAATATAGCTACAGTTGCTACCGGATCAACAGCAGAGATCAACGATCCAAAGGCAAAGCTTTCAATAAAACTGAGATGATAGGCTACATCGGCTAGGCCAAGAATGTAAACACCAGCACCAATAACCAGAGCAGAAATTGTGGTTCCAACAATAGCGAAAACCAGTATAGAACCTATGTTTTGGAAGAAATTACCTTTGTGCAGGTTGTATCCAGATTCAAATATTATTGGTGGTAATAGAACTAAGAAAAAAGCTGTAGGAGAAAAAGCTTCTTCCTTTCTCCAGTTTCCTATTTTTTGATCGGATATCATGTTGATGATAAGACCAATAAGGCCACCCAAAAATACAATCACAACACTTTCTGGTAAGTATTGGAAGTTGGTCAAAAGCATAAGATGGATAAGCAATATTCCTAGAGCTAACACACAAAGTACAAAAAATATAGCCATCGAACTATTGTGCTCAGCTTCGGCAGAACCTTTGTCAGGAAGTATGGGTTCATTTGGTATTGGTGTGCTTGTTGTAACATTTGTAGTGATGTTAGAAGCAACAGTAGGTAATGGTATGGAGACAGGTTTTACATCTTCTAGTATGTTTGTTGGAGGAGTTACATTTTTTGAAGAATCTAGCAGCAAATTAGTACTTACTGAAGCATTTGTACCGGAATTTTGAACCATGGTCCCTCTTCTAACCTCATTTTTGTCAGTCGATAATAGGCCTATGGTTGAATTGTGCTTTTCGCTGGTCACGTCATTTTGTTTCACGTCTTCATTGGCATTTGCCTGTTGTATGCTTAGAACGGAATTTAGCTGTTTCTGTATAGCTGAATTTGTGTTATTATCTTCTTTGCAATCACAGGTCAAAACTAAAAAAGCCAATACTAAGAAATGGTACAGAGCCCGTTGGTTCTTCAAAAGATACATTGTTCACAGATAATCTAATAGATATTAATCAACTTATTACATCGGATACAAATATGTAGGTTGAAAGTCATGAATATAAGAAAAGAACGATAAAACATGAAACATATTGCAGATGGATTGAAATTTTATTGCAACACACAACAAACCACTATTATTATCGAACCTGACATTTCTTTTTGTCGTCTGCATACGAAATAGAAAACATTGTCATATGATCTGGGTCCGTAGATTATTTTTACACATCACAAAAAAAATCATAGCCTACTATAACTTATATATACATAACAGCTTGTATAATAGCACGTGTAATAATACCAAATATGATTTTAAACTGAAAAAAAAAACAAATAAAGTTAATACTCTACATTTGCAAATGAATTAATGCTAAATTTATCAATTATTAGCTGCAGTGGCATCGTCTTGGTGGTGGTCAGAAGGAGAGGGGAGTGTTCAGCATTGGGTGACAAATCAAGCGCTCTGCCCTTGTACAGCGGTGCTAATCAAGCGTAAAATCTATAATCAACACGCACATTTCTAAATGGAACATGATATTAAATAATAATAAATAATTTAATGTCAATATAATTATTAAATACAAATTGTTTTTGACATATAACATATATACATATAAAATAGAACCTATTACCATTGGTGAGACTGTAATGAAAGTTATGCTTAATTTAGCTACCAGTGAAATCCTGTACCTTGTAAAACGAATTTAGAAGCAAGTAATTTTTAATTTTTGTTTTAAATTGATTTAAATCCACATCTTTTACGTGGATTGGTAATTTATTATTTATTATATAATTGCCTACCAGCTTCCATAAGAAGCTTATCACACATATTTTGTAGTCTGTGGTAGGTTGGCCGAATTGACTGATTTCTGGTGTTGTATGCATTATTCTGTTCTTCAAACGAATAATTGGATGTAAAAAAAAATCAAAGTTTGTAATATGTATAGGGATGATACTGGCAATATGGATAAAAATTTGAATGCTTCTTTGCAAGATTTTTGGTGTTTGAGTCTGGCTATTATTCTAATTGCTTTCTTTTGGAGTACAAAAATTCTTAGAATTTAGGTTTCAGAGCAGTTCCCCCATAAACATAATCAAATTCCTAGGAAAGATGGGGATATATAATGCCATAATATGCCATTTTCAAAACATCTTGATTGTTGGGATGTATTTAGAAAAAGTCATGCCTGCATGTTCTTTTTTAAATATTCTAAATTATGATGACAAATAGTTATGAAAATCTTTTTTGTAAAACTGACTATTGGTTTTGCACATCACACATTCTAATATATATAAACTATACACTGAAATTCTAGTCTGTGAAATGATGTTTAACTGTGTTCATCTGATTTTAACATTGCCCTCTTTTTTGTTTTCAGTATTTTATTTAAATTTAGGTTTGATGTTCCCCATACCAAACCATAAGAAACATAATGTGGTGATCTTTGTCGAAGACAGTTTTTATCCATTAATCAAAATGCCTAAGAATTTAACGCAATCAGCTTCTTGAAGGGTATAATTATTGATGGTAAAGTTAATTTTGTCATTTTCGTTGTATTGATTTAACTCAAAGATTTATATATATTAATATATATAAAAGTATATCAATTTTTGCGGGGGGGGGTTACAAGTTCGTGTAGTCCCTTTCAGAGCGTGAACTGACCATGGACCTGGTAGTTGAATACCACCCAACAGCGGAAAGATCGTTAGGAAGGCCCACTACCGGAAAACTGGCCAAATTTGGATGAATGATTTTAGGTCACATTCTATTCCGTAAACTAAAAGATTGAATAAGCTTATTTCGTTACAACATAGGTAGTAATTTAAAGATCAGGCGTTTTCTAAGCAAAAGCACTCCGACAGAACCTACATTAATATTAACATATTTTGGATTAGCAGTGGTGAGGCGTATAACTTATAAGCAGTTATCGCTGGAGAGGGGGGTTTGGGGGCGCACCCTCAACCCACGAGGAGTCCGAAGGTTCACCTCAGGGTAAAATGTCGTAAAAATTGAACACAAATTTGTGACTTGAAAGTTTCTGTCTCTAAAGGATTCCCTCACAGTACACAGATGAGATCAATGGGACAAATTCAAAGGTGTGTCCAAGGCAGTGACAAAACAATATCATATTTTCGGGTTTGGTCTAAGCCATATAAAAGTTATTTTTACTTTTTTTAAGGTCAATTCAAAGAATAACTTAAAAACCTGTCCCGCTTTCGATACTGAGGGAAAACAATCCTCGGAATTATGCAACTTTTTAGGAATATTATTCAAGAAGCTCGCTAACTATCTGTATTGAAATAAAAATTAGTTCTTAGATGGCATCATGAATAGAAGTAACTGGTAATGGCACGGAAGGTAAAGGGCTAAAAATTAGCATGTGTATGGAGAGATGAAGCTCTTCTTATTAGATATATATAATTTAAAAATTACTTCACAAAATCAATAAAACAAGATAATAAGATAAGATCAATAAAACAATATTATTAGATTTTTTGAAGTAATTTTTAAATTAGCATGTGTACTTAAGCATTTATTTATTTATTAAATAAATCACCTCAAAGAAAACTTTCACCATTTTGAGTTTTGTTAACGCGTTTAATTTCAGTTATCTATATTAAACATAAAATAAGTTATTATAAAATGAATCTTAAAGAAAAACACACAGAATCATGATGTTTGATTGAGTTTGACTGGCAAGCCTTTTACTATGCTTATAAACAGTTATGGACAATTTATTTTTATTATTTTAGTAGCATTTTTAGGAAATAAAAGCACAAACATTTGTTAAACGCCCATGTTTATTGTAATTCAAAGAATAATACAATTTACTTGAATTAGACCTATGTAAGTAATTAAATAAAAACAATTAAGTAATAATTAACCTATGGAATTTTATTATATCATATGTTTCTTTGCCATTACAAAAATATTGTATAGTATATACAGTATTGACAAATAAGTTGATAGTTGCAATTAGTTAAAAAAAGATGCACATTATTATATAAGCAAGATTACAAACTTCGAGGAATATTTTTGAGGATTAATACGAGTATAAAACAAAATTGGCACAACCCAAACAGCCTTTTGTCTGTCACGTTTTGCACTACAATAGAGTTGTTTTCAAAAGAGATTTTCAAGTTTTTGATATCAATAGGTTTATGTATAAAATTTGTTTAAAAAGTTATTTATATCAATTTGTTGTGAACCTCACTCACACCTTCTGATTAACTAAAGTTAAATTGATTAAAAATACCAGAAAAGTCTACCATTTTGAAAATTAATTGGATCACAATGGAAGGTTAATCTTGCACAGAGTAAATAAGGCACGAAAGCACTATCAATCTTTTAAAACACAAAAAGTGGTAGTAATAGTAGTAATTTGGGAGGGGGGAATGTTTGATGACAAGTAAACAAAGTATTTTTGGGAAAAAGGTTATTCTTAAATTAATTGGTTTATTTGGACCCATAAATTTTTTCTTCCAGTTAGGCACTGAACTTAAGGTCGTACTTAAACCTTGTCGTACTTAAACTAATTAAAATACTTAGAGAGTAAAATGTATGAACAATATATAACAAAAAAAGATCAGATTACAATATCTAAAAATGCCCTACATTTTATCAAAATATGATAATTTCATACAAGTAAGAAAAATGTATAGATTCAATTTCATCACTAGCAAAATGACTTATCTGTAAAGGTGAGGATATATAAATGCATAAACTTTAAAGCATAAATTATACATAAAATACATATTATATTAGTCATGTGCTTTCAAAGAATACAAGGTGAAAAAAGCTAAACTACTTTCCATCTTCTCCGCTCCGGATGAAGTTGATCAGGTCATCTTTGAACAGGAAAGAGAACACGTGTCTCCAGACATCTTCCGTCACATCACACCACGGTTGTCGCTTTTCTGAGAACACAGACTCCAAAGCTCGCTGCGTAAGATAGAACCTGTTGCGCTTGGCTCTCCTGAACTTGGTTCTCAGGATGTGTTCATACTCCTGGAACTGTCTGTGAAACTCCTGAGAGTCTAGTAGAGTTTCCAACTTCTGTGTTAGATCCGCGTCGAACAAGAAGTCGGGCTTGTCACATATTGTAGCTAGATCATGCAGAGTGAACCCTTCGGTTATTTTCGTCGACCTTAACTCAAATACTTCCCTCCTCATCCAGTAATCCCTCACTTCCAGCAGACCTACTGATCTAGGTGCTACGTTTCCAACACGTACTGCATCTTCGTGGAACTGACGAAGATACTTAATTTTACTCGACTGCTTAATATATTCTTCTTCTGCTCTTTTTTCCTCCCTACTTTTGTTACTTGGCGGTAATATCCCTTCTTCAAACGTCAAGCCTCGTGGTTTGAGACTCTCTATTCGTGGGTCCAGGAAGGCACCGTACATCAACAGAAGTCTAGCACCGTCAAAAAAGCCTATTTTTACTGCAACAACAATTGGCGTCTCTCCGTCTCGGTTTGAGGGGTCAACGTAAGCGCCACATTTCAATAGAACCAAAATGTTGTTGTACAGTTTTGACTGAGTAGCATGGTGCAGGGCGGTGAGTCCTTGGTTGTCTTTGGTGTCAAGATCCAGGCCTCTGCGTTGCAGAGAGGTTAACAGTTTGAAGACCTCTTGTTGAGCCGCCAAGTGCATTACAGTTTGACCCTTGACATCTCTAATATCTGCCCTGGCACCTTTGTCAAGTAAGACTTTCAGGGTTTGAGTGTTTGCTTCACTACACGCTTGATGAAGAGCTGTTCGACCTTGGTTGTCTTGTTCGTCCGGCCTTGCTCCTTTCTCTAACAACACCTGCGTAAAGACTTCTTCAGGGAGTTTAGCTGCCAAATATAGAGCAGTTTGTCCGTCATTATTCTTGATGTTGGGATTTGCCCCATTCTCCAGTAGAGTCTGGATATTGTGCATGTTGCCGAGGTGACTCGCGTGGTGCAGTGCAGTCCAGCCTTTCTCGTCTTGTGTGTCCAGACTCACTCCCTCCTTCATCGAGTCTGACAACGAGTCCAACGCTGAGTTTTCCGCAGTCAACCGCAGAAGCTTGAGAGCTTGATCTAGGTTTTCCATCACGCCAACTTTCCGAATTGTTCTTCAATCAACCTGAAAAAATACATGTTTCTTCATCAAATCACAATATTTTCTTTTGTCTTCTACTCTTTGTTTTGTCTTCAAACTTCATATTGTGTTATGTTTGTATCATTCATATTTGGGAACCTCCGCTTCTTCAGGACTAATTCCACTTCCAGTTAGCTTCGCATTCAGTTTAGAAGGATTAAGGAAAAGCCTTAATTAAATAACTTACCCTTTTTACAAAACTGGTCTATATAAACTGAATATACCAGCTGCCTAGTTGAATATTATAACAACTATAATGATACCTATCAAAGGAATTGAAATTGATGATACATGAGATGGGTCTTAGAGTGTAACATTCAATGCGTAGTTTGGAATTTACGTTAAGCTGTTGCTCCATTCTATTGGTTGTTGGGCTATTAATAAATGAGCCAATCTGGGGAACAGTCGGCCCTAGCTTGTAACAGGACTACATCTTATCATCCATCAAAACACTCACCATCATTCCATGTTCACCTTCAAATACTCTCTAAAAGCTGTCGGTGTCTCAAAGCAAAATAAAAAGCATACATATTTCTTACATACCCATAACTATAACAATTCAAAAATATCGTACAATGTACTCAAACATATGTTTTGTTAGTTAAAATATGGTACAGGAAGTGTCATAAGTTAAGTGCCAGGAAATAAATTTATGGGTCAAAACAAACGCAAAGTTAACTCAATACAAACAATATTTTATTAAACCATGTTTTTGTTTATAAAAATGTTTTTTGAGAAGAATATAACAACATTAATATTGACCTCCGTTTAATGATAAGGATAATAATAATTATAAAATTAGAATTTAAATGTCAAAATAGGAAATGAGTGTAATGTGTGAACAGTACTGTCCTGAGCAACACGAGAACGCGGATACCCCTTGACAATATAAGTACTCACTTGTGAACTGTACTGTACTAGATGATAGATCTTCCACACCCTGATTCAGACAACACGAGTGCCTGCGAATCTGAGTTCTAGAGCCAATTGTTCTGTTTTATACAACTGTAGGCCTACTGCTACTATGATGGAATATAACATTAAGGACGAGTAATAAAGTCAAGAATATTAATACTATTTTCCACTTAAGTTGCCGATAATCTGAACACATTTTTCTTTGGCTTATGAAAAGGGGTACATTCCTAGTTCCCCATCAAAGAACGCGGTACTCGTACGTGAACAAAATAACGTCATGTATCTAAACCCCCTACACATCATCTTCTCCGCTCCGGATGAAGTTGATCAGGTCATCTTTGAACAGGAAAGAGAACACGTGTCTCCAGACATCTTCCGTCACATCACACCACGGTTGTCGCTTGTTTGAGAACACAGACTCCAAAGCTCGCTGCGTAAGATAAAACCTGTTGCGCTTGGCTCTCTTGAACTTGGTTCTCAGGATGTGTTCATACTCCTCGAACTGTCTGTGGAACTCCTGAGAGTCTAGTAGAGTTTCCAACTTCTGTGTTAGATCCGCGTCGAACAAGAAGTCGGGCTTGTCACATCTTGTAGCTAGATCGTGCAGAGTAAATCCTTCAGCTATTTTCGTTGACTTTATTTGGCATACTTCTTCTATAATTCTAGCGTGCACTGATTCTAGTACTGTTGAACATAGAAGACTTTGACTATCTCCTTTACCTATTAAGATTAATTAGCAGGTATAATACTTTTACTTCTTGCTCACTATATTCAATAGAGGCGTGCATTTCATCATAATCTTCATCATCCTGTAGAAGGAACAAGGGCTTTAACGGAGAGTAGAATTTGTGGAATATAGGGATATTTTGCAGGGAGGCCCCGTTCATCGACAAGTGTCTAACTCCTTTAAAGAAACCTGTTTTTGATGCAGTATACTAATACGGTGTCTCTCCGGCTCGGTTCGTGGGGTCGACATAAGCGCCCTTTTTCAACAAAAGCATTACGTTGTAGATCAGTTTTGACTGCATAGCGTGATGCAGGGCGGTGAGTCCTTGGTTGTCTTTGGTGTCAAGATCCAGGCCTGTGCGTTGCAGAACAGTTAACAGTTTGCAGGGCTCTTGTTGAGCTGCCAAGTGCATTACAGTTTGACCCTTGACATCTCTAATGTCTGCCTTGGCACCTTTGTCAAGTAAGACTTTCAGGGTTAGAGTGTTTCCTTCACTACACGCTTGATGTAGAACTGTTTGGCCTTGGTTGTCTTGTTCGTCCAGTCTTGCTCCTTTCTCTAACAACACCAGCTTAAAGACTTCTTCAGGGAGTTTAGCAGCCAAATATAGAGCAGTTTGTCCGTCATTATTCTTGATGTTGGGATTTGCCCCATTCTCCAGTAGAGTCTGGATATTGTGCATGTTGCCGAGGTGACTCGCGTGGTGCAGTGCAGTCCAGCCTTTCTCGTCTTGTGTGTCCAGACTCACTCCCTCCTTCATCGAGTCTGACAACGAGTCCAACGCTGAGTTTTCCGCAGTCAACCGCAGAAGCTTGAGAGCTTGATCTAGGTTTTCCATCACGCCAACTTTCCGAATTGTTCTTCAATCAACCTGAAAAATTACATGTCGTTGGTCTGTTAATAAAAGACCCAATCTTGGGAACAGTGGGCCTTAGTTTGTAACAAGACTACATCAGTTCTCATCATCCATACAAAAAGCACTCATCACACTCACCATCATTCCATATTCACCTTAAAATACTCTCCAAGAATAGTCAATGGCTCAAAGCAGTGTCAAAGCAAAATATAAAAAAAAACATCAAAGATTTTGACGGTAGACCCCATATTAGACTTTGAAACACACTCAAAATGTTAGGAATAGATTGGTATGAAACTTTCTCTAGATTGGTATGAATCTTACTTTCCAAACAGAACCCAATATATTGAAATTAAATCTTTGATGAATAGTAAAATTGTTATTTGCAAATCTGAAACATTAAAAATAAGACATGGGGTCCAACAAGGCTTAATTCTTGGTGCGCTGTTACTTTTATACTATACTAGCTGCAGTACCCGTGACTTCGCTACGGGCATAAAATGTTCGCTTCCATGAATTGTTATAGCCAGTTAGTGCACTATATTTCTGATGCTTACGAAATATAGCTATCCAGTCTCGCCACGGCGAGGCCGGCTAACTCAGAGACCATGTAATAATGTAAATATTTACTTGAAGTAATATTTACATACAGGATAAATTTACATAATAAACGAAAATATTTACAGGTTTTATAGAAACACTATTTACACGTATTTACAAAGTAACATATTTACAACACTTCCTTATATACAACGTTTCGAGTTTTATGTTGCGGCTGGAGGATGACCAAAGAGTCTGATGAACTTACTCTGGAGCACGCAACATAAAATTGGCCTTGGGAGAAGCAGTATTTCCTGAGATCAACGCCAACCATTTCAGAGACTGCCCCTGTGACTTATTGATCGTCATTGCGAAATAAAGTTTCACAGGGAACTGGAGTCTCTTAAATTGAAAATGGTAGTCCGTCGGAATCAGAGGAATTCTTATAATAAAAACTACTTCTCCCTGGTCACATCCGGTCATGATGGTGGCCTCAATAAGGCTTTTTTGCAATGACTTAATCTGGAGTCTAGTACCATTGCAGAGTTTGGGTGGAACCAGATTACGTAGTAGCATAATTGGAGCGCCAACCTTGAGGTAGAGATCGTGTGGTGGAATTCCCGGTGGATTTAAGGTGTTAAGAAACTCCACCGGGTAATGGACCGCATCCTCCATTTCCACAACAGAGTCTACAGACTGGTATCTCACTCTCTCAGTTGGTAGCTGGTCCAACAGAACGTTGTTTATGCTGTACGCGGTGTCGTTCTTGGGAGGAAGGATAGCCCTCTCTTTAAACCAAGACAAATCTTTAGAATTTAAATGTCCTAAATCCGGGTATATCCTTTCAGCTAACGCCTTCAAGTCTTCTACAGCTAGGCATAAATCTTCAGTAATCACAATTTTGCCTTCATCTTCAGGTAGATTTCCGTTGCCTATTTGTAGAAGCAAGTTTGAGAACTCTGCCGCGCCTGCACCACCTTTAAGGTGAACTCGCATGTTAACTTGTAAAGAAAGGAGATGAACGTGAGGCCACAGAACAGAATTCTTCACACAGGCTCTAACTTCG
The DNA here is from genome assembly GCA_018831715.1 of Matsumurasca onukii. Lineage (NCBI taxonomy): Eukaryota > Metazoa > Arthropoda > Insecta > Hemiptera > Cicadellidae > Matsumurasca > Matsumurasca onukii. Next base: position 21,305,757 of record CM032067.1, read on the forward strand.
TCAGCTCTCGTGCCTCGAGGAACGACGGGCAAAGTCTGTCTGAAGTCTCCAGCCATAAGAAATGTAACTCCACCCATCAGGTTAGAATTACTCCTTATGTCCTGCAGAGTCCTATTTAATGCTTCTATTCCACCCTTGTGGGCCATGGTACACTCATCCCAAATAATAATCTTACAATCTCTTAGGATCTTAGCAGAATCACTTTGTTTGGAGATGTTGCAAAGTGGAAGCTCTGCGTGATTTAAGTTGAGTGGGAGTTTGAAGGCGGAATGAGCAGTTTTTCCTCCCTGCAACAACGTTGCTGCAATGCCCGAAGACGCTACGGATATTGCGATATTTCTTTCCATTCGCACCTTAGCTAGAATCAAATTGAATAGAAAGGTTTTTCAGTACCTCCCGGTGCGTCAAGAAAGAATATCTTTCCAGAATTTGAAAAAATGCTTGATATTACTTCTTTGTAGACACGTTTCTGCTCCTCATTCATTTTGAGAACGTGGTCATTGACTAATTCAGACAGTCGATCTATGTCATAAGACAACTCTATTATGTATTCGCGATTGATTTCTGTCGGTGGTGAGTTAAACGTCGGAGAAGGGAGACCGAATCGTTGAACGCACTGATTTGACATTGAGGATAGAATGCTCTCAATATATTGTAAACATTTGTTGTGAATTATATCAGAGATTTGGTCCAACTGTAAGCCGGAACATTCTGTCTCTAAATGTCTCTTGAAATCTTCTGACATATTTCCCTTGTGCTTATCCCACAATGCTAGAAGGTCCGAAGCCTGGCAAAACACTAAAATGACAGCAAAAAGTTGCCTTATTTTGTGAGGCGACTCGGACACAGCAGCTTCTTCCAAGGTAACATCCCAATGGCTGTCATCTTGCAGCAAACCCAGCGCTCTGCAAGCAGATTGATAGGTAGAATGAACCACCCCGGATACCCTCCGAAGGTCTTCAAAACCTGTTGGCCCTTTGACCTCTTGAAGGAGAAGACGTAGATAATAGCACTCGGTGTTGTTTGGATGTACCGTGTTGTTTGGACACGACCGAGTACATTATCTTTCCTAATGTCTGGGTGTCCTGGAATAGGTTTTCCCTGTTTCCGACGGCAAAACACATTGTTTTTCCAGGTGTAATAGGCTGGGACTTCACTGTAGAAAAGAGTTTTTGCGAAATCGTCCGTTTGGCACAATTCAAAAAAGCCAAAAGAGTAGTTTTTGGTGGATTTATAATTTTGTCTTGGACATTTTTGGGATTGAAATATACTCTTTGTCCATTTTCTAGGTGCACTGCTAGGTGCATCACGGGTGCACCTCCTTTCACCTCCTCCTAGGTGCATCACCTTTCATGGATAGGAAAGCAGAAAATACGCCACGCCGTTTCAGAACTGCTCATGTAACGGCCAGTTTCATACTTTGAAACTTCATCGAACTCATTTTCACACCCAAAAGCCGCCTGATCACCACCCTTGTTGACATATTTACAGATGTACTTTATGGATTTGACAGAGTTGCACAATTCAACATTGATATGTGCCATGAAAGTACGTGACAACACCGGGTTATAGGGTACCACCCAACGGTTGTCGATGTCTAAGTTATTGATTTTGGCCGTAAAGCCGCCATCAGAAGGGGGTCTACGTTTATACTGAGGGTACCCATCATCAGCAGTTTGGGTTTGATTGACCAATGGGCGTGGGTATCTCTTTGAGCAACTTCCGTTAACCACGCATGGTGCTTTCCTATTGAAGTGTCCGCAGGGACCGTGAATCATGGAAGATTTAATAATTTCATGAAGTTCAGGGTCCTCAGTTGGGTCTGGTATTTCTGCACTGATCACACTGTCAGTCTGCTCAGCCCTTATTTTGTCCTGTAGCCACAGCAAGATTTGGGCGTGAGGCAACCCCGCTTCTGCCACTCCACAGTGTACATGTGACATCTACTCGAACCAAAGATAGAACCTCTTGTTAGAAGGTGAATCATTTGTTTTAGATTCAAATGAAACACTCTTGCAATGATGTCATGTCTGTCTTGAGGTTTTTGGCCAGGCTTTAGTTCTACTTCAATTTCACACCATTTAGGGTTGCATGTGAATGTGATGAACAGGTCTGGTCGACCATAGCGACGGACGTAAGTCATGGCATCTTGGGTCCTCTCGTGCATATAGCGAGGCCCACCGGTAAAGGAAGAAGGTAAAACCACCATTTTCCTATGTCCGATACATTGCTATCTTCTTTACGCAAAGCATCCTTAAGATGGACATAGTTTTCTGCTCGCAACTTGCTCTGATTAAATCTTATGAAATTCAATCTTTCCGTCTCTATCTTCGCGTACATGTCCACCAAGAATTGGTTAAACAAACTGCGGTACAGCAAGATGTAGTTGGTCTGGCCTTGTATTTCCATGATTAAGTAAGCATAAAGGTCGGAAGATGATACCGTTTTAGTTAAGTTGGTTTTGGTTACTGGGTCACGTTGGGGGATGTTTACAGAATAGCCATCTTCTCCACGGCAAAATATAAGGGGATATTGAAGAGCGTCGTATGCGCGATGCGTTTCGCTGATGCGTGCTAACTTAGTGTCCCTGCTGTGGAGAATGATGTCTCTTTTTTCAAATTGCTGACAGACGATGACCAAAGCAACCTCACTTGTAGAAGGTGAATTGTAGCGGCCTCTATGCTCACCTGCTGGTCTCCTATCTACACTTATTACGACTTTGAATTCATTTCCCTGCGGGGAGTTTTCTATTGTTGATTTGAAGTCCCGAATATAAGGGTTGTGTTCGTGAACACATTTTTGAATTGAGTTTACCAAGCTTGGCTTCACAGCATTAAAAAGGCCAGCTCTTATTTCCGCTTCTTTTTCTTCATCTCCAATAAAGTAAATCTGTAGAAAAGATGGATTTTGGTCAGGCGATGGCAACAAACTGCCTATCCTGTGGTAGACCTGGCCTTGAACTTTAAACGTCGGCATGAAGTTACCAACCTTTATCTCTGTCGCTCCAAATGAAGTCATCTGAAAACAACTATTATATTTTCTAGTATTCGCCAAACAATTATTAGACTCAAGGTGGTTGTTATTTAAAAGGCTATGTAGTGGCTCAGGAGGCTGGTTAATAACTGGAAGTTGAACTTTGCCGTTGCTACAGCACATGCCAGGACTTTCATCCTTCCACTTGATCGCATGACACCACTTGCATTCAACGTGTTGACCCAGAGAAACTAATTTGTCACTGTTGTAATCAACTGATGGGTCATAAGAAAAATCTGATAGGTGTTTTGATTTCCATGGAATGAGCGGTCTTTTCTCGTTGTAACGCCTAACAGCTTCGACATTTACTTCTGGGCATTTCACATTGTACTTCTTACTTGATTCTCTATTTTTTCTGGATTTTTTGCCCTATACTTTTTTTTCGGCTTCTTTTTGTGCTTGAGGATTTTGTGTATAGTTTTTTTAACTGATTCCCGATGTTTTTGCCTTTTAGTCCTATCATTCACTTTAGACCGATTTCTTCTCCTTTTATTTGAATTGTTTGTTTCAATACCATTTTTTAAGGTAGAAGGTTTCGACGTGGCTTTGTTTTTACTATCTAATAATTTATGAGAGGCGTGTCATCTTCAGATATGTCTTGAGATGTTTGAATGGAATGCGATGGTAATGGAATACTGTTTTCGTCGGGCGCGATGATTTCTGAAGATACAGTCGTATATTGACTATGCACAAAGTATAATTGTTTAGGTGCTATCTTCTTCAAATTTTTAAGTTTTAATATTGTTGAGTTGCAATGCATCGATGGAAACTTAAGATGATTCTGAAGCTGTAGGAAAAGGACGCAGCATATCATTATTAAGCATGCTCACCAGGTGTGGGCGCATGTCAGACAGACTGTAAGTTTGACTCGCCAGATTTAGTCCAAGTGCAACTGACGTAGCATTAGCAATAGCGAAGAGGCCACAATCAATGTAGTTAGTTTGCCGAGTAGTTTGCTCCTGGACCTTAATAAAAATAGCAGCACTAGACAGGTGGGGGAAAACGGTTTTAATAAACTTAAAATCTAGTGGTGTCAAAACTGCTGTGTTGAAACTATCATACACATACAGTTCCCTTCCGTTGTAGTGAAATACCTTGTAGTGGCCTACAGCCGTCTCACTCTTGTGATTACCGGAAAACATGATTTGTACATGAAGAGTTAGAACGGGTTGGATGTGACTTGCACCATCAAGTGTTTGTATTGCATTAACACTGAAGCTACTAATGCCAGTATGTCGCTCCAACAACTGAATAAATATATCTATTTGGTCAGTGTCGAGGTATCCCCCGTCTATATTCCTTGTAACATTCCTACGACGGGTTGAATTGTTGAAGCCATGTTTTAAATATATAGAAAAATGATAAATAAATTACATACACAAAAGTGAACATTAGGAACTATATGACTAAAGGGAGTTGAATTGACAAACAACCTTTTTACTTACCCAAACAAAATGTTTTACGTTAAAAGGTATTGGTTGATATCTAAATTAAAAAGGATTATTGTAGGAGTAAGTTAATAAACTGAAAACCCCCCTAACGCAAGTAAAAAATAATATTATCCTGTTTTAATATGATGATAAAACCAACATTATTATTTACAGTTTAACCCCGTATTGGAGTAATATTACGAGTATGTAAATAAGTAAAAATAAAATTTAACTGGAAGACTGTATGAATAAACAATGAACTTAATGTGAAATGTTGTGGAAAAAACTGAATTATTAGAGTGATGGAAGATGATGTTGAGAACGATAGCAGAGTGTAGGAGGCACGATGTGAACAGTAAGAGATCAAAGAACCAAGTTATTGAGTGAAGTGCTAGCGCGGGCGGGTCCCTTATATACCCCCACCACCAGAAAACAGTGGGAATTACCGCCATGCCGCGGTACAGGACCCCAGCCCAATCACCATCATCACACCGCGATCCACGGCTGCTGGCCCGCTCCACTGTAGCCTACTGCAGGAGGCAGACTCAGCCACTGATCACAATACTGTTAGTAGTGGTTTTGTGCAAGCTAGATTTTTTCTTGTAAAACACGAAAAAGGTTTACTTAAACACATAAAAAACCTACGCTTGCCTCAACACATAAACAAACAACGTGGACTCCGTTCGTAGAAAAAGAGATTAACGTTGATAATGTAAAAAATGTGTACTTTAAAAAATTATATTTTTAAATGTAGCTTTTCATAAATTAATCAGCACACTGTACCACTTAACGATGCATGACAGACCCTCAAACTTGGCAAGTGTCTTAGTTTTGAGCCTGCTTAATATTATCATAAAAACTATCTGTGTTTAACTTGACATAACCTTAAAGAGAATAATCATACCATCTAAAAATTAATGTCAAATGAAAAAATATTACATTTTAAAGATTTCTATTGGTCTACAGTTGAGCTACAAAAACTAATACCGGAGATACGGCTGAAGAAAAAACGTCAAAAACGACTAAAAGTCGCTCTTTAAGCTCTCATAACAGGTACTTTGAAATATATTTTTTATCCTATCGTCATAATTTTGTATACTATCAAACACTTTCTACCTAAACTAAAGGTTTTGTAGTCATAGATTGATGGAATCTGCCTATTTTATATGCGCAAACAGGCAAAAAAGTAAAATTTCTCAGTTTTTACTTTAAAGTGATATGACGTCAAAACTGTTGGAGATAGAAAAGAATGTTAAATACAAAAGTTGTAGATCATTTCATTCCACACTAACGATTTTTCGTCAAATCTAAGATCTGATCACTTGTTTAGCTTCTACATATGCAAGTGTAAATGCTTGCACGGGCGAATTCACACGACGTAGCTCCCGCCCCCCTAAACCCCCCTTAAAATTTGAATTTTGTAAAACCCAGCCTTATTGCACATCTAAACCATGAAATGCATCTACGTACCAAATTTCATCTTTCTTGAACGTATAGTTTGTGCTGTGGAGTGATCATATGTCAGTGGTAACTTGCAAATATAAAAGAGAAGATTCAGGGGAAGCCATTGATTTTGAAGGATATTGACATTACTAAAAGTCAATTATTTTTATATGCTGATGACTCTAATTTAATTATTGTTTCAGCTAAGAATGATACAGATTTAGAATTTGTATCAAATTAAAAACATTCAAATTATTTTCTAGCTAATAGTTTGTTTTAAATATAAACAAAACAAAATATGGCTTTTAAAACTAAACAAAGTAGTGTTGTAAATGAAATAGCAATATTTATAGAGGGGGAGAATACAGATAAAATTAACTGTACACAATTTTTAGGTTTGACTATAGGTCATCACCTTTCCTGGGACAGACACATAGAGGTTGTAACTAAGAATATTTTCTCAGGTTTGTATATTTTGAGAAGAATGGCAAGGCTTTGCAATTTAGCCATGTACTAAAGCCATCTATTTTGCCCAAATCCACTCTCGTATATCTTGTGATTTGGCAGTCTATTGGGGAAAATCGAGGAAAAATTTAGATAGCATTCTAATCCTTAAAAAAGCTATAAGAATAATGTTGAAATTAGAAGGGAATGCATCAGTGAAACATTGTTTTTTTCAGAACTAGCTATTTTAACTGTGTATGATCAATATATTTTAGACTGTATTCTTTGGGCCAGAAATCAATTTTGTAATTTTTGTTGTTATTCGTTGAAAGAATTCTTTTTACAGTGAATATGTTTTTTTTTTTTTTAACATTCTTTTTGAATATTTTAAATGCTATTAAGAAAGTAATTTCACTAAGCTTTGTTTGAAAATAAAGTTTATACTTTAATTGAAGTATCCATAACAAATCAAAGCTTTAGCTGGGGAACCCAAAAAGGAGGGTTTTTTTTATTGTATGGAAAATTAAAGCATAACTTGAAAATGAAATATACAGAATATTTAAATTACAAGAACCAATAAAGAGTCGTATTTTTGTGTGTTTTAATACTCTTAATTAAAAACTCTTTATTGGCCTTCTTGTAATTTACATATTCTGTAAGTATTGCCAATAATCTCCATTTCAAGACATTAAAATGAAATATAGACAAATATTCTTACCTCCTTACTAATCTATTTTATTTTTTTCCACAAGCTCTTTTTAGGTGTCCAAAGGCGGCTTAATATCTTTTTTCAACATAAATTTAACCTTTAAAACTTCACAGTGGCGTATTCAAGATATTTTTTTTATTCATGGTGAAGTCAGTGAACAGCTGCTCACACTTTATATCAGATATTTCATATTTGTCTACAAAATAACCTCCAAAATCTAAGTTCTTTATAAAATAATGACAAGTAAGCTGAATAGTTTCGAATAAACAATATGTTAGATTGTATTCCCTAAATTACTTTTGAGATGAAAAATTAGTCGTAGTATCGACTTTATTCTAAAACATGTGGTCTAATTCATACGAGGAAATAAAACGTTTGGTTTGACGATCTTTTATCATTTATTACTTTAATAATCTTTGTGTTGTGTGACAGCAGCTGTTTCAATGTGTTTGTTTCTATTTTAACACTGACCCATAATAAACCAGTTTATCAGCTGTTTCTTCTAAAGCTATGGTCTCCTAGGAAGCAATGGAAGCTACATAATGGTCGTGATATCCAGGTGAAATTTTGTTTTCAATGTAACCAATAACCATATGGGGTGTTCTCCTAAAGAGTGGTGGTCGCTTTCATACGATTGCATTTGAAAACAAAATTCACTATAATTATGGTCGCCTTTCCCTGCGGTAAATTAATAACACTCCGTTTTCCAAGTGCGACCTTGGCCATGCTGCTCGGTTGAGTGCCTGTATCCTGCTGCGGTAAGCCAGTCTAAACACGCATTTAAAAAGTGGTTGTGCTTGCATCTGTGGTGACATAATATCACTATTGCCGAAATTATACGAACACTGGTTAAAATCCAAGAAATCCATCGGCGTTCCATTTATTTGCGTCCGCTTTGCACCAACCCATTTCGAAACATGCTGAAGCCGGGACTGCGTCTGCTCGCGAAGATCATATTTTGCGCATGAGGCGTGACTGTTCTGTTTGGTTTGCAAAATGAGGTCTTTTCGGGCGGTGCGCCCAGCTGCTGTCGCCGCCAATTCAGTCCTTGGGAAAACCATTAAGGTTGTTGGCTTGAGTGTACCGTGGCTTGGCTGAGGTCGAAGAAATTTGGCGGCTTTTGAATAAAAACGAATTTTAAAGTTCTTTTTATTTCAATAGAGAATCCACTCGCCAAGCGTCGATGTATTTAAATATTTAATAACTAGGCTAGGGTTTCGAAGGCTGTTGACACCAACTTTTATTCTTGGAGCGACGCCAAAATTCCGGCAGTTGCCGTTTCAACGCGATGTATATTACGGTTTTCAACCTGTGCCGTTGGCGTTCTGAAATCTGCTTTGAATTCCAGCATGTCCGGTCATTTGTTGGTGCTGCATCTGCATTTAATTCGAGCTACGTAATTTTGTAGACCCTTCTTTAAGTTCTGAGGCGGAGCCAGTTACCGTTCTTGGTATGGTTTTGACTTTGTAGTTTATGGAAAGAAAGTCTGATTCAACGTAATGCCGTTTCCTGTAATAGTCTCGCCTTTGTTTTTGCCCATTCAGGTTCATAACATCATTTCAACTTAAACGTTGAGTTGGAAAGCATCATGGGAGATGATTTGAATCTGTAGGAAAACAGCTATAATTAGATTGCGCATGCTCAATACAGTGGTCAGAAGCTTGAGCTGGCGCAGATTTACGTGCTACGTTGCCCGGGTATCATGAGATTCCACAATCAGTCCCGGTTTGCCGAGGGAACAACGCGCCCTTTTAGCAGCACCGCCAAGTGGTCTAAGATACTTAAATTTTGGTCTATAGCTGCTGCCAATAATCTACGACCCTCGTTTGGGTTGTAGATTTGTGGCAGCCCCCAGCTTCGTGTTTGTAATTAAGATCACCTAACAGAATGGTTGGGCAGTTTGATTGAATAGATTTTCAATAAGTAAACCGTACGTATGCGAAAATTTATATCTTGGAGCATGGTAGGCTGAGTATAAAGTGCACACCTGAACATTACTGAGTTGAAAAATTCCTTTCACAACCTCAAGGTTATAACTCATAAAAGGTACCCGAAATATAGAATGATGGGCGATATGTTTTCTTATTATAATAGCCACGCCACCTGAAGCCCCCAAACAAATTTTGGAGCATCTCTGTCGAAACAATCTATAAATCCAATTAAAAAGTATTGTATCTTACCTGGAATGGTTAACTTTTCTGAAGACACTAAGTGAAAATGGTTTCAGTTATATATCAAGCTATGTCTACTTTGTGTTGAGCCGCTGAAGACAACCTTGTAATAAATAATGACCTTTACTTTCAGTCCGTTTGCATTCCAATTTAAAACTTTTAAGTTACAACTATTGTTTTGTCTAGAACATTAATGAAGACGGATGTGAAGGCAATAAATTTGAAATGAAACCTGTTTAAACGAATTTGGGTGAATGTATAAAATGTCCCTGGATGATGGATGATAACAATGAGTCAAGTGGGGAAAAACTTGAAAAAAGTGGAAGATACCATGATCAGAAGAAAAATCTCAGGTGTACTGTCAGCTTTCGATCATACGGCTTTGGTGGCTGATAGTCCACTGTTACTACGCATAAACCAGCATTAGCGTAGGTGGAAGGGAGTAGCAGTTGGATTGTTTGAACTCAAACAGTTTTGATTAAAAATCCTCAGTCGGTTGGTCAACACATAAACAAATAATTGGTCCGTTTAGTACAGGAAAGTTCGATGCAGATTCTGAGGATAAATTGAAGTTTTCAGATTTTTCAGCTGAAAACTGATTAGGTTTTTAAATGGTTGATTCTAGATTTGATCTTTAGAAAGTAAGAACAGCCTCTGAAGTTGGCCGTATGGCCTTCACCACAGTTTACGCACGAGACAGGATCTACCCCTTTTGACTGGGCATTCAGAAAACAACCAAATGATGGTTACCTGTGCATTTCACACAGCGAGGGTTTAGCTTACAGTAGTTTTAGTGTGTCCAAAGCGTTGGCAGCGAGTACACTGAGGTATGACCCAGATTTTGGTTTTCTTTTGGGCTCAATTGCTATATTTTGAACAAAATGAAAGTACAAAAATTCAAGACGTAACATATATTTCTGTACCTAGATCTGAACGCCTTTTCTAAGTCAAGCATGCAAATACCAGGAATGGGGTATTTATCTTTTTGTATAAGCGTGTGACTTTAGTAACCCATCGGATAATTTTGGCTCTGCTGGTAGCTCGGACAATACTTTCAAAGCATCTGTAATTGAAAGGGGTGCCACGTTTCTCATGACAACAGAGAGTTGTTTGCTATCAGGTGGGCACAACGCCAGCCCAGTGGTACTGTACATTTATTTTATCGAAGTGATATGAAGTGAAACTGTGCTCAGAAAAAGTGTAAAATACATCTGAAGTTGAAACATTTATTTTATAACAATCCAAATTTCCTGAAATTGTTTTCAGCGACACCTAAAGTATTCACTTTTGAGGACAGAATTTAGGTCGTTAATTAACCCCGAACACGCTTGGTATTGTTTGCATCATGTAAAAGATAGGAGGAACACGCACCGATTTTGAAGGAGCGTCTTCGTCACAGCCATTAAGCATTGTTTGCTAAAGGCTCAAATAATCGATTGGATAAAATAGTCTTGCCATACCTGTTTTCAAAATGATGTGGTTTGTTGTTCACGAGGATAAATGGGTACTTTCCTTTTATGCGATTCTCAACAGTAAAAGTAAAATTATTTTATATGCTAGATGACTCTAATTTAATTATTGTTTCAGCTAAAATTAACAATTTCGTTTGTCTCTATCAAATTAAAAACTATGAAATTATTTTCTAGTCTAATTCTTTAAATATAAACAAAACAAAATATGGCTTTTAGAACCTGAAACAAAGTAGTGTTGTAAATGAAATAGCAATATTTATAGAGGAGACAGATAAAATTAACTTTTTGTAGGTTGTGACTATAGGTTAGTTTTCCTGGGACAGACACATATAGGTTGATTAATTGACTCATAAACTGTATACAGTGAGAAGAATGTTATGCAATTAGCCATGTAAAAGCCATCCAAATCCCTCGATATCTTGTGATTTGGCAATTGAAAATCGAGGAAAAATTTATAGCATAACGTTAGAAAAACTATTAAGAATAATAAATTAGAAGGGAATGCATCAGTGAAACAAAACTAGCTAGTTTGATCAATATATTTTAGACTGTCATTCCCAGAAATCTGATCAAAGAACTTTTTACAGTGAATATGTTTTTTTAAATTTATGTTAACATTCTGTGTACACTATTTTTTCCTTTTGAATATTTTAAATGCTATTAAGAAAGTAATTTCACTAAGCTTTGTTTGAAAATAAAGTTTATACTTTAATTGAAGTATCCATAACAAATCAAAGCTTTAGCTGGGGAACCCAAAAAGGAGGGTTTTTTTATTGTATGGAAAATTAAAGCATAACTTGAAAATGAAATATACAGAATATTTAAATTACAAGAAGACCAATAAAGAGTCGTATTTTTGTGTGTTTTAATACTCTTTATTAAAAACTCTTTATTGGCCTTCTTGTAATTTACATATTCTGTAAGTATTGCCAATAATCTCCATTTCAAGACATTAAAATGAAATATAGACAAATATTCTTACCTCCTTACTAATCTATTTTTATTTTTTCCACAAGCTCTTTTTTAGGTGTCCAAAAGGCGGCTTAATATCTTTTTTCAACATAAATTTAACCTTTAAAACTTCACAGTGGCGTATTCAAGATATTTTTATTCATGGTGATTTAGTCAGTGAACAGCTGCTCACACTTTATATCAGATATTTCATATTTGTCTACAAAATAACCTCCAAAATCTAAGTTCTTTATAAAATAATGACAAGTAAGCTGAATAGTTTCGGAATAAACAATAGACTGTTAGATTGTATTCCCTAAATTACTTTTGAGATGAAAAATTAGTCGTAGTATCGACTTTATTCTAAAACATGTGGTCTAATTCATACGCTAGGGAAATAAAACGTTTGGTTTGACGATCTTTTATCATTTATTACTTTAATAATCTTTGTGTTGTGTGACAGCAGCTGTTTCAATGTGTTTGTTTCTATTTTAACACTGACCCATAATAAACCAGTTTATCAGCTGTTTCTTCTAAAGCTATGGTCTCCTAGGAAGCAATGGAAGCTACATAATGGTCGTGATATCCAGGTGAAATTTTGTTTTCAATGTAACCAATAACCATATGGGGGTGTTCTCCTAAAGAGTGGTGGTCGCTTTCATACGATTGCATTGAAAACAAAATTCACTATAATTATATTACAGCCGTTTTTCTCAGAAACCATAATGATATAAATTAATGATATAATTCAAACAAAGTTCAAAACATTGTTTATACCTCTCAGCTTATTTACAATAATAATAACTTAAACTGAAATTTATTTCTCACTACTATCATGATGAAGAGTATCATTCATTGCTTGGCCCAAAAGTCATTTTTTTATTCTCACGGAAGATGTTCAATTTGATCTTGTATCAAAAGCTTCACTTTGGGACGTAGTAATGATATATACAATAATTGTTTCCACTACACTATTTTTATTGTGTTTAAAAATCATGTAGGAGTTAAGGATTTAATTGTTCAAAGCTGTACAACAAGATTTCAAGATTTTTATTCAACTAACGAGCAACAGAACTTGACTTAATCTAACATTTGTGCGACTTTATAAAATGTGCATGATTTTACAGGTAAACACAATCAAAAATTAATTATGACGTACACACAATAAAAAATGAACTATGATGTACCCACAATCAAAAATGAATTATGACGTACACACAATCAAAAATGAATTATGACGTACATACAATCAAAAATGAATTATGACGTACATACAATCAAAAATGAATTATGACGTACATACAATCAAAAATGAATTATGACGTACATACAATCAAAAATGAATTATGACGTACATACAATCAAAAATGAATTATGACGTACATACAATCAAAAATGAATTATGACCTACATACAATCAAAAATGAATTATGATGTAAACACACAATAAAAAATGAATTATGACGTACATACAATCAAAAATGAATTATGACGTACATACAATCAACAATGAATTATGACGTACACACAATCAACAATGAATTATGACGTACACACAATCAACAATGAATTATGACGTACACACAATCAACAATGAATTATGACGTACACACAATCAAAAATGAATTATGACGTACACACAATCAAAAATGAATTATGACGTACACAAAATCAAAAATGAATTATGATGTACCCACAATCAAAAATGAATTATGATGTAAACACACAATAAAAAATGAATTATGACGTACACACAATCAAAAATTAATTATAACGTACACACAATAAAAAATAATGACATAATATTTTCAGCACTTGACAAAAAAAACACGCAACTGTTAATTGGCATTGAAAACTATTTAGTTTCCTTATTTGACTCCAATTACCAAAGTTCTCCAGGGGAACGTTGTATGAAGTGTTTCTACTGCTGGTCCAATCCTTCACAAGTAGTCATGTGAGTCGGTAACTTGTCCAGTGGGAAGAGAATTTATAAATGGGAATATTTCCAGGGAACTTTGCAAAGGCTTTACTAGTTCCAATAATGAGGGAATTTATGGAATAAAATAATTTAATTGGGGTTCATTCAGTCTAGAACTGATTTAGAAATTGATTTGGTTCTACATGATCAATAAGAAAGTGATATATCACAGCAAAAACCATTTTAGACCAGAGATACAGATTTTGAACGCATTCGATTGATTGAGACCCGAAATAAATTTCATTACAAGCTCAAAAACCTGATGATAAAAGTGTTGAAGAATACTCAAGTTAATAAGTAGCTAGTTTATTCATAAAAAATATTATTACTAATGTTTATGGTAGAATTAAAATGTTTCAAACCATTCATGTTTTTACTACCTAATTTGAAATGGTTCAATATGTAACTCTTGAATGTTCTTTAATTACATTTTGAAACTGATCTTTTTAGGCCTATACCCACAATTCCAAGTAAGTAAAGGGCCAAGGGTTTGTTTGTTTAGTGATCTACCAAGCGATCATGTGTATTCAATAACATTTAAGAATGAACACGCCAATTTACTGTTAAAATAAACAAGTATCAAAATTTTAAAATTTATGTAAAGGAAACTTAAATAGTTGTTATTTTTTATTATAACTCTTTACAAATTGATTTATATGTTCACTATATCACTATTTGAGATGCCGACCACTCTCATGAGGGTATTTCAAAGCAAATATGTGGTGAAGGATGAGTGTGATGAGTGGTATTAATGAGTTATGAGGTGTAGTCTTGTTACAAACTAAGGCCGACTCTTCCTTAGAATGGGTCATTAATTAATAGCCCAATGACCAAAGGAAATACAAGGACCAACGGCTTAACGTGACTTCCGAACCACGCAGGTGATGGTCTGGTATGTCTAAACTATTATGGGAGTTGATGCGAGTATCATCAGATGATCACTGAGATTGTCTGAGCCGCTTTAGACCTATATCATCCTCAAAACCTGACCTCCATGAAGCTAGATTACAGGACCACGCCACGAGTCCCAGTTCAAATTGTTCATATTAATTAATAAGTTTTAAGGAATTTGTTTAAACATTATTGCCGTCTCCACTGAATTGTGCGTTTAAGAAAAAATCATAAATTCCCGGAAGTGGATGAATTTTGGGAATCACCCTGCCAATATTCGCTGGAAATTGTCCCCCAAGTATAAATTTCCAATAATTTTCCCACCAAGTATGAGTTTCCTGGAATTTTACCCTAAGTTGAATTTTCATCACTACTTCTCAGCTTGAACTTCTGTTGAGCGTCACATTCTCTCCACTCCAGATGAAGTTGAGCAAGTCTTCTTTACTCAGATAGGAAAAGATGTGCCTGGAAACGTACGGCGTGACCTTGCACCAGGCTTCACGGTTGCTGCAGAACGCAGACTCGACTGCGTGGTGAGTCAGGAAATACCTGCTTCGTTTTGCCTTCACGTAAAGTTTTCTCAGAATGTACTTGTAGTGGGAGAATGTTTCGAGGAACTGTGTAGAATGAAGAAAACTATCCAAGCTTTGTGCCAGGGATTCATCCAGCAAAAATGCAGGCTTGTCACACTCGGAAACTAAATCGTACAAAGTGAATTCACCTCCGTGAAACTCCATCCATTCGACTAGTTCCGCTTCTTGCTCTATAGAATCTAGTTCGGTCTCGGTGTAGCCACAGCATCTAGACCTAAACCTGTCGATTTCTTCGTCCACAGGAATTTCGAGAACGTCCATTTTGATATACTGATTGACAAAGACCACTTGGAGTTGAAATCCGACAGATTCAGCCGGGTACTCTCTGTCTAGTCGACCTGCTTGAAAAGCAGTGAGCCCTTGTCGGTTCTTTATGTGGACAGCGGCACCGTAGTGCAACAGCGTTGTGACACACCTCACATTTTTTCCTTTAGTTGCTAAATGCAACGCTGTATTACCGTCATTGTCTTTAACGTCAACGTAAGCAAAGTTCTTCAACAAGAACAGAATGTTTACCATTTTTTCAGAAATAACAGCGAGGTGCAAAGCCGTGCGGCCCGAGTTGTCTTTGCTGTTTAGGTCAATGTTCATCTTGGTTAGGAGCCTTAGTAGAAAAGAGTTGCTGGTTTGAGATGCCAAGTGCATAGGGGTTTGTCCTCGGTTGTCCCTCAAATCCGCCGTAGCACCTCTCCGCAGTAGAAACCTCACGGCGATAGAGTGTTCACCGAGACAAGCATGATGAAGAGCGGTACGTCCTCGCTTGTCCCGATCATCCAGGTGTGCTCCTCTCTCCAGCAAAACCAGCAGAACCTCTTCATCACACAGCCCTGCAGCAACGTGAACGGCAGTTTCTCCGTTTTCATTCCTGAGGATTTCAGCTCCGTTGTCCAACAGGAATCGGACATTCTCCACGTCCCCACTCTGGCTGGCTAGGTGGAGAGCCGTACGCTTCTTCTTATCTCTCAGATTCACGTCGACGCCCGCTACGACAAACATAGGCAACAAGTCGGTTTGAAATCTTTTTGCTGCCAAGTGGAAAGGCGTCTGTCCCTTCTTGTTTTTGCTAGCAGGATCTGCCCCGTTGATTAGCAGTAACCGGACGCTTTCAATGGGGACGAATTTCAATCCGCAGACGTAATGCAGGGCTGTACGTTTGCGATTGTCCTTCACATTCAAGTCGGCCTCGTGGTCGATGAACAGGCTCAACAGTTCACTGTCTCTGTGTCCGGCTGCCAAGTGAAGAGCAGTTCGCCTGTCGTTATTCTTCACGTCGTGCTTCGACCCGTTCTCCAGCAGAACCCGGACATTGTGCACGTTTCCATGGTAACTAGCGTGATGCAGTGGAGTCCAGTTGTGCTCGTCTCGAGTGTCCACATTCACTCCCTCCAGAACAAAGACCAGCGGTAAATTGTGTGTTGCATACCGCAGAACCTTGAGAGCTTCATCTTCAGAACTCATTGAAATCGAGTCGAATTTCAGGCAGATTTGGAATTCCACCTAGAAGAATAGAAGTCTAGAAGAAGCTGTTCTACAAGCAAATAAAAATTTAATGCTAAGCTAGCAATAATCAGAGTTAACACCAATAAAAGTTAAAATTGGTTTTGAGGTGCATCAATCGATGTATATTAGCTTTGAAACAATTATCATTATTACGAGGGCCATTCAGATAGTAAGGAAGGTTTGAGCATCACGAGCAGTGAAGATGCTCTACCATTACGATCACTTATTCACCTGATAGCTACATCTCTCGCCTTAGTTTGGACCAAATTTTGTTGCCATACAAACATGCGCCATAGTTTTTAGTTAGCGGCGCCAAATTTAACACCCACCAAACCAAACTATGCTAGGTCATTGGTTCTTTCTCCCAGCAGAGTATTCACACGGTACTTGGGCAAACTGTGAGTGATTGAAATAATCACTTTTTCTGTGAGCTAAAACCACTTCTAAAGGGAAATCACTTTGCAAACAATTTAAAAATGAATAAAGAAGAGAAATTTAGGCTTAGCATTTTTTGCGGTTTTTATCGATTGCAAAGTGGTTTCCTGTTAAAATTGACTTTAGCTTATGGGATAAGTGGTAACAGAGATTAAAGAACTTATTCAGTGGTAATACTCCAATTTTGTCATAACAAAATCACCATTTTACCACAAGATTCCACAAGAAAATTCTGCCGTGTTTAAAAAAACAAAAAACGCTAGTATTGTTATGTTTGACGGGTGTTAAATTTGGCGCTGCTAACAACGCAGGGAAACAGGAAGTGAAGTCGATTAAAGAATACATGGAGACGAACCACTGAGAAGGTGTTGGAGAGGAGAAGACTGACGTGGAGGAAGGCCAAGGCACTTGCAGCGGATCGCGATGGATGGCAGAACATGAAACGTCGAGGCCCTAGGAATCAACAAACATAAGTCAAATAAGTCAGCTGAAAACATTGTAGAACTATGACGCTTGTTGGTACGGCATAAAGATCTTCAGATCTACAAGTTTACATATTTTGGCATTGAGGGGAATTTTCAGGTAATTCCTTTTGGAAGTCTGAATCTTAAAGACATAATTAAGTGAAAGAAAACACATAATAGTTGCCACAGTCAAAAAGTGCATTTTATTTCATTCCATTCAAAAAAACTTAGACATTACCTTAACTTAACTTTCAGTCATAATCTGTAGCACCACAGTCGATTTAAGTCCAAGTTAAAACCTTTAGCGAGAAAATAATGAAAAGCACTTTAAAACAATTTTAGCGAATGACTAAATTGACTCGTAAAAAGACTATTTGGTTTTTAACTGAAGAAACTTAGAAGTGATTAACTAGTAGTACGCAATGTAGTTGAGCCCTGGTATTGGATGTATATAAATTGTGTAAAATGAAAAAGAAAAGGCAATACTTGTATTAGTTAATTTACAAGACATTTTGCTTTCACAGCTAGCACCTACGACAACCATTATTACTCTTCAATAACTTTTGGAGTCTGAATATCATAATTTCAAAAATAAATAATTGAGAGAAAGTTTAACATATAATGAGAAAAAAATAGTCATATAACTAAACAGTTTTATAAAGGTTTAACACATCCAGTCTGGAATTAATATTTCATTAAATTTTTTTAACCATTACCTAATATTAATTTGTTACAAGTTTTATTCTATTAAGTACAAAGCCCACTCAATATAAAGTGAAAGCTAGCAGAACACATTTAGGACAAAAAAAACTAACTTTAAAATACAATAGAAACTTATTTGGAAATTCAATATCAATGATTAATTACTTTTAAGGCAGGTATGACATAAACGACACACTGACACGTATACAGACCACCGCAAACCTTGAAACATCCATCCACTTGCACACGCACGTATTGCTGTCTGCTACAAACAGTCTCTACTCTCTTAATACGTATCTAAACAATTAAACACACTATAATTATAAAAATAAAAATAAATCTGAAATATAAAATAAACACAAAAATAAAACTATAAATTTTGATGCTGACAGAGTTGTCAAAACAATACCACCAGCAGTTCCGCTGCAAGCGCATGTGCAACTAAAAACTTCTGACAGATGTTTGTGAATAAATGACCGGGAAGCGATTCCAAAACTATTATCTACAGATAAAATTACTATCTAAAAGACTCGTAGATGTCGGTATGCGGTGGCCACATGTACTTAAAAGTAGCTAAACATTTAAATCAGTTATTTTTTATTTAAAGCAATATTCTGGCTCTATTCTACAGTTTAAAATACAAAATTAACATAACTAAAACTAAGATTTAAGTAGCTTCTGTTTCATACACAACCAAGATACTTTGGTTACTTCACAAACCTCTTGCACAAACCAACAAGATAAGCTTGCAAACTCTTTGACAACTGAGATTCCATGAGTTAACTGTAAAGTTCCACATAGAATTATTCCAACTTTTCGTCATATCTATAACTCTTAGAAGATCTTTACACTTTTAAACTGAAGTTTTCTGTTCCTCAATCACGTTTAAGTTATTTACTCACTTTTGATGAAATTGACCAAATCATCCTCTTCAAGATAGGATAATATCATCCTCCAAACATCTTCGTTTGCTTCGCAGCGCTTATCCCGCTTACCTCTGTACACGGACTGGAGAGCTAAGAGACCGAGATAGTACGTGCTCCGCTTCGCTCTTCCATACCTTGTCCTGAGTATGTGCCCGTAGTATCTGAACGTGTCGAGAAACTCGGGAGAGAACAGCAGAGTTTCCAACTTTTGCACCAAATCAGCTTCCATCAAATACTTGGGATGATCTCCCTGAGTGACTATATCAATGAGGTAAAACTCATCATCGACTTTTGTGTTCTTGATTTTCTGCACCTCTAATTGTAGTTGAAGAGTGGATTTGGCCACGAGTAACCTCCTATATCCTGACAGGCCATTTTCTATCTCTTCATCCACAGGGATGCCCAGAATCTTCAATTTGAGAGAATGAGCACGATAAAACTTGAAGGCTTTGAGTTCCACGTTCCAAAAGAACTGAGGCCTATGGTTGTCAATGAGGTATTTGAAGACTGAATGCCCTTGTTTATTCTTGATGTCAACTGACACCCCGAAATTAACAAAATGCTCTACACAGTTGAAGAAGCCTTTGCTCGCAGCGATATGCAAGGGTGTGTCCCCATCCTTGTTTGTGCTGTCGACATAAGCAGATTTCTCCAACAAGCACAACACATTCGGGAGTCGTCCCGATTGGACAGCGTAATGGAGGGCGGTGCTCCCTGTACTGTCTTTGATGTCCAAGACCTCCCTCTCTGTCGTTGGTACAGCTTCGCACAAGGCTTCCAACACGTCCACCTCCACCAGCTTGGCCGCCTCGTGGAGCGCAGTCTCTCCTTCCTTGTTCTGAACGTCCACCCTCGCTCCGCCCTCGAGGATATACCTCACGTTTGCAACTTCTCCGCACCGGCTAGCCAGGAGCAGGGCAGTGCACCCGTTCTTGTCTCTGTCGTTCAACTCACACCTGCTTTTCACCAGCAGTTGCATCAAGTGTTTCTGCGGACTCACCGCCGCCAAGTGCAATGGCGACTGGCCGCTCCTATTGCGCACACTCGGGTCCGCTCCGTTCTCCAGCAGAACTCTCACATTTCTCAACCTGACGATGACCAAGTTGCACACACAGTGAAGGACTGTCTGACCGAGCCTGTCGGTCGCGTTCCAGTCCACTCCTCTCCCGACGAACAGGACCAGCAAGTCTGCCCGGTACTTCTTTCCTGCCAGATGCAACGGAGTCTCGCCGTCACAGTTCCTCATCGTCGGATCAGCCCCCCTGCTGAGCAACTGCTCAATGTTGTACTTGTTGCCGTGATGACAAGCGTGGTGCAGCGCAGTCCATCCTCTCTGGTCCTGCATGTTTAACACTTCGTTCTTGACTACCGACAGCAACGAGCTTAATGGAGCATTGTCCTCGGCAAACTGCAGGATCCTGAGCGCCATTGTTCTGCTGATTTTCGTTGCTGTTTTGCAGCTTGTTTTCGTATCACCGCCCATACTAAAACAAAACAAATTTCAGTCCTTGTAAGTAAAAAGTTAAAAATTTACTGGCTAAGAAATATGATTACCTTACCATTAGGGATGGGTTTTTATGCTACAAACTAATTGTGGTTAGGATCCGATTTGTAAGTTAGGACTAGAACATTTCCTTAGCTTGTTTCTCAAGAATATTTGTACCACTCTTGATTATGTCCCTTACATTTTCTAAAGAAAACCCAACTTAACTGACCTTGTCTTGGTTTTGAAGGTCAGTTAACAAAATTAATGAATGGGAAGATAACGATAAGATGAGATAAAAAATAAGGTAAAGGTAAAGTTTGTCTTGTTTAACGAGGCAAAGTTAGGACTAAGTCCTAGGCAAAGTCCTCTCTACCACTCAACCTCGACCTTTACCTAGCGTCACCGTATAGCCACATTACAAATTGTAAGTGGTGGCTGCGAGGATCGAACCCGCACCACCAGAGTGATGAGCTCCGGAGTCGCGGGCGATACCAATCCGCCACAGATCCGCTCTTGAACTTATGATTAACTTATGAGATAACTTATGTTTAATGAAATATAAAATATATCTCACCTAAAATAGAACACAGCAACATCTAGCACACAAAAGTGGCAAAACAAAATAATTAAAACTCAATAAAATAAGTACGCCTTAAGTTTTGGATGGAATAGCACAAGACATTTTAAATATTTAAAACTCCAAGTGGTCCCAAGAAAGTATTAAGGGATACCAACACTAATTTATATTCTTTATTGTCCTAGTAACAAAGAAATTTAAAACAGGAGCCCTTCGTGAATTGGACACCATCTTGAATAAACACGTAAATTTTAAGCCATGTAGCGTGGTGGGTTGGAATCATGCGCGGCTCCAGAGCTGATCACTCCGCTGGCGCGGGTTCAATCCCCGCAATCACCCCTTACATTTTTAATGTGACTATACGGTAATGCTAGGTAAAGGTCGAGGTTGAGAGGTAGAGAGGACTTTTAAGTCCTAACTTCGCCTCGTAAACAAGACAAACTTTACCCTTACCCTTTAAAGTTTCTCTAAATCAGAAAGACTCATATAGCCCTCTTATGTTTGGGAGTATTTTAACAGTTAGGCCAGAAATGAACAGGTTATAAACTTATCTTCAATAAACTCACTGAAAAAATTATTCATGTGGCTTAACAGAGAAAAAAGTTGAACAATAAAAAATTACAAGAATAGAAGTCAGATTGCATTGAAAGAAGGCCCGTTGTTAAGCCAGTTGTTACGTGCGCGGTGTCGCGTCTTCCTTGAGCGGACGAATTGAGGCTTTCTCAGAGATGACCACTGAGATGGACCCTTGAAATTAGACTCTTGAAAAATTAGCCCAAGTAGAAAGATTTATTTGACACACTTTAACCACAACTCTTGTGAGGTGGGATATAGTAATGTAGTTACTTACAAATCTAATTTTTTTATAATATAAAGAGGTGGTTGTTTTTGTTTTGTACATTGTTGTATTCCTAAAACAATGATTTCCTAGAAAAAGTTCACCGCTATATTATGGCCGTAATGTTATCGGTGAACGTAACCGTGACAGTGGACGTAACACAATATTGAAACAGATGTTGACTAAAATAACTTTTGACATGTTGTTTATTTTAGTTGTCAAAGTTTATTTACGTATTTATTTATATAATCAGTAACAAAATGTCAAGTTCAATATACTTAATTAGAAAAATGTCTTCCTTCTGTAGTTCACAAACTCTAATCACTATGTACTATGGACTAATCTTCACCCATTAAACATATGGAATAACAATTTGGGGAAGATCACCATTAGTAAAACATCTATTGATACTTCAAGAAACCCAAACTTTTACAATTTACTCTTTATACATCTACGAAAGTTTAATATTGTTCAAAACAAATTTAAAATCCGTTTTAGATCAAAATATACTAGAAAAATTTAAGAATTGTGATCAATTCAAAATTCCAAATCATCGAACGGCCTATTTAAAAAATTCCCTATTTATAATATGATTAAACTACAGTATAAAAACCTTCCAAATTCTATGAAAGAAGAAAACAGTATAATTAAATTAAAAAAGAAACTAAAATCAAAATTACAAGCAAGTGTACGAGGTCTGTCCAATAAGTTTGCGAACTGGTTCAATATGGTGGCCTTGAGGCGACGTACAGCTCTGCCCACTTCATCACGTGAATACTAGACATCTAAGGAAGCGTTCAGTACTAGTTTAAAAGTCGAGCAGTGCCTATCAAGCTGCCAGTGCCAGTTTATATTTTATTTATTTTTGCTGTTCGTCGAAAAATGGTGATTGATGAAATCATTGAACAACGAATCAACATCAAGTGATCCAGTGATGCCCTCTCGTCTCCATTTTGCTCAAAAAACCATGATTAATCTCCAGTGATGACTCTCTGTAAGAACTCACCTTCGTTTCCGTCAGCCTTCCAATCATTCCAATTCTTCCAATCATTCACACATTCAATCTTTTTCAACTTTTGTTCTGACGTCAGCGGTTTCGGCACTTTTTTTGCACAGAATTTTCTTAAGCCCAAATGCGCCACTAAAACTGTATGAACTGATGACTTGCATAAAAAGATCGTCTGCAATCATTCTAACAGTTTTCGAACGGTCATCAGACACCAGAGCTCGCACACAAACAATGTTTTCATCCACACATGAGGTTGAAGGTCGTCCCTGCATTGCAAGGTGGAATGTCATCACCTTTAGCATCTTCGCGGCCATCTTTGAAACGTTTGATCTACTTGAAAATGGACATTTTCTTCAAGGCATTATCTCCGTAAACAGCCCTCAACACATCTGTAATTTCTTGAGAACTTTTCCCGAGTTTCACTAAAAACTTGATATTGATTTTTTGCTTTGTGATTTCATCGATCTCCATTTTTCGACGAACAGCAAAAACAAATAAAATATAATCTGACCCTGGCAGCTTGATAGGCACTGCTCGACTTTCAAACGAGTACTGAACGCTTCCTTAGGTGTCTAGTATTCACGTGATATAGTGGGCAGAGCTTTACGTCATTTCAAGGCCGCCATTTTGAACCAGTTCGCGAACTTATTGGACAGACCTCGTATACTACAATTAAGAAAAATTTTTTTGAAGACAAATTCAAAATTAGCAATTGAGACAAAATTCAGAGTGTTTAATTATTTGTATTTAGCTTTATATATTGTTAATTATTGTCAATGCAATTTCTTGTTCAGGGCAATAAAACATTATTATTATTATTTAGTAATGGAAAAGCTAGACTTTTGTTTACAAAACAAATTTTAACATCTGGCAAGAAAAACTTTAACTAATTTTCACCGCTACTTTATGCCCACCGTTTTCTAGGAAACCACTCTCATCTGATTGTATTGAAAACAAAACTCACCGTCATACTACGGCCGTTATGTAGCGGTCACCGCTTTCTAGGAAACCATAGCTTTAAATCACATGGAACAAACAAATCAAATCAAATTTCTAAAAAATCCACTGTTTCTATTTTCAACTCCGTTTAAACTAATTACTCAAACTTACATTTTAACATTGGATGTACTTCAACAAAAAAATATATGATTTTTATTCTTTCAAAGAAAAAAACGTAGATCAAGAAAAGTTGATAAGTCTGCAGCTGGCTTGTGTATAAATGTGCAGCAGCAGCTGGATAAGGTTCAAGGACATTGTGTTTCTAAACAATCGGTAATTGCGAGATAAGGCTGACTCACACTACTTATCTTATCTAGAAACATAAACACAGCACAATCAGCCAGACAGTCAGCCATTGATAACAATCACAATCTGAGATAAAACCGGTTTCAGTGTGTCTTGTCAAGTGTTCTTACACTGACTTGAGAAACGGCCTAACACAAACTGCACTACAGCTAAAACTATAGCAAAATTATAAAACTTGATTAAGTAAAAAATACAATAATTTAGAACTTAAAAAGGAAACAAGGCTCGCAAGGCAGCTTGAGTTGTTTCAACGGTGTTTTTTGTACATAATAATAATCGTTTATCGTCAAAATTATACAATAAAAATTGTTTTTTGGACATTAAAATTAACATAACGTTCAAAACCCCTAATACCACTGGTAAAACTAAAATAGAAATAAGGCTTTACATTGAATGAAACTGTACAAATTGGTATGAATCCAAAAAAATTTAGCTGTCCAGAAACTCTCGTAATTTATAAAACAAATTTTGAAGCAAGTAGTTTTTAATTTTTGTTTTAAATTTGTATCTTTAATGTTGGTGGGTAGTTTGTTATACAATTGCCTACCAGCTTCCATAGGAAGTTTGTCACAAATGTCAAGTCTGTGGTTGGTTGGCCGAATCGATTGGCTCCTGGTGTTGTATACATTATTCTGTTCAACGAACTAATATTTTGATGTAAAAAACAATGCCGTTTCCAATATATAGAGAGATGATAATGACAATATTGATAAGGATTTGAATGGTTCTTTGCAGGAATCTCGATAATTTAGGATGGCTATTATTCTTATTGCCTTCTTTTGAAGTACAAAAATCCATTGGATTTTCAAGCTTCTTAACAGAAATAGTCCTGTGGACACCCTGTTACATACTAAATCAATGTGATGATCCCATGACAATTTTTTATCTATTAAAATTCCCAAGAATTTAACATAATCAGCCTCTTGAAGAATATTATTAATTTATTAATTGTAAAGTTAAATTTGTCATTATTGTTATAATGGTTTAACCCAAAGTTGATATAATTTGATTTACTAAAATTTGTACCTGAATCAAGACTTAAAATATTCTATACAACTTTTTGTATTTTCAATCAAAAGATCTTTAAGATCACTGTAGCTGTTTGCGCTGAAACTAAGTGTTGTATCGCAAAACGTTACAGTTGTTTAAATTATTACCAAATGACACTTCATTGCATTTGTTAACATAATTTAGTGTTTATTTTAACCCTGCAATTGTAAGCTTCACAGAGGTTTCCTCCATGTCTTTTTGTTTTTGCTAATAAATAAATTTTTCCAGTGTAAAAAAACTCACCCTGTATGTTTGTATACGTCTGGAGTAGACCTCCGATGGTATTTTTTAAATTTAAGCGCCTGATGTGGGATAATAACTTACTTAAATTGCGAATCGATAAGTAAGTGACTGAGTTGGCGGATGAGAGGAAATATTTGATGTTGTGAGACTGATTATGACCAACGCACGTAAATAAATAACTTCAAAAGTAGCTTAAAACTAGAACTACTCTCAAAACAAATTGGACTACTGAAACTATAAATAAGTTTGCAAAAATGTATGAAGCTAAATCTCAAACTAGCTGGTTGCTTTGACACTACTTTCGAGTCAATCAATTTGAACAATTATTAATCCTTTGCGGTCTCATTTTATTTTTAAATTTTCATTACAAGCCTACCGTATGGGGTTGCCCCTGTCCCTGTAAGCAAAATTTCAGCAAAACTGCTCTCTCTGGCACGGTGCATTACCAGTCATAGAACCACTCTTCTAAGCGCGGGGATTTAACGCCTCCCTAAGCCCAAAAAGTCCCATTCGACGCCTCATTTGATTTGATGAGCTATTTTCTCTTCAGTGATCCTCAGCGGGTCATTTTGGCCCGTGCCCGGAATGATTCAATGACTAACATTGCACCGTACCAGAGCGCACCCGGGTGGGATTCGAACCCACGCTGTGACAGACAGGGGCCAACTGTCCGTGTTAGTGTAGTGTAGTCCTTACACATCAGACTGTATCAACCGCAACCTATACTGGACATCCAAGCATTTAAAGGGAAATAGCGTGTGTTGACCTATACTCGACACGCGAACTCATAGGGTTAACACCGTAATAGACTGGTTTTTAGTAGTTAAATAAGATTAAAGATCATTAATTATACATACTACTAGGTTGTAATAAGTTTTTTTAGGTAATTATACACACTAGTTTGTTATATGAGCCTAAAAGTTTAGGCCTTACATTATGTTTCCGTAAGTGCCTAATGGTGCTTTCTAATTTAACCCTTGCTCTGGCAAACGACTAGCTATTAGTCGCTAAAAAGTGTCATCCCACTGGCAAACGACTAGTCACTAGTCGTTTGAACATACATTTTCGGCATAGGGTATTTTCGTTGGTAAAACTGGTTCAATCTTACACATCTTTATGTTGTCTTAATCAGAATTCATTGCAGTTTATTTTGATATAAAAACATGCCAAAATAATGAGAAATAATTGCAGGGCAAATTTATAAAGCTGCGTAATATACTCCGCGTTCGTCGCCACAGCACAGTTGGCGGAGAATGACCCGTAAACTCCCCGACTTTACCTTCCGATTTCGACGAGGAAATTTCATTTTATAAACACGGCAGCTACATCACTGAATTGTACATCTCTTTGTCTACAAGTAGATGTTCATTCTTACTCTGTGGTTTATTCGACTACGCAGTTACAATTTTTCATTCGATCAATGTTTCTCAAGTTTCTATACTGGCCACCAATCGACTCTACACGAGTTGCTGGTTACAGTCGTGTGCATATTGTTCCATCTGCAGTAGAAACCGGTTATTGATTTCTGTGGGAAAGACGCTATTTTGTGTGCCGTGAAGTCGTCATGTGTGTTTGTTGTTGTGAGTAGTGTTGGCTGAGTAGCTGCGTAGTTGATGTGCCCGTAGTAAACTCTTGATTCTTTATGATTTTAGTTATTTTTTTATTATTATAACTGATATTTTTTAGTAGTGCGGTTTTATTTTTATTATAATAAAGGGTGGGAGAAGGTCGCGGCCCGCTGCTAGTTCTGATAGTGATAATTAAACTTTACAATTGAATTATATAACAATTATAATCAATTTCTTTATATGTTAGAGTATAAATAAAAATTTTTGTGACTATAAACATGAGTTTTTACTTACCAGTCTTATTTGGGTAACTCATATATTGGTAGATGTTTAGAAAAAATGTCATAACTGATGCAAAAAAAAATTCAATAAGAATGTTTTTTCAGTTTTTTATACAAAATTAAATTGTCTACAGGATGGTAAAAATTGGTTTCAGTAAAAAAATTTTCAAAAAATATTGATTTGATAAGACAAAATTTGTTTTTGATTTTACTTGTAACACAATTTTTCAACATTTTATAAAAAAGTTGGATAAAAAACTAAAGTTTTCTATACAACATTTTGCCCTCTTCAAGGTAATATGATTTTTGTTTGGATATTTTTCCTCATATAACTTCCAGGACAAAGTTTTTTACAACTTGTAAAAATATTGAAAATGGCACTTTCAGAACAAAAATTATAACTGATACAAAAAAATCATAGAAAGATAAACTTTATAGTTTTATGTAAGGAAATAAATTTAGAATATTTTGTATATTCTGAAATTTTGTTGAAAAAATTATTAGTATTTTTCTAAAACCTCTACTTTTGAAATTTTATATCCGCTTAGGCTTGCTTTGCCTGTTCTAAGTGGTTCAATTCAAACATACATTTTTTTCAGGTAAGTAAGTGTTATACAAATGTAGCCTGTACTGTGCTGAAAATAAAAATATATAACACGTTATATTTATTTTCATAAACAAAAGATCTATATGGGTCTTTGTAATACCATGTGCAATGGGTTAAAAAGGGCCTACCAGAATAGAAGTGTTTGACTGCCAGATCTAGGGTTAAGCGCCCGATGCAGGATTAACATATAACTGAACTTACACCGCTTTGGATTAACTATTCTTGAAAAGGTTATATATTTTAATTTATTTTGAATTATTAGCTATCTTTGAATTTCAAATCTTAGCCTGTGTTAAAAGTGTCGTAGACAATTTAGGTCATTATCGAATAAAGCGACTTTTTACAACGATTGCAAGGGGCTTGTTCCTTTCGTATTGCACAACCAAATATATCTATAGAAAAAAGGCGTATATGTTCATGTTGGTAAACAAAAACATATTATTTCTATGAATAATTTACTATTACTAAAGTATTCTGGGGTGACTTGCCTTCAATTTCAAGTGAAGAGATGGCTAAACCATAAAATTTTAGGAGAGTAATAGATATTCGATAACACTTTACCGGTAAAATTGCAACAACGACTGACATGAGTGACGTCAAACAAAAAGGTGCGAGTAGGAGGGTAGGTTAGGAGAGATAAGACTCAGTATGACCAGCCCCGCCCACAAAATTAAAATTCCCTAAACCCTTGACTAAACTCCCACGCTAATAGCGTCTTTTTGTAGTATACGACTTATATAGACTACCCTCATTACTAAATAAATCTGCGAGTAATGTGTTTTATATGTGCACGTACACTACTGTGACGCCCTCCGAGAGGGCAACCGTCATTGCTGGCAGAAGTCTTCTCCCATTAAAGTTTAATTGATGGAGGTATTTCTGGCGTACTCGACAACTCTGATTTACTGTTCAGACACCTACTTAAATGGTAAAACATTGGGCCTGATTGCATTTAGTTGATTTGGGGTCATGGAAAAACTACAACAACTACGTACATCCTACAAGAACTACAAATTGGTCCAAATATACCAACTAATTATAGTGGTTATTCTTAAAGCCCCCCTGGTAGTTTATTGGTATTTTGTTTTGGATACCTAACTCTTTTGTTTGACGTGTCTATTTTAGGCAATGACTGATGGAAGCCCTGTGGCTGTAGCCTGTAGGTACAGCCATAGACTTTAAACATTTAAAATCAATGGTTCAGCCTAGATCACAGCGCGAATCTCACTTGGTTGAATTGTAGCAAAAGAAACTCAAGAAAGAAAATAAGAGTAAAGAAATAGAAGAAAGTAAGTCATTATGGACACTTAAAAATCAGTATAAGAGTTTACTTGTCTGTTTAAATTTATTATTGCTATTAGCTGTATTACTTGACTTTCTACACCGATCTAATATATTTATACGTTCTGAGCCATTGCTGAAAAACATAAATAGAAATAAAACCATAGATAACAGGAATATTTAACATATCAAGGATATCTATGTTGGCGACTCGGTTGTGTTGTTGTTTTTCGGGTTTCGCCTCAAAAGTGTCAAAATAGTGTACAGGTTATGCGATAGAAATACTACCATAAGTTATAACAGAATAGTTACAAACCAAGATTGATTGACAGATCTGTAAACATTTAAACGTCTGGTTAGTTTGGTTTTCAAAATTCATTTCCTGTTTCATTATCCACTTTTCTATGCCCAGTTCTACATTCAATAGGCTAGGCCTGTTTCGTTCACGGCACCCTAACATTGGATTGTCTTTGCAAACAATCATACCCATTTTATATTTGTAGAGTTCATGGATTATTACCTCCCGCTGATTCGGGCACCAGCTATGGTTAGTTTGATGACCAGTTCCATCTTTACAAAAGGCAAAGCTATTCAAAGCTTCTAAATTGGGTTAATTGTTTGCTAAACATGCTGAAGCCCAATATGTGGAAAAGTCCTC
Source organism: Matsumurasca onukii (assembly GCA_018831715.1). Classification (NCBI taxonomy): domain Eukaryota; kingdom Metazoa; phylum Arthropoda; class Insecta; order Hemiptera; family Cicadellidae; genus Matsumurasca; species Matsumurasca onukii. The sequence goes on from CM032067.1 coordinate 21,335,802, forward strand.
CCTTTGTAAAGGCCTAAGATAACCCTGATTGTTTGTCCATTATCCAGGGTATAGGTGTGTAGATCTGCTGGACAGATAAATAAAGTATTTAAAAGAGAATCAGAAGTACTGAATTTACAATGAAAATATCTTGGGTGTTTTCACTGGACCATCACCGATATTTATTTGCATCATTTTTGTACTAAGTGTACTCTCAGATGCAACCTTGTTTTTCCTCATCAAAACATGGTTTTGTTGTATTTGTCAAGTGCTCAATGTAGATTTGGCTAAGTCAAATGTACTTTTTCTTACAAACACAGAATCAAACTAAACTAGACAACATAATATTTTTTAATTATTAATTACCTTGTATTGGGCCTGTAGATCCTACCGTTGCTGTAAATGTGGATGCGCATTTCGCCCCACTTGTAGGGCATCGTCGGCACTCTTATTGTCCTTAACTAAAACATATGGTACACTATTTACCCTAAATTATTGTCTTATGGGGGATGGTGGCCTTCACGACTACTTTTTGTCCAGTGACCGTCTGAAACATCGCACTGGGGGATGAATGTACAACTGGCAGGTTGGAGGTGCTGGGGTACATTCATCCCCAGTGCGCGATGTTTCAGAAGTCACCACCAGATGAAAACCCCGTGAGTGTCACCGCCCCCGTGTATAAGACAATAATTTAATGTAAATAGTGTACCATATGTTTTAGTTAGACAGTAAGAGTGCCGACGATACCTAAATGCGATCCATTTACAGCAACGTAATCTACAACCCAATACATAATTAATAATTGAACTTTGGTCCTAGACTGGTTCAATTCTAGTAATATTTTTTAATTTGCACGTGTTTTTGTTTTCAGATAACAAAAAGACAATTTGTGGAATGTTCAGCTCAGGTCATTTAACAATGGAGCCTGAATTGACGATTATTCAAACCTTCAGACATTAAAAGAAGACCCACAGGTTTGTTTGGATTTCAAAACTTGTATTTGCACTGACAATTCATAATCTAACTGTTCAAAGCCTTTCAAGCTAGCCAGAGCTGAAGAGTGTTTGGTATCTGTCAGCCATTTTGGATTTTTCTTTTAAACACAGTATTTAAAAGTGTAAGTATTTAAATTGAAAGTGTAACTATTAATTGTTTATACCTGAACACAAAGCTGTAAATATTGTTCACAAAGTAGTTTTGTAAATGTTTGTTAGTGTAGGTACGCTTTCTTTTGTAAATATGTGTAAGTGCAGTATAGTTTATAACATTGTAAATACAGTTTTATATGGTCTTTTCGTTTGCCAGCCTCCATGTGGTGAGACTTGATAGCCATCTTCTTATAACAAGAAGATGGTGTACTAACAGGCAAACTAAGTTGCTTTTCTAAGGATACATAGGAAACTATTTTTTTTTTTACTTTAAATTTGCAATTTTTTAAAAATATACACACAGCTATGTTAAAAAAGCCCTGAGGCGAAGATCGGGTACTTTCAGCTAGTTGTTTATAAAAAGCATTGAAACAATGACAATGTGTATAGGTCATTGACTATTATGTTTCCTCATGAAGTTGGAGACGTCACAGAAATAGATACAATACAAGAGGAGGATATCGGTGAAGTAGTGGAGATCAAAGAAGAAATCGAAGAAGAAGAAATGGAAGAGATCGAGAACCTGGTAATGTTGGTTTTTAAATTTAATTACATTATTTTCAGTAGCGTAAACATAGAATTTTCAAGTATGAAGGGGATATCAGACAAAAGCACACAACCCGGGGTGGTCAGGAGGCGCATTTCACCTGTTCAAGGGGAGGGTTAATAAATGAACAAATAAAACTATTAATTTGTTTATCCCCTTCCTCCTTATCCACGCTACTGACTACACTAGCAGCAGTGTTGTGCAAATTACATTGTTCTAATCGCTTTAAGAATCTATCATTACTTTTCTCCTACGGCATTTCTCAAGTTCTGGTTTCTTTATGTGTAGTTTTAGATAACTTGTGGAAATTCATAAAAATATATTAGTCAATGTACCAAACGACTCAAAGTAATGTGTAATTTTACAATTGGTTTAAAGTTCTACATTTAATTGTATAAGTAGAGCAGGCATCAGAGCCAATTAACACCAAGTAACGGAACCTCAAATCAGGCTTTGCCTTTGAGGCCCTATTTTATTTACCTTCAATAGTTTTGTCAAAATTGTGTTCACTGTGTAAAAGAGGTTTAAGTTAAGTTTTCTATGTAAAAATGTAATCATACATGTACAATGTTGAAGGAAATAAAGATTTTCTTATTCTGTAGATTTCTCCTCATAACTATAAAACTCTCATGGCTATGACAAATAATAATCATGGACAAGTGTTTCGATCAACAAATAACGAAACTGTTGCTGTTTACAGGAAATTATAGAAATAGAGGAAATGAAATTGGAAGTTCTTGAAGATAATCCTGACCAGGTAATCATTCAATATATTCTGAATAAATCCATAGTGGTTTATTCCACAGACGTTTTCATTAAGTTTTATTCATTTAAACTTAGCTTAGTAGATTTTGATTAACCAGAACTCCTAGTCATCTGTTTAGACAACAGATTGGGCAGAAACGCAGGCCTATGCATTGTTACCGTTAGTATTAGCAAATTTCTAATAACATCAGGGAACATCTACAGAAATGGAGTGTTGTACGGGGTTTTATGCTATAAAAACTGTATTTATTATCTGATTTGAATGTAACTTGATATAAACATTTATGTTCTCAAAACCAACAAAAGTACCAAAAATCAACAAAATCCGATCAGCCAAATCAATATGTCGGCAGAAAACAACTTATATATTTAAGATTTTGCCGTTTGACTCAGAAGCTCAAAAAAGCTTCTACAACGTTTCGTTCTGCAAGGGCTATTCTCAAGAAAGAAAGTTTTTTTTTAAATAAAAAAAAACTATAATAAACAAATTTTATTATATATATTTGAAAGAGCAACTAAAGTATTACCTCTCTACATAGTTGAGAAATAGCTGTGGTCAAGATTTATATCTTTCACTAATGAACACACTGGTTCCATGTACGGTTCAAATCCTCAAATTTTGCTTGCAAATTTCCTTAAGGGGTTTCTACTAACCTCCTGGGGTTTCTACATACATTATGTCCATACAAGTCCATTGCCACGTACGAATTTAATAATGTTTGAGATATCCAAATTGTTAATTTAAGCCGCAAATTGGTTGTCCAATGCTAAGGGAAAATGATCAGATTAATAACAACTTAAATTTCGTAGCAAAATATATATAATTGGGAAAATGGGAAAACTGACAAGATGGCTAGAGAACCACAGTTCGAATGAGTGGGAGATAGTAAATGCATCCAAATGTATGTTTAGATGGAATTTTAGTTTCAGAATGTGAAGAAACTTAGATAATTGCATAAAATGTTAATGTTTAACACAAGAAATGATTAGTTTCAATTTACTAAACTGAAGTTGTAAATGAAAGTTTGTAATTTTTCAGATAAAGAACGAACATGTTGTTGAAGAAAACACTTGCAGTTACATAGAAAGTGAGTATGTCTTGGATTGAATAAGAAAGCTTTGTTATGACACTCTGTGGCTTTTAAAGCTAACAAAGATTTGAAATTTCTTAACACAACTGTAAATGACAAAAAATAAAAAATATTATGAAACATAAACATTGTATTAGGTTGAAAAAATTTTCCTTGCATTCTGACAGAGAGGTCCCATTCAAACATACATTTTGCTTCACTTCTCTCATTCATTCAATTGTTCCACTTCTAGCCCTCCTATTGCAGCTTGTTCTGCAGTCTCCCAGTTATGTGCCATAAACTCGCCTGAGTAAAATGTTGTGACAGATTTTTTAGACGCGTAGCTTAACGCCTTCGGCATTTGCACACTTTAATCATTTGGAACCTGGTTGACGGAACTCCTGCCTGAGAAGGCAAACGTTGGACCTCTTTCATTCTTTTGAAAGGGATCTTTCCTAACTCTTTAAAATTAGCTATTCGTATTTATAAAGTGGTAATTCCTGAGGTAACTAACCCAACCAATATCAATCTTACCAACTATTAGTAAAGTTAGAAAAGCTCTTCCTAACACTGAATTACCTCACTTAGCAATTTTAATATTATTTCAAAATGTTTGGTTTAGGAAAGGTCAAGTTGATGCTCTCAAATTTCAAACAACGCTGTTAGATAATCAAAACAAAAAGCATCTTCATGGATCTGTCAAAAGCCTTTGACTGTGTAGACCACTTACATTTCTAAATAAATTATGGTTTGGGATTAAGGATTTGCAGTGGCTTATTTTACTTAACGATAGAACTCATAGTAATCAACATAAGCTTAAATGAACATTTACAATATGGAGTCCCTCTGGATTCATTGGCCGGTTTTACTCTAACTGTATGTAATGCAAAATTTGCATTGAAGATAAACAAATGCTACCACTGGTACTGTAACCTCACATTGTTTCTACCTCAGGTCTTTTTAGGATTGTAATCATTTGTAAAGTGTGAACACCGTACACAATTTTTGAAATTTGACTAAAACAAATAATAATCCAATTAATTTATTTTAATTTGGGAAGATCAAACTTTGGCAAATCCGACAGAGATCAATGTATTACTTGACAGTTAATTATACCAAATTTCAGGTATTTATATAGATTAATTTTCTGGGACACCATAGAACATATCAGTAAATTTCCTCTTGAACCTTTCTTCTCAGAAACCTGCAAACACTGTAGGCTAGGTATTAGAACGGCTAATGGACTTCCAACCATATATTGATTATGGCATTATTTTCTGGGGATTTTTCTTGCTTAAATTACTTAGAAATTTATCCTCCAAAGAGCAGTTGTTTCAAAACTAGGACATAGGAAGCTTTAGAGACTTTTTAAGAACTAATTTTAACACTCTTGTGTTTATATTTACTAAAAATAATATTCTTTGTAAAAGTGGGATATAGTTCTGTTGTGAATTCACAACTATAACACTAGAATTTAAATTAGAACTTAAATTCCAGAACAAATATTTTTCAAAAATTACCCCTGAAGTGGAGCCAAATTATACAATAAACTGCCATTTTAGTATACAAAATATGAACACATTTAAAGCCAGGAAAATTTTTGGTCAAATTTTAAATGTAGATGAATTTATGGACATATATATCTCCAAATCATATCCATCTATTTATTTTAAATTAATATTATTATTTGGTGGTCAAAACAATTTTGTAGTTATGGTGAATTTACCTTACTTCTTTTATATATACTTTATTGTTAGCTACTGTTTTATTGTTGTTTTTGGCCAACATTATTGTATTAATAAAGATTATTGTTATTATTCTACTAACAAAGATACTTAACTGGGACAAATATATGTTTGTATTAGAAATAACAATGCTTGGACAGAGTCACATGAGGTTGCAGGTTTAATTCCCGGCACAGGAACACGGGTTTGGACCTCTTTCATTAAAAGCATTTTGCAATCCCCCCAAACCCTAGGTTCAATCACCAATCAAAAATGAGTCAAGATAAATTTTGTTTGGCAGGACCGGTTTTGGGTTAACAGTTTATTGATTCATAGTAATCTTTACAATAAAATTGTGTTGACTACTACCACTGGTAAGACAAGGTCCAATTCTGTAACTACTTGTATGTAATTTAAAACTATAATAATTTAAATACTAAATAGAGGTATTCTTAAATTTGTCTATAGTGTAAAATGGATGGTTTATTAGGTAATTTTTCAGTTTTTTCTAAATGAAACAAAGTTGTTGGTTGATCTAATATCTATTGGGAGTTTTGTTAAATAATTTTTTACCAGCCTGAAGTGGAAGTTTATTCAACATTTCAAGGCGATGATGGGATTCAAATTTTAACATATTCCCATATTGGAATTTTGTATATGAGAAGGTGGCAAACATTGGAATTTTGGAAAACAAAAAATTAGAGTTTCAAATAACAAAAAGGGAAGTATGCGGTCAAAATACCCAAAGAGACAAAGTGAATCACAATCAGGTTCTGTCTGAAGCGCAGCCAAAATCTTCTGACTGCCGATTTTGTTGAATCAAAACTCGTGATATTTTAGATTCAGCACAGTTTGGGGGAACTGATTGAACACTATGCCATTCAAAATGTGAGGATGTATTAGTCCAAAATAGGCTCTCAAAACATTTAATTTGCAACAAGATGATGATTTTCTTAATAAAAGACACCAGATGTTATCTTTTACAAATAAAATCAACATGATTATCCCAACATAGTTTTTTTTTGTCCAGAAACTTAAAACTTTGAGCCTCATGAATGGTATTATTATTTATACAAATGTGTACTTTTTTACATCTGAAAACCCAAAACTCATAAACAATTATTTTTCATAATTAGTTTTAAATTTAGGCTCTCAAAGTAGTTAATACAACTGGTTACTTTCTCTTGAGCAAGTGCCACTAAGTTCTCGTAGTTTTGCTAACTAAAACTTAAAGTGGTGTCATCAAGCACTAATTGTTTATAGGTCCTATGAATAAGAATACTTTATTGCTGAAGACATTTTTACAATGTTTTAACAATCGTCACTATAAAGTTTATTAGTACAGTTCATGACAACTAGTCCTAGAGAGTGGTTACAACAGAGAGCTTTCAATATCACTACATTGATCACATACAGTAGAGTCGAGGTTTGGGGCTGATGGTACCTTGATTTTGAGAAACTTGATTACACGGAAAACAGAGACAGAAAGAGTTTTCAATGTATTAATAAGATAAAAATACTTTAGGTATATTAGCAATGTATACATAATAAAGATAAATCGCTAAGTACATGACTTTAAATAACCTATTTACAACTTCAAAAAAAAGAGTCCAAAGTTTTTTGTTTTAAATTTGTGCATTGCTTCTTGGCAGTCATGTCACACCATAGTCTGAGTAGCATCGCATCTGGGTCGCTTCCGGTTAAATGATACAAAGTGACAGGAAGAGCGACACTGTATCATCTATATTAGTCAAGAGCGTGAGACAGTTCCATTGACCTTGACTCAGAAAATCAATACTGTACTGTACTTAAACAGTGTGCCACTAACATGTATGCTTAGTTAATTGAAGTTGCTATTGAACTCATAAAAAGGTTTCTGAGTACATGTACAATAATAATTTTTTTTAGTCAGCAACCAGTACCTTTGATTACACGCATTCTGGAGGCTCAGAGACTCCTGTAGAATTAGGGCTATTGAACCCACTGATAGAAACGTGGTTTAGGGTTTAGGCTTCCATTAGGGGAAACGTTTTAATTGAATCTACTTCTTAAACAAATTATTGATGCAGATTTTGACATCAAAAACCCCTTTTATCTTTCCCCACTTAGCTGTAGAAAAATATTGTCTAAGAACGTAATTCTTTTCAGGCGGTGAACTCTGTGAAGTATGCATTCCTGTCAACAAATCAACTAACGATGAAGCGAACACAGCTGCTACTGAAACCGTAAACGATCACAGCTTCGTTTCATCGAAGAAGTGTTTGAGATGCAAGAATTCAAGTCAAAATTGTATTCGCAAATGTCCAAAATGTACCTTTGTTTGCACGAGCCTGCGAAGTCTTACAGACCATATGACCACACATGTAGAAACCACTGACGATTGTGACAAACCTGTTGAACCGTGGACGCTCACCTTGATACTGTTGACCGACAGGATAGCACAGAGTTATTTCAAATTTTCGGAAAGCAGGTCCTAAGACGCGGACAAAATCAAGTAAGCCACAAATAAACCATGAAGTTGTAAAGAAAGCAACAAATCCGTAATAAAAAAAACCAAGAGAAGAGAAACTTAACAAGGAAGAATAAAACTAAACGAAAGTGTATTTGTGATGAATGTGGGAAGCAATTCGTACGCACCGACTTGACTATTCACAAACGAACTCATTCCGGAGAAAAACCTTTCAAATGCACGGAATGTGAGTTTTCAGCTGCAGCTCCTAAAGGGCTCAAGGATCATATGAACACTCACACGGGAGTCAGAGAGTATATGTGTGACGTCTGCGAGAAGGCTTTTGCGAAATCAGACACACTGAAGAGGCACAAACGTATCCACACCGGAGAACGCCCTTACCAATGTCAGGAGTGCAGTTACACCGATCTCACCCAGTTCAAGTTGAAGCAGCACATCATGAAGATACACACAGGAGAGCGTCGGTACAGTTGCGAGGTTTGCAAGAGGAAGTTCTTTTCTTCTACTCTGCTTAGGTTTCACCAGAGGACCCACACAGGGGAGAAGCCTCATAAATGCACTGAGTGTGACTACGCAGCAACTACATCCAGCACTTTGAGGAAACATGTATTATACAGACACACGACTATCAGGCCGCGACCGTGTACCGCTTATGAAAGCATTCGCCAGCTTGAATTTTCAATCCGGCACCAACGCATCCACAAACCGGCTAAACTTTACAATTGCAAGTGTTGCGATTCCTTGTTCACCCGGGCAGACTATCTACGCCGGCATATGAAAGTACACACGGGGCGAAAACCTCACGGGTGTGACGCTTATGGATCTACTTCTAAACCGCACGCTGACCATACACAAACGTATCCACACGGGGGAAAAACCTTTCAAGTGTGAGCTGTGTGGTTATGCCTGCGGCACCTTGTTCAGGTTGAAATTGCACGTCACAGCGCCATCAGGGTCCGACCTCTGCAGCCAAAGCGGCTGTAACCTTCAAACGAAAGCAGAATTTGACAGATCACCTGCGCAGCACGGGAGTTCTACAGCTGTCAGCTGTGGATTATGCCGCCAGACGTATCCAATATAAGGAGACACTTTCTGCACAAGCATACGGACGAGAAGCCTTATAAGTGTGAGCACTGCGGGAAGACGTTCATAGACCCGAAGTACTTCGGTTCAAGAAGAAAACACAACCGGGAGAAACCTTCGGGCGCAGAGTGATTATGTAGCGTTCTGCCACAGGTTCTGAAGAAACATGTCAGCAGAAAACACAAACAAGAGAGGAGCAAAGTAGGGGTTAAGCACAAAATTGAAGTATACTAGTAACATCTTGTGTAAGAAACTTATAATTACTATTGTGTCTTTCCTTACAAGGGCTGTTTTTAAATTAAGTTCTGTTCATAAGTTCTAAAACGCTCACTATTTGTATACACATTATATTAAATTCATTTTAAAGAGCATTTTTCCAATTCTACTTTGACATATTCATGATGACAAAACCACTTAGAAATCTGAAAACCACATTTAATAACTTTTGGACGAGGTCTTCATCAAAAGTATTATCTTCAGGTCCTCAACATTTAAAAAATATACCTGAAGATAATATCTTTGATATTAAAGGGCCTCGTCCAAAAATTTATCAAAAATTGGTTTCTGAATTTCTAAATTAGTTTATTTAATCACCAAATCCAATATTATGCTTTTTTTAATGTTCATGCTGAATTAGAGCACATTTCAAACCAAGACACAAGGTTTTCTAAGCATTTCATTCCACCGCTAATGTCCATAAAGAGAAGCGAACGCAATTCACTCTTTAATCTTCTCAAGTTTGCAAAAGACTTAATTACACGCAACTTTTCAAAGTCAATGACGAAATTCAAATGTGTTAAGCCAAACAAGGATTCTTAAAGCCCTTTCGCAAAGATTTGATGCTAAAGTTTATTTTTTAAGTTAACAGGGATTAATTTACTTGCAGGTTTATACTATTATATTACAATAAAGGTCATTTTGTTTCAGTTTTTTGATAGTATAAAATTGCAGAACAAAGTGTCAAGCACGCTGCCAGATTCACGCTATTCAATACAGTTTAATTTGTGAGAGGTTAAAACATTATAAAGCTATGGTATCCTAGAAAGCGGTAAACACTATATTACAGCCTAGGAAGCCATAGCTTTACGAACGTTTCCCATCGTTTTTGAGTAAAATAAAGTTCACAACGTTTCCGGATTTGGAATCTGACCTCGTCTCTTGCTCATGATCCAATGATGGTTTTAGTAGTGCGTATACATCGGTTTTGTGAACTCCCAATGGTATTGGAGTGAGAGGCGCATTAACGACTGTTTTGACAATCTTAAACCAGTCACACATACCACACAGTGGTTTTACCGCTTCAGACGTGAAGCTTGAAAGTATCTGTTATTTTTCTGTGTCATTGATTGCAATCAGACGTGTTATTTGAAAGCATCTGTTATTTTTCTGGTGTCATCCTTGATTGTCAATCTCAACATGAGGTATCAAGAACTCGACATGAAGCTCGTTGAAACATGGAGTCAGAGAGAACATTCTTTCAGCCAGTCAACCAGCTACTGAGGATGACCCTCCACAGCGACGTTTAACAGTATTTGTATTTCAACTGTGACACGGTGTAAACCGGAAGCCTTAGATATTAAGAATAGTCTTTATTATCACAATCTTTAAGACCAAACATGGCATAAAATATTAAAACAATCACAGACTACTATAGTCTTTACAATTGTTAGGAATTGTATTTATTTTTACAGTAGAATCTCACTTATACACCCCATGCTTATCGGCATTCAACTAAGACAAAACAATCAAAAGAAAACGTTTCCACATTCACAGGGAATATTTTGTGTTGTTCTTCATGTGCCTCTTCATATACTTTCAATTTATTCGATAGAAGAAATTTTGTATTAAATACAATTAAATATTGTAACATTGTTTGAGATTTAAATGGTGTTAGTTTAAAAGTTCATAATAGTGACGGAATGATTTATAAAGGAAGAAACAGATTCTTTCCAGTTAATTTCGGAGAACTACTATCGTTTTAGCAAAGTTAAAAGTTTCTACTCTTCTTTCAGATTACCAATTAGGAACTACATTTAATTATAGTTATATCTTAACCTAAGACTTTACCAAACATGATTTAAAAATACGCTACATCTTAAGAAATCGATTGTTGTTTAGTAAAGTCTTAGGTTAAGATATATATAATTAAATGTAGTTCCTATATTAGTGTAGTCCTCTGAAGACAGGTGGAGTTTTTAACTGCCCGAAACGTTAAAAGTAGTTTTTCTCCAGAAGTGGCAGGAAAATTCCGTTTCTTCCTTTTACCAAACATTTAAATGGTTTTTCTTAATGTTTCCCTATTATTTGACATTTTGTTTATCAGCCCTTCTACCTCCCATTTATTACAGATTCTACTCTAACTAATTTTTAGGTTGATTTAAATGCAAAAAGACATAGAAGAACATTAACCAGTTTGGGCGATATCAGATACTTGCTTATCTACAGGTCTTCTTTTTAGTAAGAGCAGTGAGCATCAACTTCATTTATATAGCTTTTAAAGTGGGTACCGCTTTTGAATCACGCCGCTGTAACGCTACGGTCGGCGTTCGCGATGTTCATTGTGTACCTGCATCTCTTGGTTACCCCAGACACCAGTAACGGGCCATTTTAGCTGATATCGCACTTTTGCCTGTGGCCGCTTAAAATGCCTCCATCAAAAGTCCCCACCATTGTGAAGTTCGATCTGTGATTAATTTTCTAGCCAAAGGCCTGAAAGCAGTCGATGTTTATCGTGGAGATAAGGGTAAACGGAGAAAACATTATGAGAGAAGGAATGGTAAGAAATGGTTAGGACGTTTAAAGATGGTCCAATGTTCATGGCGTTAATATCCAACTGTTCTGTCCCAGGTCAGTTCCATGAGTCCAAAGCAGGCAGGCTCTCAGGTTCTGCCCAAATAGCCTCATGCCAAACTGCCATTTTGTCCGACCTGTCCTGTCCACCTGTCCAGTCTGTCACCTCCTGTCTGGATCTGTCCCACGCAAGTTACTTCATGCCCAGCCCTGCCCGTGCCCAAGTCTGCCTCAAACGCCTCCTGGTGGAGTCAGCGGCAGCTCCATAATAATATTAAGGGTTAGTGAAATAGCTTAAAGTGGGAATAAAAGTTATAAAAATCTCTGTTCTTTATTGTTTTATTTAAAAACGGTACTTACTTAAAAACACGCCTCGTACTTACTTACTTGATACTTTTGAGTACATAGTCGCTGACGGTTGCCAGCCGGATAGACTGTGTGAAAACATCACTGACAGGTTGCTGTGAAGCTACAAGCGCAACTGTGAAGGAAATTCCCTAAGAAGAGGTATAATTTACATAGGAAGTGTCCTTTTGGAAAGGTGTCTCCCCCCCAAAAATGGGGTTTTATGCTATAATAACTGTATTTGCGCACTGATTTCAATTAAGTTTGGTGTAAACGCTTGTAGCACTGTACTTTAAAAGTCTCACCGTTTTGGAACAATTTCAGTTCAAACATTTAAAACTTAGAAAACAGTTGCTTTTTCCTCACTAGACCGGGAGTTATGAGTATTGGGGAAAAACAGAAAATATGCGTGAATTCTGAGTGTAACCGGGAAAACCGGTTCTTATATCGTGTCGCGGGTATTATAGTTAGGTCCTCGGAGCGTACCGCGGCTCAGAAACTGATTTTTCTAACGTATCACAAACCTAACACGGCGATCAAATGCACCGTGGGTCTGAAACGGTTCACAGAACGAATTGCGGGCGTATAATGGTGGTCGGAATTTATTGCAGTATTTAAGTCGCTCTCATTATATGTACCCAGATGTAAAACGGCGATCGTAAAGTACCGTGGATCTGAAACGCCTCTTCGGAAATATCGCGAGCCTAAAGAGACGACCATAACATCAAACGCGCCTCTCGGAACGTACCACAGGTCTGAAACATCTCTCAAGATGTATTGCGGGCATAAAAGGGCGTTCGAAAAGTGTCCCGGGGTTTAAAAAGGCAATCGGAACGCGCGGGCGTAACACATAGGGAAGGGTCGCGGACTTTAAACTAGGATTGGTACAGACTGCGGGCGTAAAACGGTCCTCTGCAATAATGGAATTGTGCACCGGGAAATTTTGCATATTACCGGGAAACATTAACATAGTTGGACAGCCCAAGCACAGATAGCGCTGCGAGGGAATTCTTTTAAGAGTCCCAAGTAGAGCCACTGACGCACGTGCAAGTTCGATCGTTCTCAAGAATCGCACGATTTGGTCACAATTCAGTCATCAACATCAGAGAGAATAGGCGAGAAACGGTAGCACCATCTGTGCTTGGGCTGCCAAACTATGTTCATTTTCCTGTCTCAGCCATTCAGCATCTATACGCAATCTACTTACCATAACATTATCTCTGAACAATCTCACATGCCTACTTTTGGAGAGGGTAGAGTGACGTAGTGCAGGATAGAGGCCCTGTACCCCCAACAGTGAAAACTTAAAGACAAAATAAATCATTTAACAGATTTATTAAAGAGGATTGCTTACAATAATAAATCAAACTAGACAAACAATTATTATACTAGACCAACCGAAGTATTCTTGTTTACAAAAGCTGCTAATACAAACACTTTATAACAAATGTTCCCGTAAGGATTGCATTGAAACTTAGATTAAATAAATCACACCAGTTTTAATATAATTACATTATGAACTACGTGGTTTTTCAACAATAATATAAGTATAGGAGATTGAATCATCAATCAAAAACAAATGTAGCCAGTTTTTTAATTATTGGTTAGTTTTAATTACGTTTGTATACTATCGTCAACCTTTTGGCTATCAGATAAACCTTATTTGTTTATGGACATAAATCATAAATAGATAAGAGCTATGGAAAACAGAAAGTCAAGAAGACAATTATTAATAATCCTATTTATACAGTACTATAACGTAAAAGTTAAAAAATAAAATCAGTTAGTAATTTGTTGGCTGGTTCATTTCCAATTTTCCCGATCAGCTGCTGCTCTTCGCAAAGCAATATTATCAATGAGAACGGGCCAGCTAAATATTATTAACCTCGCGTTTCCGTCTAGGATTTATTTGTTAATTTTTCAAGATTTTTAAGCAAAATAGTTCTTTTGCACTATTCTAGATTATAGCTACGTTATTTGGTGTTTAATATTGGGTCGTACATAGTGTCCTTTTTTATAGTGCAAGCTCTGCCTTTGTATCGGTAGTCAGCCATATTGGGAAATTGATTTTCGGTGATTCATCAGAATGTTATGAGTCAGTGTCGGTCGGGTCGTGGTCAGTGATAGTGGCGCATCTTGTGTGCTGCCGATGGACGTCTTCCTTCCTTGATGGGGTGTTGAGTGTTGCTGTATGGTGAGTGTTTATGTTGGCTTACTAACAATCTCGCTTTCAGTATGTGTGTTCTACGACTCGCCGAGCCAGTGAACGTCTCTACGGCAGTCATCAGTTACAAGTTAGGTTTAGGTTTCCTGCACAATTTATTGCTGGTGTATAATTGATCCAAATTGTATAGGTTTGAATATTTTGTAACTCGAACAGTTCGTAATTTTTAAAGCCTTTCATCAAAATTTAATTTTTAGAGATTGGGAATTTTTGGAACGCGTATATAGGGATAGGTCTAAGTTTATTGATACCGGCAGGATTTGTGTTGTTATTAGTTAAAGCTTGTATAGCAATAATTACTCATGGTAAAAAGGTTTAAAAACTTTATAATTAGGCTATTTGTGTTCATATATCCGAAGACTACATTGAAGTCACATATCCATCAGCTCTTTACAACTTGCTACACTATTGTCCAACCTGTATATTAGTTTAGTCTCCATAATAATAAACTAATTCAAATTTATTAATTCAATTTTATAAACTATTCTAGCTCATTTCAAGTCTCCTGATGTGCTTGAATGTCAAAACCATCTTCTTTAATTACAGAAAGACTGTTCATCTGGTTGGATTTCACAGGTACCAAAAGTAACATTGCAATAATTTCTAAACCAGCGCTTGCTGCTTATTTTTATTTTTGAAGTCTTTTTATATTTTTAACAAAAAAAGAGTTGGTTTAATAACTTGTTTTTTTTATTAAAAGCAAATCAGTGTTCAGACGTCATTAAGTTATGTTGTTCATGAATTTAAAATTCTTTAATTATTAATTCTTCTTCCATTATGTTATCGCACCAGCTCATTTTTATCCCAGTAAAGTATTGTCTTGCACTACCACTTTTGTAGTGTATTATTAACATAAATATTAATCATGACATTATCAACAAATCAGATCACACTTGTATACTTTCAGCTGAAGCCAACCAAAGGTGGGAACTGTTTGTATATTACATTTTCACTTGCAAATTTGAACACAAGAGAGTTACGAGTATTTCCTGTCAATCGTATGCACAACTGTTCCGGAAACTACCCTCCCGGGTTTTAGAAAAATTTAACCAAGGTCAAAATTTCTCTCAACGGGCGTACGGTAAAAATATTAAATTCAATATTTTTACAAACACTTATGCCAATTTTCTCCAATTTCAGAGTAAACACATACGATTGGCAGGGTTTTTTAGACTGCATGTTTGTGTTTTGCATGTTTTTATTGTCATACTAACATTATTTCTCGAGTATTAGTTATCATGTTTTCAATATATTGTTATGCGGTAATATGATCCAGTTGATCAAGTTTAAAAGTTGCTTAAGTGCAGTTGTAGAAATTGTTTTTAAACGGATAGAAAACAACGTGGACATCCTAGTTGAGGAAGAAGACACTGTCGATCTCGTCAAAGATAACAACGTCAATTTGAAGTTTTAAATTTGATTGATAGGATAGTTTTTTAATGATTTAAAGTAATAAAACATTAAAAAAATTGTTCAATGGCCTCGTTTGCAGTACTTGGCTATTAATAATTTAATTTATACTAAAATGTATAGTTTAACTTTTTAGATATGTACTAGAAGTAGGTAAGTTAGGTACAATTTTTTCAATTAACCTCAATCTAATAGTTAAATAAACAAATTGGAATCTTGCGTATTAAAATCATGTGTAAATACAAAGCCTAAGAATTTTATTATATCCAAATTTTATTAGTTTACAATGAAGGCTGCTGTGCTTCTTAAACGTTTATTCCATTATGGTGCATGTAACTGCTTTAATACTTTATATCAAAGTCAAACAAAATGTATCAAAACTTATTCAAATTCTTTCAAAATTTAGATTCTTTACAAATTTTATTTTAGAAATTGTGTTCGGTCCTTGCAATATTTTGCGGAGGGCATCCAGGGCAGATCGGCGCATGACACCCAGGTTAAATCTTTTGCCCCAAGCATGGTTAAATCTTTTGAGACTTAAACATAAAGTTTAAAGTCGTAATTGTTTTGTATGTTGTTAGTTTAAACTCAAAAGCTTACTTGTGTGATGAAGGCTACATGAAAAATTCTCTTGCATGTTTCACAATACCCAGCTCCAGTGTATGTTATGACATTTGCACTTTTGATGGTAGAACATACATTACAGTATAATTCAATTACTGGTACCACACAACCTTTCCTTTAGGCAAATAAAATAACTTCAAGAAACATCTCATTGCAAATATCCTTATATTAAACAAATTGTTATGAGTTTGCAATGAACTGTTAGGAATGAATACGATTGTTCTAATAAATACAGAGGAATATATAGACAGAGAATCAACCTAATGCAAATACAGATGTATAAAGTTTGATCGACCTGCCTCTTCGCGGCGGCGCAAATGCAACTACTTGAATGGCGAGTAGAAACCGTACCAGACGCTTCTGAGCGCGGGAAATTTGAATTGAGTTTAACAACGGGTTATTATTAGTAGTCAATGTGCCATTCAAAACAGTTCATTGCAAACCCTTAATTTGTTTTAATGAATTATATTGCAATGAATGTCTTCTGAAATATTAATACGTTTGTGCTAGGACTGCTTTTCAGTATAAAAATATTAAATGATTTCATTAATACGGTATAGTAAAATGTATTATAAAGAAACTACACCAGTTACGCTAAACGTTTTATGTTAACTTTGCCTGTGCGTAGGTTGTACACAAGTACTGTAATTAGTCATTTCAATTTTCAATACCATTTGTACACTGATTTTATTCAACCAAGTTATTTAAAATACTAATGAGATACTTTATATCTTACTCAAATGTAATAATTGTACACATTACATGACACATACAGTCTGTAAATTTTATTTACTTTGATTGAAGTTGTAGTTTCTATAAACTTTAAATATTACTTTGATACTTGAAGCCTCATATTTTAATTTTACCTAGAACAAGATACATATCTTGTTTGTACCAAAATACAGATACAATGCTTGTAATAAAATCATTTTTATGGTTATTTCAACTAATACAACCTTTATAAGAAAACAACTGCAATTCTTCTTGAATTTTACTGGCGAAACTTTGACACCACTTAACACTGCCATGCTGTGCTCTACAGAGTGTAGACAAACTTCTTAGATTTGACACAGCTTCAACGCTATCATAACACTTTTGCAATAACCATTAAATTATGTCTCATGTTCAAATTCATCATCCGTTCATCCTGCTTGTTTCTTCTTCGTCATGGTTATTCTTGTTATTCATTATTACTTCAAACATGAATATAAAGAGGGCGTCATACTTCAATTAATCAAAGGAGTTATTTTATTTGCTGAAAGAAAAAAATTATTATAATGCCAGTAGGCCTAAGTGAATTTTACTGTAATGTATGTCCTACCGTCTAAAGTGCAAATGTCAAAACACTGGGGCTGGGTATTGCGAAAAATGCAAGAAAATCTTTCATGGCCTTCATCACACTAAATAGCTTTTGAGTTTAATGTAACAACATATAAATCAATTACAACTTTTAACTTTCAGTTGAAGTCTTGAAAGCTTTCATCATGCTTGTGGCCGGATTTTAAAAAGTAAAATATTAAATTAGGGTAGTGCTTAAATGAACAGGTTAACAAATTATAGGTACATAATAAAAAGGTAAAGTTTGTCTTGTTTAGAGGCGAGATTAGGACTAAAGGTCCTCTCTACCACTCAACCTCAAGTTATTACCTCTGGTAAAACGCACAAACAATTTTGTGGGTATTTTAAAAATATTAATAACCTGGTCTAAAATCAAAATAAAATAACAGGATCGACGAACGTAAATTTTAGCGATGTCCTTAGATCTTGATGATTATACCTAGCTACTTTCTTAACATGCCTGAAATTGGCTAAGCTTCATCCTTTGTACAAAATAAGAACAGAGACAAGAATTTAATTGATAGGCCTATATACATAACAACAATTAAGAATAAGTACAAGTACATAAATAATGGCTGCATGAGAATTATGGATACAAAATAGATACGTTTAGGTCAAGAATTGCTTTGATTAAAACAAATTTAAACACTAAAAATTAATCTTGTTAGCCACAGACGAAAAGTACTGATGTACACCCTTCAATCAAGTAACCATAATGACTAGCCTAGATTAAATCAAATTAATCTAGTCTTACCTGAGTAACTTAATATTGCCTACTGAATAAGCATAATATAATATTGTTAGTTTGAAATCGTATTTCTTCATTTCATGGCTGTATCAACTGAATAGAGAACAGTGCAGAAATAAATTAAAACAAATTCGGCAAGTCCTACATAAAAATTAACAGCATTTTTAAAAATCGGGTTTGTTTCAAACATAACAAAATATTACGTGTTGAACCAGCTGTTGTGAGCAGCGTCAAACAAAATGCGACAGTGGCGCTGTCTCGCGGCGGCGCAATGTTAACTGAAACTCGCTACACGAGCCTGCCATTGGAGTTCACTTTCCCTGCTCAGAAGCGACTAGTACTATTTCTACTCGCCATTTAAGTAGTTCCTTGCGCCGACGCGAGAGCGCAGATCGATCAAACTTTGTTATCCTTAAAACCAGAGATAACTTCTGGGTATTATGTTTTAAAAGCTGTTTTGAGTATAAATGTTTTACTTTATATAAGTTTAAAATCCAAAATATTTTTACCTCATTGTTTGCATTTGCTTGACTCTCTGCCTATATATTCCTCTGAGAACAATATATTTCTTGAGTTGGTAGCACATTCAGAAATCAGATATTTATTGTCATAAGGAAAATAAGCAATGTTATAGACAGACTCATAGAGGTTTTTGTACTAAAAGAACAAGTCAATAATAATAATAACAATACAGTTATAAAAATAAGATATATACAATATGCACAGTTTCGACGCTATGTTACAAACGTCTATTTTATTTAAGAATTGCTGTGATGGCTACTCATGAAAGGCAAGTACCTTTTCTGTTTTTTTTATTTGTTTGTTGTTGCGACTTCTGAGTAAAAGGTTCTGCTGTCTGCACCTTTTCATTTGCCAAAACAAAGGATTAGTCTAAATCGAATATGTTATTAATTTATGTTCGTATGTATCTACAAATTGGTTCGAAATGAAAAAGTACTCTTATCACATGTTTAGTGTTACTGTAGAATAGTATTTCCGTTTAGCGTTGAAGTGATAATCAGCTCGTCCTTGGAGTTTGTTCCCTAGCCTAGGGTGTGCCTTTTGACACCAGTGCTTTTATGTTCTCTAATTTTATTTAATTTCGTGTTTTTGTTTGTATCACTGTATAATATTAACCCTTTGCGCTCTAATTTACTTTTTAAATTTTCAAAAAATCCCTCCCGTATGGGTTTCCCCAGTCCCCTGTAGGCAAAATTTTAGCAAAATCGCTCTCTGGTACGGTGCATTACCAATCATTGAATCACTCCTGTAAGCGCGGGGATTTAGCACCTCCCTAAGCTCAAAAAGTGCCACTCTCCGCCTCACTGGATTTGATGAGCCATTTTCTCTTCAGTGATCCTCAGCGGGTCATTGTGGCCCCGCACCGGAATGATCAATGCTCAGCATTGCACCGCACCAGAGCGCACCGGGTGGGATTGAACCACGCTGTGGCAGACAGGGCCAGCTATCCGTCACTATAACCACTAAACCACGGGCTGTTTGTCGTGGGCTGTCAAACTCGCCGCGTGAGTTGGCGTCAGGGGAGAGTGGTAGTGTCCGTGTTCTCTGCTAGGCCCGTTAGTGTAGTGTAGTCCTAGCCTATCGTTTGCCCTATATGCAATAAACGATGGGTCGGACTAGACTATTTTGCCGTTCTGCTCCGATGTCGGACTCAGTTCGCCATTGGAGCGCAAAAGGTTAAATTAATATATAAATAAATAAATATCAAATGAACATAATTTACAAGTGAATGTAGAAACATTGGACAGTTTTCGAATAGATTGATTGGATTTATATAAGGTAGGAGACATCCCAAGTAGGTCTATAGTGTAATTCATTGTTTTATTGCATTATTTAAACTTGGACTGTTCTACACACTATTAACAGTGGGCTTCTCTTATTTTTTTCAGTAAAGAAGCCGCTGAATACTGTTAATTATTGTGTGAAATGTGAAGGAATCAATCTGGCTGGAAGGATCATGTTACAACACTGAGACAAAGAAGATGGCAATGGAGCCAGAGTTTGTAGACTGCTCGGGCACCTGGGCTGTGAAAACAGAACCTGAGGTTGGTTTCATTCTAGGTTTTGACCCTTTCAGTTAATCAACACAAAACTATTTACAATAAGGTAGTATTTTACTCCTCCGCAGCTTAAGGGTTATTCTACATATTTGTTAGAAGTTAAAGACAAAATATAACAAGAGGTGTTTTTGATACCTAAGAAAAATAGGGGCCAAAATTGTGTATTTTCTAAATATTTCAAAAATGGATCAATTAACCTCCTCAGACCCCACCTACATGTTACATTACCTTGTCTGTGTATATTGAGTCTGGGACTAAAGAGGTTAGGAATTATGATTTAAATGTAACTTAGACATGTTTTATCAAGATCTAAAAATGTTGTAAACATAAAGTCCAATTTGAAATATTACAAATATGTAACCCTAAGGAATGTTGAAATATGACCCTTGGAAAGTTAAGATTCTTGTTTTATATTTGACCTCAATGCCACTGATAATGGGTTAGACGGTAGTCTGTAAATATAGGCAATTTTACATTTTAAGACTTTGTTCAACAGTCCCCTTCTCAGACCTTCTCAGAATTGGAAAGGATTAAATATTATGCACTACAAGACCCTCCTTTACACTTGAAATTTCTAAGATCCATAACGACACTAGTTTTCAGAATACCCTCTATATACACTCGAGTCCCGCTAATCCGAACGCCGTTAATCCGAAAATCCGCCTAATCCCAGGGCCGTATTTCTAAATAGGCTAAAAAGGCTGCAGCCTAGAGCGGCAAATTTTCAGGGCGGCAAATAAGAACACTTTTTAAACTTACAAAATAAATTCTTTTAAAGTAAAATTACATTTTCATTATGACTTTTTAACCTACTTTCAAATCCATGACATAGTAGCAATTCTTAGCGCATAGTCACCTATTATTTTAATGCAGTACAAGATTAGTTTGAAAATTGAACTCACTGCCTAAGCTTGGAGTTAGATTTGGCAACACTGCAACGGTGGAAGCGAGCGACATGCCCGAACTAGTAAATACATTAAATTCAAAACTTATTTAATTTTTCCTAACTTGAACAAGAAATAAAAATAGTTACAATCTCACCTACATCCGCTACTTGGAAAATAACTTTATCCTTTTTTTTTTTTTGGGCGGCCATAGCGCCGCGGCGAGAAATTATGCTCTTAAGGCTAATTTTGCCCTGGCCGCCGCTATCTACGCCCATGACCCATGAACGACTTTAGCCAGCCAAATATAAGCCTTAGAGTCCGCCTCAGTGGTCATCTCGGATAAAGGCTAAACTCGTCCGGCCAAGGAACACACAGCACCACGCTGGCTAAACAACGGACCTTCATTCAACTGATGCCGCCTAACTGTCAAATCAACCGCCTAAAAGAGTTTACAGCGGCCCGTTTTTCACCTTTCAAAAATTATTTTAACATTAATAAACATGAAATATTTGGAAACTATATAGGAGTATTCCAACACTTGTATAGAGCCCCATTTCTCATAAATTGTTCAATAGCGACAAATAAACTTTAAAACTGTCCAAATTTTACTTGGTCCCATAATTACGGAAAAAACGCTCTACACGCGTGTAGGTAGGCTTCTTAAAGCTAACCTTTAAGTATGCACGGTACTTGTCGGCCATTTTGTTTTTGTCCCATAAGAACAACGTAAAAACAAGGATTTTCTTGAGACACCCCACGCCTACTATTTTTATTTGATCTTATTGAAATAGGTTTTATTATAAAGATAACAATGTACTGCAGTGACTTCGCTGACCAATTTTTAAATTTTTATTATTTTACTCGTAAAATAAAAAAAAACTAATACAGAGATACTTTAATGTTTGAATGTATGGCACGATCTTATTAACGGGAAAATGGAAGTTCGGCTCAGCAACCATTAAATTATTTACGAGTAATGCACTTTAAAACAAAGTTTATTTCATAAAAATCCTATGAAAACTGTAAGTGTGAGGTGTCCCAAGAAATTTCATGTTTTTGCATTTCTCTTATGGGACAAAATTCAAGGTCACAGCCACAACTGCCGCGAGGTGGCAAATAAACCTTTAGCCTATAGGCGGCATGCTCTTAAATCCGGCCCTGCCTAATCCAAACACTGTTGGGGGAAAAAATTATACAATTGTTGAGTAAATAAAACTAGTTTTCCAAGTTATGTCATACTGTATGTTTTTAATAACAAATTAGCACTCATAATGATGCACTATACACGCAGGTATGCGCTCAAAAAATAGCTTTGAACAAAACACACTGACAGTATGACACGGTAAGTCATCGTTTGTTTTTGGAACGGATGACCATACTATTTTCTACTTGGAATTTCAGGCCTGGGCGCCGGGGTTAGAAAGGAAAGGTCAGTGTCCTGGTATTACGCAGGTAAGCCCTACTGCCGCAGCCATCCGTATACTGCCGCGTACGTTAATTCCGAGCTGTTTATTATTGCAGAGTACTACAGGATTAAAATAAATAACTTCTTACGTTTATATAAAAAATATTTGTCCCCCAAAGTCAATATATGACCTTATAAGGTCAATATAAAGTAAATGCACCAAAATATGCCAAAAATACGCCTAATCCGAACAGGATCCGGTCCCAATGAGTTCTGATTAGTTCTAATACACTAGAGTCCCATTAGAAAGTCAAAACCTACTTTATTTCCGTATAAACCAGAGTACATACATATTACACATAGAAAAATAACAACAATAGAAGCTTAATTAACAATGTTTACAGACTGGAATTAACAAAAATAATAAAGGTTGATGATTGTTTATCTAATACATTTTAAACTAAACCAAACTAAACTAAGTGATAAAAATAGGTCAAATTTGTAATAAAAATTAGCTTCCCTGAAATTATTAAAGAAATATAATGTTGGAAATGAGCTTACATAGGCTAGAAGCCTGTGCGTAAGCTCGAATTGATAATTTAACAGCATATAAGGTAGTGGGCGTAGATACGAATTTGTTTAATTGAATACTTAAATTTTATTGTAGTTGGTAGTGAATTTCCGAGTGGTGATGATAATATAACCAACGCACTGCGCCAGCTGGACACATTGGCTGCTCATGAAGATGGTGGCGGGGGAAGGGTTGACTTCTGTAAAAGTAGATAGTAAGTAAGGTAGCCGGTGCGTGTTATGTCATGTTATTGACATGATAAGAAACTTTGCAATAAGAAACTTGCAAATATTTGTCCCTTAATCTTGACACAAAATTGTCATAATTTCCTTAAAGTTAATACATTTTTCTCTAGATTTAGTTGATTTCTAAATTATGAAGACATATTTACTTCTTTTAAACTACAATTAATTGGCAATGTCTTCCAAAAAACCATTAAAACAATAGTTTGAATTTAAATGTGATTACATTTCACCTAATAACATTAGGCTTCTTCAGATCAATTGATTGGGACTCGTGGCGTGGTCCTGTAATCCAGCTTCATAAAGGTCAGGTTTTGAGGATGTTATAGGTCTATATCATCAAGCGGCTCAGATAGTCTCAGTGATCATCAGATGATACCCGCATCAACTCCCACCATCGTTTAGACATATCAGACCATCACCTGCGTGGTTCGGAAGTCACGTTAAGCCGCTGGTCCTTGTATTTCCATTGGTCATTGAGCTATTAATTAATGACCCATTCTAAGGAAGAGTCGGCCTTAGTTTGTAACAAGACTACACCTCATAACTCATTACTACCACTCATCACACTCATCCTTCGCCACATATTTGCCTTAAAATATCCTCCTGAGAGTGGTCGGTATCTCAAATAGTGATATAGTGATATATATAGTTCTCTAGATTAACAAAGACAAGTAAAACAGAGTAGTACCCTTTTTTTTCATATTTTAATTGACGCATGACCGGTTTCGGGAGCTAAGCCCATCGTCTCGGTGCTGTACATGAAAATTGTCTAACCTATTTGAGAAAATTAACAATTCAAAAACAATATATGGATGTTGTCTAGATATATGAATGTTCTGAGACACTCAATATAATATTCAATAAATAACAATTTCACATTGTCTTTCCTGATTATCAGTCTTGTGTTTTATCAAATATTGTTTCTTATCCTTATCAAACTGAAATTGTTGGTCAACTAAGAAGTATAATTGTTTGTTTTTCAGGAATTCGAAGATATCAGTGCCGAAAATGAAGAGGTTAAAGAATGTGATGAAAGTCTACCTTTCAAAAGTGAAAAGGATGATATGGTAATTAATTATAGCAGTTTCCTTTAAAGACTAAGTTTGGTTGATCATAATCCTCTTGTCTATGATTAATATTGAAAAATACTTAACTTAAATATTATTACCAGGAAAATGAGTACCTACCTGAATTAATTTTCTTAACCCAGTGGCATGGAACCCTCAACGGCCAGGCCAATTGGGACTGTTTTGTAAGGGTAGTTTAAAAAAATGCATGTCCAATAATTTATTTATGGGTCAGTTATAGTACATTTTATACATTTTTGTTTTACACTAAATGTCAAACTCAGTTAAATAACTTCAAAATGCAAGTATTAATATTTTTACGGGAATCATTGGATTGAATCTGGTCTTTTTTCTGTTTAGAAAGTTATTGAAGAAGCACATGAAATAAAGAGAGAAATAGATGAAGATCCGGATGGTGTAAACAGTAAGTACGATTTGCCTTGCACTACGCTACAGCCATTGTAAATTTTCTGTTTAAGTTTGATTTAAAAG
The DNA here is from genome assembly GCA_018831715.1 of Matsumurasca onukii. Lineage (NCBI taxonomy): Eukaryota > Metazoa > Arthropoda > Insecta > Hemiptera > Cicadellidae > Matsumurasca > Matsumurasca onukii. The sequence continues at coordinate 21,360,815 of CM032067.1, forward strand.
ATAATAAAGTAAAGCGTTTAAATATCAACCGGTTTAAAGATCCCACATCAAGGATTGACACAAAAAGGATTGAGTACAAAATATAAAAATATGGCAGAAGGATTGAAATTATGTTAATTTTTTACTGATCTATGAACCCGTCAAGTTTGTCTGTTTGGAAATGCGTTGGTTTAATCAATACTAATATCTTTGTTTCACCACCATTTTGGTCTGGCTAGTAGGATTTCGTGGACTTGTTAAACAATATTGGGCACAGTGTCAGAAATGTGTTTACCAAGTTAAATTGTGATTGGATCAGTTTTTATAGCATTAAAACTTATTTAAGGGGGGATTACTTCCAGAATGACTTCCGGTCGACTAATTTTTTTTGAGTAAGAAATTTACAAACATTTTTATGAAAACATTTGATTTGTAGAGTGGTTACAGGAGTCATAAAGTAAATAAATAACCATTTATTGCCTCAATACATTCAAGCATTGGACAAAGTCATTAACATCCAAGAGACATAGTCAAATCTATAATATTAGAGATTACAAAAGAGAATAATTTATGAGTATAACTAAGACTAGACGTACAACAGTCCTATTGATTCAAATTTTGATGCATTAGAAATTTATATTAGAGATATCAAAGAACTCATCTAGGTTATAAAAAGGGTGATTTAAAAGCCATTTGTAGAATTTAGTTTTAAACATATTTACAGGATATTTAGACTTATGAGCTTATTGTATATTTTCAATGAGATGACAATGTGGCTATTTATAGTTTTGCTTAGTCTAAAAAAATCTATGGGAGCATATAATTTATTTCTAGTACTATAAACATGACAAGACAAGACCAAGTTTCTTTATTCACACAATCATAGAGTATGGTAATGGCGTCAACATACAAAGTACATTAAAAATACTTTAAAAATAACATTTAAAAGCCTTCAGAAAATATTAAAAATAACATTGAAAACATTAAAAATAACATTAAAAGATTTGCTTAAAATGAGATGAGGGTTTCTCAGAATACATAATAACAAATCAAATATATAGATGTTAATAATAGTAGGTATTTGCAGTTTTATAATCAGTGGTCTACAATGCCTGGGAAATAGTTCTAATGACTTTCTTTTGCAAAATTAAAATTTCATCTATCCTGCTGCAATTACCTTAAAAAATGAAACAATATCTAAAGGTGGATTGAAAATATGCAAAGTAAGCGGATTTAATGTAATTTAGATTAATACACAGCATTAGTTGCAATATAAGGAAGATCACTCTAGACAATTTAGAAGCTATGTAATCAATATGGGCTTCCCAAGAAAGTCTTTTGTCCAAAAAAATACCAAGGAATTTAACTCTATCCAAATAATCCTCTGTCATATTTGTTTCAGAGTACCTTAGGCTAGATATAATTTATTGAGCTTTATCTTTATTTAAAAGAAAACAATTAGTTTCAAACCATATTGAGGCTTCGTCAATAGAATGTTGAGCTAATGTTTGAAGTTGTTTTAAATTAGGATTAGTATTTAAGAGAGTTGTATCATCTGCATACAAGTAGGCTTTACTATGTATGCACTCTGGAAGGTCGTTAATGCAGATTAGAAATAATAGAGGCCCAAGGACAGATCCCTGAGAAACTCCATATTTTATGTCCAATTCTTGAACCATACGCCATCAATACAAACTTTTTGTTTCCTATTACTTAGGTATGATTTAAAAAAAGAAAGAGGTGTTACGGTTATACCATAAAAGCTTAGCTTCATTAGAAGGTCATCATGGTCCACACAGTTGAAGGTCTTACTCAGGTCACAGAAGGTGGCCTGAGCATGGGCCTTTCCCTCAAAGACCATTAGGAGCTCATTAACCAGCTTGTCAATTGCATCAGAAGTACGTTTACCTTTCCTAAATCCAAATTGAGAATTACTTAAGGACACTTCCAGTGTAAATTTTACCCCGTTGCAGTTAATTCGCTTGGATTCACGGTAGCGCTTTTGGCTACATCTAAGTACGATTGTGTTACAGTACTCTAAAGTTTGACATGTGTTTTCAGACTTGAATCCCTTCGACCTGCTTGAAACCAGCATATCCTCGGTTCACTGCGGGGAAAAACAAGAGCAGCCAAGTTCAGGAGCTGAAGATCCAACAGCCGAACCAGGATTTGTGGGAGAAAATCAGGATTCACAGAACATCGAGGAGACAGAAGACGACCAGAGACAACCGCTCCAACAAGTCGTAAACCGATACAATGTGTACAAATGTACAAAGTGCAGCTACTCAAGTATATCTGTCAATGGTATGAAGACTCACTTGAAGCTACACAGTCCAGTGAGAGCGTTTAAATGTGAACTTTGCAACAAGTTATTCACTCAGTATAAAAGTCTAGAAGAACACAGACGTATTCACGTAGTTGAAGAAGATTCACGGAGTTTTCTCAGGACAAGTGATGTTCCGGGGAAACCAGACAGAAATAATCACTCGGAAGAGGACACGGTTAGTCCTACGGGAGTGAAAGCGTTCAAGTGTCAAATATGCAGTGAGCGGTTCACACAATTCAACGCTTTAGTGAAACACAAATGTGCTCGATCATCGGAGAAGATCCAGGAAAAGAAACAGTTCAATTGTACACAATGTAATTACAGTACTGTACATCCCAATCGGTTTGAGAGGCACTCAGAAAAGCACACGAGGAAAAAAACATTCAAGTGTGATATTTGCAACAAGGTGTTAAGTCGAGCCTACAGGCTCAATCAACACAAACGTCTTCACGCTGGGGAGAAACCTTTCCAATGTGACGTTTGTAACGAGACGTTCGCTCGGTCTAAATGTCTTTTCTTACACAAACAAACCCACCCGCAGAAAACACCCTTTAAGTGTGCTCTGTTCTTTTATCTCGGTAAGGTGAAACAGCCGACCAAAGCGAGGAAATCCTTCATGTGCGAAGTGTGTGGTAAAATGTTCGCTAGCCCGAGTTTACTCCGTATACACAAACGGAGCCACACCGGGGAAAAGCCGTTTAAATGTACTCAGTGTGGTTACTCCTGTACTGATTCCTACAGGCTGAAGAATCACGTCAGGATACACAGCAAAGAGAGAGCGTACAAGTGTGATTTGTGCGACAAAACTTTCGTGCAATCGAGCAATCTGTACATGCACAAACGCAGTCACACCGGTATCAGACCGCACAAGTGTAGCGTTTGTACGTTCGCCGCCAACAGCAAGAACGACCTGAGGAGGCATATGTTCAAACACTCGGGAGAAAGGAATCGTCACCAATGCGAGATATGTTACAAGTTCATCTCATTCGCTAGTATTTATTCGCACAAACTCGTCCACAGCGAGGAGAGGCCGTACAAGTGTTCAGAGTGTAGTTACGCCGCCAAGACACCCAAGGGACTCAAGACGCACATGCTCACGCACACGAGAGAGAGAGCTTTCAAGTGTGAAGTTTGTGACAAGGCGTTCGCGCAGGCCGCCCATCTGCAAACCCACATGAGCGTTCACACGGGTGTGAAACCGTTCAAGTGCACCGAGTGTTCGTACGGATGTCATTGCCAGAAAGATCTCCGGAATCACATGTCTCTTCACGCACGAGGGTAGAAGTCAGAGCGTCGAGTGTCCGACGTGACCGACACCCCAGGAAAACCTTCCCCAGCAGATCTGACAAGTGTAGACTGTGTACGTTTGTAAGCAGAAAAATTACAGATTTGAAACGACACATGTCAAGTACCCACCAGGGAGAGAAAGCCTACCAGTGCGAAATATGTGAGAAAACCTTCGACAGCCCACATTACCTTAACACACATCAAATCATCCACACAGGCGAGAAGCCTTATAAATGCACCCTGTGTAGTCACGCCTGCAACCAACCCAACGCTCTGAAGATTCATCTCAGGACTCACACAGGAGAGAGACTTTTCAAGTGTGAAATCTGCAACAAGACCTTCACCCAGTCGGGCCATCTCAGAACTCACAAACAGATTCACAATGTGCAGAAACTTTATAAATGCGCTCAATGTGAGTTTGCTAGCAATTACAAAGCTAATCTTAGAGACCACATGTCTTTACACACGAAAGGGTTCAGAGTTCGTAGAAGAAAACCGGCTAGAGAAGAGTTTGAAGAAAGTACGCAGGAGAGAGCGGAAGACCTTACAGTCGACTACTAATTATAATCTTCAGCTGATTGTGTCTTGAAAATTCTTCTTGTTTATGTATAGAAATGGCACATGTAAATAGGTTCTACATATAGGAGGGCTATCCAGAAAGTAATTTTTATTACTGTTCTTTGTTTGACGTTTGTTGTTGTCAATGATAGAATTTCTGAGGATGAAAATAATATGTATTTATTATTGCGGACATTTTTCATAGTGATTTAGTGAACCAGAACAGGTTTCAGAATCTGGAATCACCCAAAACATTGTATTATTTACTAAAAAGGAATAGAAAACGTCCACAATAATACATTACTGAATTGATTGTAAACTAGTAAACCAATAGGTGCGTTTGGGATTGTCCGATTCTTTGATAGAACGTTTGATCTTTGTATGTGCAATTTTATTTAACTTTCAATAACAAAACTAAAGGCAGCAAAATTTAATGCAATTAGTAAACAGTTGCGCCTTAACCAGCTTCTTTACAATAATTAAATTTAAGACATTTTTAAAATTGAATAATTATTTGAAACTTAATAAATGTCCTCAAGTTTTTACCAAAGAAAAATAAGGGACATTTTAATTGTAAATAAGTCATTATAACAAGACTTTTAGTATTATTTTTCTGATTCTTATTTTTGATGCTGCAGCCTTAACCCTAACCCTATTTGTATTATAAAAATAAAAATGGTGCCATTACTTGTTTAGTTATTTAGATAATTTGAAAATGTCTAGTTATTGTGTATATACAGTAGTTATTACTTATTATTTTGTTATTGTACATAAAACATGTAAATTGCTTTATCAATCAAGTATAATTGTTGAGTTTTCCATAAAGTAATTTTATTTTATAAATTGTTGAAAAATAAAGGTTTTATTTGTATTATAAACACAATAGAACACAGTGTGATATTCCTTTAAGACCAAAGAGATTTAGAAAAATGTACATGTTGTTTTTAAGTGTTATCGTACGTAGATTTATTTTTTGTAACCAATTGATCATAGAGGCAAGTAGTAAAATTAATAGTTTTATCAAATACTTTCTAATGTTTTGATAGGTTTAAGCGAAAGCATGGAGGGAAATTCTCTGTAATCAAATAAAAATCATATTTCTAAAGTGCACACCACGGACCTGCGTTCTTTATTTGTCCTTCTTACTTCCTAGTTTCCTACTGTATGTATAAATAAATAAATATTTTTTTATTGAATTGACATGTTTACAAGCATATATCTCAATCATCCACTATTTAATATAAAATTTTGCATTCATCCACATCTAGATCCCTTTCAAACATACATAACTTACATTCATACTATTCCCATTTACTCAAATTTTTCCAGTCCTACCCCTGTTAGTCTGATTCTCCAATATCCCAATTGTGTGCCAAAAACTCGTTTGAACTGTAAAATGCTTCTGCGACCAAAACTGGTTTTAGACGAGCTTTGAAAGCCTTTGGCTCTGTGGCACTTTTGATCAAACTTGGAAGTGTATTGACATACTGAACTCCTGCCTGTGAGGGCAAACGTTCATAAACCATCGTTCTGAGTCTCCCAGTGCAATAGTTCTCCCTGTCTCTGGTTTCGTAAGAGTGTACATCAATTCCTCTTACAAGGTCGCATTTACATTTGAATAAAAGACACACTTTTTTAAAATGTAGAGAATTGTTTTTGGCAGGGAACTTGCGTAGGGGTTTAAGAACAGTGAAACTTAATCAAGAACTTTATTAACATTTAGATACAAATAATAATAAATATCTTCATATTTTTATTTTGTATACAAATTTACAACACATATAGTATTATGTAATTTATGTTACAGAATTTAATGGAAACATACAGGAGTCTCATAGAAATTCAGTAAGACCTCCTCCAAGTTTGATAATTTTGTGAGGGAAGGTTTGTAACATAAGTTTATTTAACATAAAAAATATTAATAAAGAAATCTTGTACTGTATAAGGTTTCATCAAAGTTTATAGATTGTATACAGCCAAAAAATAATAAAACATACCTTTGAGACAATGCTTAAAATTTTTAACCCAAAATGTTCAACAGTTTGAAATTTAGTTTGAGAAACGGGACTTTTGCGGCCACTTCAGGAAGAAAACTACTCCCTACGTTTTCGGGCTGTTGGGAAACTCCACTCGTTCTCAAGGGCCTAAACTTACGTGGCATTATAGATCATACTTAGCCTAACCTTAACCTAAGAGGAAAATATCTCACTGTTTTAGGGCTAAGGTATGGTGATTTAGGACTTAAACCTTTAGGAACCAACCCTTCTTTTTTGGATTTGGTCAAAAAGTGACATAGTTAGTTTCCTTAGCTAACTTAATCTTTAGTTTTTCTAATTTCCTAATTCTATGTCTTGTTCCACGGGTCAATGTTAGATTTGTAACTCATAATAATGGCGGAGATAAATTTAAATTAGCATAGTTTAAAATGTATTGTTAACAAAATCATATGGAAAAATAAGTCATTCATGCCGCCAGTATGGTAAGACCCAGACTTGGGAGCTTGTTATTTTAAGTTAACAAGAAATTAAAATTTTTAAGTGTGAGGCAAAGACGAAAACCAGAGTCCGATCAAGCCCCGGTTTAACACTTTCGGACACATTACTTTTTATCACACCAAAATGTATTAAATGCATCCACTATTAAATACATTTATACTAATTTGCACAATCAGTTAAAGAATAATAATTACCTAACACAATCAGAGGTTTATGTTGTTTGTAGCAGTCAGCTGTTAAAAATATGAAGTAATGGAATACTATACTCTAAGCAGAATATAGTAGCGCTCACAGTGGCAAAACTTGGAACCCTCTTGTTCGGCCTAGGCTTTTTGCAGTTTTATGTGGATTGTTTACCCGGCCTATTGGGAATTGACAATAGACAATATTCTTTATTTACATATTCATGGAGAACAGTACATGCGTCAAAATGGTTTTAAGAAAAAATATGTTATACAATGCAATATATGTATTCGTCATTAGTTGCTGTTCTGGAGTGGTAGAGTTCTGTTGGTCAGGAAATCTTTCTCTGAGTAGAAGGGTCTCTCCTGGCTCTTTGTTGTGGCTACAAAGTCAGCTGTCTCTTGAGATGTTGTAGGTCTTGGGCTTTCAAGTATTCAGGAAGGTGGTTGAAAAAGAGAGCTCCTTTGTAAGACGGCTTCACTTTGAAGAGGCTTAGGTGATGAGGTGGCAAGGAAAAGTCTGTAGCGTGTCTAGTGTTGTGTTGGTGTTGATTGTGGTGTCTTGGTTGCTGGGTGCTGACTGCATGCATGATGGTCTCACGGATATACAGTGAGATAACTGTGAGAATTTTGAAGTGTTCTTGGCAGCTGTCAAGGCGTGGTATATTTGCTAGGCATCGAATGGCTCTCTTCTGTTGGATGAGGACTTTTCCCAAGTTAGTCTCTGCTGCCCCTCCCCAGGTGGCTATGCCATACCTGAGGTGGGACTCAAACAGTGCAAAATAAGTAGTTTTGGCTGTGTCCAGACCACTTATGTGGTTGATTCTCCGGATGACATGGATGCTTGATGATAGTCTTTTGCACAGATTTACACAGTAGTATGTGCGGGATCCAGGACAGTTTCGAGTCAATTGTGATGCCAAGGTATTTTGTTGTAGTGGTTGATTCTAAGCCTGGAAGAGGGTGTATTTCTTGATTTTTATTCTTTGTAGTGAAACCTAGTTGTACAGTTTTGTCCTCGTTTAAGACAAGGTCGTTTTGAAAGCAATATTGTTTGGTTCTGTTTAATTGTAGGGTTGTGCTGTTTTCTAGTCTGTCTGGGTTTCTGTCTGAGAGTGTAATGACTGTATCGTCTGCATACATTACTGTGTGGCATGTGTCTTGCAGCCAACTTGGTAGGTCGTTTGTAAGAAGAAGGAAGAGCACTGGCCCGAGTACGGACCCTTGCGGTACTCCCCTCCTTATACAAGCCACCTCAGAGCATATTTTCTGTTTGATACTGTCTCCGGAATGGTTTATTTCCACAAGCTGTATCCTTTCCTTTAAGTAGCTCCAAAACCATTTTGCTTCTTGATCTTCAATGCCAAGGTGTCCAAGTTTTTGTAGTAACTGGTCATGATTCAGGCAGTCAAATGCTTTGCTAAAGTCTAAAAACAGACTGTTCACAATGCATCCATCTTCCAGCTGGTCTATTATGTGTTCCATAAGTTGTATTATGGCAGTGGTTGTGGATCTTCCTTTTAGAAAACCATGCTGCTGGTTTGTGAGGAGGCTATGGTCTTCCAGGTGGGTTGTGAGTCTATGGAGGACAATTTTTTCAAATATTTTGGAAAAGGAGGAGATTAGTGAAATGGGCCTGTAGCTGCTTGTTTGTGTTTTCGGTCCTTTTTTGTATTTTGGGTAGACTTTAGCTATTTTCAGTTTTGATGGAAAGGTTCTTTGCTTTAGGGATTTATTTATCAAAATTGTGATGGGGATTGCTATTTCTGCTTTGCATTTCTTTATGAGTTTGGCAGAGATTCCATCAGTGCCGGAGGAAGTTTTTGGCTTTATTGATTAGTTTCAGTCACAGCTGACAGTACTGTAAACATGAATGAAAATCAACTTTATTCTGATATTGTATACAAGTACAATGACTGGTCTCAATAACTATATTTTAAGTTCTAAATTTGGTGTACAATAGAACTAACTAAAAGAGATAGCTATAAATAAAAAATTATCTTTTTAAGTACAGCGGGTTTAATAGCAAATAACTTTTTAGTAATAACTTGAATTTTAAAATATTTGTAGTGCTTTCAATGACGGACAGCATTAAAAGAAGAGCATTAAAACATTTAATTCCCGTACGTTGACTTTTTTAAAAAACCTTAATCTATTTACTGGTATTGCAAAATTATTTCTTTTACAGGGAGACAGTTTATCGTGTGATGAAAATGTTTCACAAAATACCTCATAACATTTTCTTGTTTGGAGTTAGTTCGCAATAATGTTCTATTTATCATGTTTTGTAACTATCTTGAAGTATAATTCTTTATATGTGCTCTAAAAGTGTAAACAAACAATTTAGTTCAATCTAAAAAACGGCGTTTATTTATAATCACAAGTTTCTTTGGCAATTGCTCATTTTTTTTCATGCTATGTACTTTTTACTTTTGATTTTTTCCCCTCATATGGACGTGGCTTCTAAGCTTTCGTTTACAATTAGTGGCAAAATCACAATGAGCGCACTGAAAGAAACTTTCGCCAGCATGTGTTTGCATATGCTTCTCAAGACTGCAAGCTCGATAAGACGCGTAATCACACTGGACACATTTGTACGACTTTTCCCTTGGGAAATCAGCCTTACGTTGACTAAGACCAGACGAACAGGCAAAGTTCTTATCACGTGCGTTATCTCCTCGGTGTTTGCTAGTTGTGTGTTTCTTCACCTCCGTGCTTTTGCCAAGACTACACTTGTCCGAGTCGATTAGCCCGAGTGAAAGACGTTGTTTATAATGCAAGCGTTCCGTCCCAACGAGTTTCCCGCTTTTATGGAGCAGTGTGTGCTTTCTAAGATCCCGCTGACTATTGCCGGCGTAGCTACACTCTGAGCACTTGAACGGTCTCTCGCCAGTGTGAAGCCTGACGTGGGCTTCCAGATGGCTGGACTGACTAAACCTCCGGTCACACACTTCACATTTGTACGCTCTCTCTCCCGTATGAGTTCTCAAGTGAATCTTCAAATTGTACAGTTGTCTACCGGCGTAATTACACTCGGTACATTTGTACGGTTTTTCCCCGTTGTGAATACGCTTGTGACAGTACAAACTGTTGTAAGAATTAAACGACCAGTCGCACACTTGACACTTGTAAGTTCTCACTGTCGTGTGTCTCACCATGTGTCTCGTGAGGCCGTGTTCGTTCTTTGCGACAAACGCGCAAAAGCTACATTTCCGCGGTTGGTCACCTCTGCTGCGTGTGTGTTTCCGCTGTGTTTTATCACTACTACATCTTTCTTTGCTATGAGTCCTCATGTGCGCTTTGAGCCGGGAAGAATAGAAACAACCGTAGCCGCACTGAGCACAGTTGTACGGTTTCACTCCGCTGTGCTTCAGCTTGTGCGTACGGAGCAGACAATTATAGGCGAACATTTTTCCGCAAACTTCACACATCAAGTGCTTTTTTTTCTCAATACTTTTCACCTTGCCGGCGTAAAAGAACAGAGCGCACTTGAAGGGTTTTGTCTCCGGATGGGAGCGTCTGTGTGAGTAAAGACTGCACGCGAGTCCAAACGACTTGTCACAAATTTCACATTTGAAAGGTCTCTCGTCGGTGTGAAGAAGTTTGTGCTGTCTGAGTCCGGAGACTCGAGCGCACAATTTGTCGCATATTTCACATTTAAATGCTCTAGTACGACCGACCTTGTGAACTTTAAAATCGTTATTACTGTCTGTTTTCCTCAGAATGTTGTCGGTTTTCCTCTGAATGTTGTCGGTTTTCCTCTGAATGTTGTCTGTTTTCCTCAGAATGTTATCTGTTTTCTCTGAATGTTGTCGGTTTTCCTCTGAATTTCGTCTGTTTTCCTCTGAATGCCGTACGATTTCCCCTGAGTGCCGTAGGGTTTCCTCAGAATGTTGTCTGTTTTCCTCTGAATTTCATCTGTTTTCCCCTGAATGCCGTAGGTTTTCCTCTGAGCGCCAGTGTCCTCTAAGCTCCGTGAATCGTCTCCCACTCGGTGAACTCGTTTGTGTTGTTCTAGACTCTCCGATTGGGTGAATAATGTGTTGCACAGTTCACATCTATAGACTCTCACTGCGTTGTGTATCCTCAAGTGATTCTTGATACCACAAACTGATTTACTCAAGTAACTACACTTTGAGCACTTGTACAGTTTGTGTATTTTGTTGACAACACGTTCAGGTAGTTTCCTCTGGGCATCTTCTGTCTTCTCGATGTTCTGTGAATCCTGATTTTCTCCCGCAACTCCCGGGTGTACAGCTTCTGGACTTGCTTTCTCCTGTTTCACCCGGCAGTTGGACGAGGACAAGCTGGTGCCAAGCAGATCACAGGGTTTCAAGTCTGCAACACAAAGAATCCTTCAGAACGCTTTGTAAATCAAAGAACTGTTCAGAAATTAACTTCCGTCGTTGTATAGCTCGTAGGCGAGTGATAAAATTAAATGTTGTTTGATTGCCTGACTCAACCGAATGATGAAAATTTTGTTTTGCTATTTTTATGATCTGAAAGCTTGAAACAAAATGGTCTCGGTTTGTGGTATTCCTGCCGGTAAAATAATATTGATTTACAAAACATTATGTTCCTATCCATTTTTTTGCAAAAAAGGGTTGTAGAAACCTTGTTTAGCCAAACGCATTTGAATTTTGTCTTTAACTTTGAAGAGTCGATTGCACTCCAATATTTAGCAAACTTAAGCAGGTTTAAGAGTGAACATTGCGTCCACTTCTTGTTATAAATACTGGTGGTGGGAATTTCATACAATAGTAAGTATCCTATAATAGTGATTTTCCCATAAATATGCTGAGTCATAGGAGAAATAATGCTCTTTAATATGAATAAAATATAACTGTCTGAGCCAATATAGTGCGAGTTGGCTCTATTTCAGGTTTATACAATGTCACCTTTCTGCTCTCTGTTCTGTCACTTTTTGTGCCATGGTGGTATGAATAATTTTGTGTTTCTGTTTGGCAATCTGTCTTCTATGTGTAAATTTTTCTATTGTTTGTTCTAATAAGTAATATTGGAGCTAAATTTACACACCAGCCAAAGAGTAAGTTTTCTTTGTGTTTTACTAAAAGTTGGTGACTAGGCTATTTTGTAAAGTTAGTGTCCTTATCTCAATCTCAATCCAATGTCGAGTCTTATTTGATATTTAAATTGCTTATTTTCTTTTAAATAATTTTACAAGGGTACAAATTTCCAAGTTAATCTTTTCTGTTTGCAGAGATTTTAGACTGTTTGTCCAAGTCCTTCTAATATTGTAACCTTGAGTTCATTTGCCATTTGTTATTATGTCTGTCTCTGTTTTTTGTGTTCACCCAAGTTAATTTTTGTCAAGCCATTCTGGGCTAAAATTGGTAAAATAAGTAAATGTTGTGTAAGAATTAAGCCTAGTCTGAAAACTTTGTAAATATGATTCTCTGTTAACTTGGCTGAGTTATGAAGGCTATTCTTTCGTTTTAAACCCTTATTCAAGCTGTCACAAACTCTGACAGCACTTGTAAGGGATAGCTTCAGTTTGTAATGGGTTTCGTTCTGCTTTCCAGAGGCTCACGGCTTAGGCCGAGACCACATGTCGCAGTCTAATGTCATCTTTGGACTAAATTGGACAGCAGCTTGAAGATGCTGGTGCTGGATACTAAAAGACTGACCGACCATGCATGTATCGAGGACTAGCCCACTCAACTGAACTACTACTTCTGTTCAGCTAAATTGCCAGATAAGTGTCATAGTGAATATGCTCTGGACTAGAAAGGTTTCACCAAGGAATTTCTACTCCCCCTGCGACCTAGTGACCCAGTGACTTAAGCTCCGTAACTCAGTTGCTTTGTATTTTGAAATGTAAATTTGCTTAAATCTAGTTGAGAACTTTTCCCTAATTGAACTCGGACCTGGTCAGTCCTAAGCGTTACCATTATTAAATTTCTTTTCTGGTTACTCTTTTCCAAATTGACGTCTCGTAAAATTTTCTTTGTGTTTCTGTGTCATGTAAGTTAAATGTGTGTTATGTAAAATTGTTCTTGTGTAAGAGTTTCATGCTAAATTATTTAAAGGTATTTCTATTAAATTTTAACTTGTAAAAACTGATTTAACTTGTCCTTTTAAATTTATATTGAACATTTAAAGTTTGTAATTCTCATTTGTAATTTTGTTGAAGCTGTACACTTGCTGATTTATTATGATGTGCACGCTGTATTTTGGTAATTGTTATTTTGTGTTTTATGCTAATGTATTTTGACTTTGTCTGGATTTATGGTTATTGATCAATGGATTGTGATTATTGAGGTTTTGTTTAATAAACTTTGTTCTCTAGTTTTTGTGTGGTTCTTTTTTGCCCGGGTCCACCGTTCTATTTTTGGGATTTCAGCCGCTTCCGCTTCAGTTCATCCACAAAGTTTGTTTTTAAATTTTGAATGAACTTAATTTAAAATTAAAAAAAACATCCTCATTGTAAAACAAACTATATATATATATATATATATTGCTATAGACAAAGCAAACTATAAATGTAGTTCATACAGTTTCTAGTGAAGCTAGAAACATTATCAGTGCAGTTCTACATAGTTATACAAATTATCATATGCTTAGAAGTAAACATAACACATTTTTCATTCAAAAAATTAATTTTTTAGCAAGCCCATAAAGATTTTTTTATTAAGGGTCTTTTTAGTATAAATGTAATTGTAGAAATTGGCAGTTCTAGCTAAAAAACATAATATATTGCACAAGAAATTTGTTACACTCTTTAGGGTGCAAAATCATATTGAGTAAATACGAGAACTAAGGTAGTTATGGAATTCATACTTACCCTTAACATCGCTATTTGTTCCTTCATCCATTTCTGCTTTCATTTCTTCCACCACCTCGATAATTTCCTAAAGTGAAACACAGTTAAATTGAACATATGATGACTTTGCTTAGACCTGAATCTCATTTCTAACATTTGGAATCTTAGAGTTCCGATTTGTATTTTTTGTTGACTGTATTACCAGTAGTGCAAAGGAAATTATAACATAATTGACATGCCTCATTTAATTTTGAAAGGCTATAAACACCAACTACAAAATGGCTTGGATTTACTTGATTTTGTTACTGTTTATAAAAGATGAATGCAATGAAGATAACGCTGATCATCATACTTGATAGACGTTATTGCTTGAGATAAATACCGGTTGTCCCAAAAGTTGTAAGACAACGCAAGAAGCCTGCATGACTGTTTCAACTACTTATATATTTAGAACTTAATCTATATATGTGCGAATGTTAACTACTATACAAGCTATCTGTGTCGTGTAGACCTTTAGCGGACGAAATTCAGGTGACTACTGAGGCAGACTCTTAAGAGGCAGAGTTATGTACCAGGGGGGTATGAGCAGCAAGAGCTAGAATCCAAGGGACGCCCCACAAATAGATTTGTAAATCAACATGAAAAACAACACATTTTGCGATCATTTTTAAGAATTTGAATGTGTTTTTTGGGTGTAAACTTGCAGTTACGTCTTATGTAGGAGCCCACTCTGGGGGATGTAGTACCCCCGACACCAGCAGGGACTCTACGGGTCCTCCCTTGGGACAATTTGGGAATTTACACATAAAATAACTCGTTTAAAGCCATCTCAGCTCAGTGGCCAATACACTGACTTATTCCATTCGACTAATCTATAATCATTAATCGTACATAAAGAAAACTGTATTAAAATTTACATCTTCTCACCAACGTAGGTTGCAAAATGACAAAGAATAATATAACAAATTTAGTTTACATAGTGGTATAAATGGTGTTTTAATATTCGAATTGAACTTAGAATACTCAAACAGAAATTTTGTGTAAAACTGCATTTGAAAAATTTTATTTCTTCCAAAAATCTTGAAACAATTTTGGTACAGTTCCTCTGGCTCCGATGTGTAAACCAATCACTTCAAAATTTTGAAGTTGAATTTTTCTAAATGATGATTTGTTGTTGTTTTTTTCAACCATTCAAACTGGCAGTATTATCTGAACGGAATTACATGAGGACTCTCACTCACCTGTTTCACTACAAGGTCGCATTCTTGATTCCAATCAGCTGACTGGGACTGTCTATCCGTCTCGTCTCCTGTATCACAAACTTCCTCTTCAACCTTGTACTGCATCAACTGAAAACATTCCGGAGTAAACCGCTAACATGATTGAAAAATAAACATGTTGAACTTTTGGAGATGAAAAGTGCACTGAAAAAGCAAGAATGTAGAGTTAAATTGAATTCAAATTATTGCAATCCCTATTACAAAACAAACTTAACGATAATTGCAGTCCTCTAAATATTGATTAAAGAAAACCATTGAATATATCTATTTCTTTATTTGCAGTTGACACCATTTCACAATAAGTTTTATTTACATAATGCTATATTAATTTACGTTTTTACATGATTTTATGATACTAAGAATACGACAATAAGCGGCTCACTAAAATCATTAACGGCTTACTACACAATGACGATGAATTATGTATTGATGAATTGTTAACAATAATAATCTATCTACGGCTAAACAAGACTTCCATAATATATTATGAAAGCCAAAAGTATGATTAGTTCACAATTCAAACTATTATTTTTTAATTTAGAAAGCAAAGTAATACTGTAAGTAGATTTACCCAGCTGGGCTAAAATAGTTTAAAGCTATGCTTCAATATGACATTGGAAGTTAGGTAAATCTAATTCAACAGGCAGTTTAATTTCTAAAACGGGTAAATCAGCCTTACCACTTCGTTGTCTGCTAGGGGATCTAACTCATTCAAGACTTCCTGAAAATATAAAATTCAATTCAATGTATTTACTATTTTATAAATAAAGAATAACAACATTAATCCGACAAAACTTACAAATACCCGAAGGTACTAATGGAATGTTATTCCCATTTTTAGCGCCGATATGAAAGATTTTCTTATACTCAGAGTATATAATAATTAAAGGGATTTCAAGTCAAAATAAACAATTTAAGACCAAGTTTTCTGTGTTGCGATGTATAATAACGGAGAGATTAAAGATTTCCTGAGCACAAACTTTTATTTACATATGTTTCTTAATAAATTTCTGAAAGATGAAGAAGATACCCATTTTTTTAATGTTTCTTAAATGTAAATAGAGAAGTTTGTTGGGAAAACTTTGATTTATTTGTTATAACTTATCAGAGTACCACAAACTTGGTCTTAAATGATCATAAAGACATTTGTTATTAGTAAAGGAAAGAACCAGCACTTTGTGAAAGTATTTACTTTACACTTAAAAAAATTAGCTTATAATGTAGCCATTTAAAGTAAGTTTTCAGTTACTGAGCATAGAAAATTTAATATGGTTGCCATTTTTAAACTAATTGAGATTGAACTTCTTTAGTTTTCTTGTTTATTTTATAATAATGGAATCCCAAAACGGGCTTATTATTCCTTGGAGCCCTATTTTGCTTTGAGTCGTATATAGTTAAGTAGATTAAGTATAAGAGGTCAGTCTGGGTTTATTGAGTTGTTAATAATTATGTATATGTATTGGATTGTAAAACGCAAAGAAAATATATGGTTCTTATTCTTAATTTATAGTTAGTTTATTCTCTGCAAGAATACTTTACTCAACCCAACTCACCTGTTTGACATCAGCGTCGTCTGCACAAAATACAAACTCAGTGTCGTCTGCACACAATACAAACTCAGTCTCCATGACTGTGACGTTGCACTAAGCAGTGTAAGTGTTGCAAGCCTTTCAAGTAGAAATTAAACGTGCATCTGAAAATAAATAAAATTACTTTACTTAGCAAAGTTTTACTTTATTCATAGGCCTACCTGATTTAAAGACCTTTATGCTTTTATTGTTTACATTTTTTGTCAGTTATTTAACGATTGTTAAGTGAATTTATGTAGGCTATAAATATCAACATTGTTACGCAAGGAGCCCAACTAACTGTGTTTGCGTAAAAACTACACAGTGGGTATGGTAGCCTATGTTGCAAATCGGTACCTTCTCAAAACATACAGTATATGTACTTAAGTTTTAATTTAAAAGTGCAGTAGGATTTCTTTTAACCAAAGGTGAAGGTCATTTCATATAACTTAAGTTACAGTTGAAAGGCTAAAGAAATTGTTAAGGAGGTATCATTGAAGAAACTGTAGCACACAACCGGAAACAAAATACCAAAACTTTGCTTGTGGTTGATGAAATTTTGGTGGGTTTGGTCAGTTGCTATTTCGGTTAAAGAGTTTCTATTGTGGGAGGTTATTAATTGGCTCATTTACCTATGAGTTATTCGAGTAATAAGAGTTGAAAAAACATAGGTTCCATTGCAAAGGACTGCTTTATATAATTTTCAATTATTTCAGCTATATTATGCATCCACAGCTAATCCTAGTGTGACCACTAGCCCCTGTGTAGCTTAGCTTTAGGGATTCAAGTGTGATAGTTCTAGGCCTACTCTAAGCAAATTGTTGCAAGTTTCAGAAGTCAAGAAAATGGAAAATTCCTATGAAAATAATATACACAATATAAAACAAGAGCTTACTTTTGGTTGAACGGCTAGAATCCTCTTCTTGATTACATCAACTTCAAATCTAAAAGGCCTATGTTAGCCTAAAACCAGAAACCATTTAGTCAAAGCTGACGCATAACTTAACTATTGTGAAGAGTCATTGGTTTGCAAATAAGCAGTTAAATCTGGAATAATTTTAACACTATTATTTCAAATCTTAAATAATTGTTACTTAAAACGACTTTTTCTAAGTTCGTTCCAAATTAACAAAATAACATAACCTCAATCGTCAACATCAAAGTTCACAATAAAACTAAATAAAAGAATGCACAATTGTCATTCATCTCGTCAACCACAGAAACGGCGCGTACATAGGGTCTAAAACAATAACTGTTCTGATGAGAGGGAAATATGGCTATTTATTATTTCATTATGACATGAAACTGAAATAAACTGCAATATATGGCTGGGTTCAATATGACTAGCCCAGGGTCCGATTTATATAATCAGTGGACATTTAAAGCGACTTTTCAACCCAGGAAATCTGTTCACCCCTGGGTATTTATTCACCCTGTCAAACTTTACATCTGATCAATAATTTTGCCATTCACAGATGTTATTGTTAATTCAATGTTTACCTACAACTAATATTTAACTATGTCAACTTTTATAGTTAATTAAAGCCTTTATATTTCTGTTAAGGTTTACTAATTTAATTAACTATAAATTAAACAAATGAACAAGTTTTTTGGAACCAACAAGATTAACTGTTGACCCGTCATCTAACTGCTGGAGATGAATGGACTATTGGTATCGGACCTTTAGTTATTTCCTTGTGTACACTACCAAAGGATAAGATGAATCTAAAGATGATTGTGAACATAAAACTTCATCTCTTTAACTATCTCATCTGATCTTTTCGTTACATATCAGGTGTAACAAAAAGAGGCTATTACAACTTTGAAAACCTATTTGAAAAGCCTAAGAATGAAGTCTTTGCCAGTACACTCTAGCCACTCGACGGCAACTCCTAATGAGTCACTGAACAATTTTTCAGTCTCTGAAAGATCTGAGCAAGTCATGTAGTTTCAAACCGGTCACATGTGCGCAAAATAGAAATGATTCTATTCGAGATGCGTTTATCACTGGGCTTATCCTCAAATTCGTCAACGATTGCTTGAAAGCAAGCACTGGAACCTAATGAAATTATCGATCAAGCAGTAGTTCTAGAATCTGCTAAACGTTATTCAGCTATGTATCATTCAGGAATCTTAATTCTACCACGGTGTCCCTGAATCATCACCTACTCCTGCAACCAGCTCAAGCACTAAAGTTAGTGTAGAACCTCATACAATTGGTGAACCTTCTATTTTTTCTGTCTACGCCAATGGCATTTGTTAAAGTTACTTAACTTAGGGGTTGTGGGCATCACAAAACGCTTTTAGGGAAAGCGGTCCAAAAGTGCCTGCCGGGAATCTAACCCGCGACCTTGCGCTTTGCAAGCCATGACTCTACCCACTGAGCCGGACGCAGGCTAACGTCTATTAATGCTACTAAATGTTATTTTTGCGGACGTAACAAACACTATAGCAGGGACAATGCCCAGCCCGCAATGCCACATGCTCACATTGTAACAAAGTCGGACACTTTGCAAGGTCTGTAGGTTAAGTCACAACACTTCGATCAATCCAAAAAACTTCAGCTGCTTGTACGAGACAAACTGTTTTAGCAGCGGCTCCTTCTTAATCTAGCAAAATCAATTATTCGAGTTGAGGTCGACGGAGTACCCTTGGTGCTTTTAATTATTGACACCGGGCTCTGAAAGTTTCATCAACTCCTCCGTTGTCAAAAGCCTTTACACCAACCATTGGTAATGTGTCTATGGCCAACAGTATCTGCTATCAAACAACGTCTTCTCTCCAGAGGGAAGAATGTCATGAACTTTACATCTGATCAATATTTTGCCATTCACAGATGTTATTTATTGTTTACCCAATGTTTACCTACAACTAATATTTAACTTATATCAAGAGGCTTTTTATAGTTAATTAAAACCTTTATATTTCTGTTGGTTTTACTTCAACCCTAAGGCCCAATAAGTATTAGTGTATCTGTTCACTTCAGGGCCCAGTGTGTCTGTTCACCTCAGGGCCCAGGTTATATGTTTACTCAAGAGGCCAGTGTATCTATTTACAGCAGGACCTAGGTGTTTATATTCAGCTCCCAGTGTATCTGTTCACTTCAGGGCCCAGTGTGTCTGTTAACTGTTTACCCTAGGGCTCAGGTTATATGTTTACCCAAGATATAAAAAATGCCATTGGCGTTGACAGTAAAAATGAATAAAAAGAGAGGGTAGTGTATCTATTTACAGCAGGGCCTAGTGTTTATATTCAGCCCCCAGTGTAAATGTTCACCTCAGGGCACGGGGTGAACTTTTAGTCTTCCTTCTAGAGTCTGAAACCATTGACTTTAAAAAAATAAAATCAATGCTGAAACTTATTTCCAAAAGAGGTTTAGGAAAGTTCTAAAACAATGTATGATAATTCAAAGTCATATGTATTTTCATATGATACGATGGAACCTACTTAAAGAGAAACATAATTATAAAAATATAAAGCAAAGCAATCTTTTTCATAGAATGGAAATTGTATTATGTTTGTAGGAGCAAGAAAAAGAAATAACAAAATGGAGCAGTAATTTAAAAATGTGTATAATTTTTACAAAACTCCTTCAAAACATATTTTGTAGCACTTTGAAATTAACAATGAATATAAGTTTCTTTACAGCCATCATTATTACATGGTGCCTTAGCATTGGTATTCATGGGTGGTCGTATTGATTGTACATATTTTTTATCACAAAGTGAAACTAATTTTTAGGTAGATTCTGTTTGCAATAATACAATATTTGTAGTTAATAAGCTTATAAATGAACTTCCGAGGATCTAGTTTCAAAAAAATTAGTAAAATTATATAGACCTAGTGAAGACTAGTGAAGTTAATTCAATATCTAGTTTTAAGATGCTTACGAATCATTTCTTAAGCGCTGTTATCAGTGTGTTGCTGCGGATGGGATACAGTTTGAATAATTTTGGACTTAAAGGTTTTTCACTAGGCAATGTTCTAGTTTTTTTTTATTTAAATGTCACATTGCCCTAGAATGTAACAATACAAATATTTTATAAAACCAAAAATACCTTGTTTAATGTATCATTTTTCAATATGCCGCCATTTTGTTTCTTCAAAGGTTAGGGAGCTGAAATTTTCCCAGAATATTTTTAGATCTTACTTTGCAAACTGTGTAACGTTTAAAAAGGTTTGGTGTATGAGTGGGCACGTAATATAACATTAAACGTTTAAACCTCTTCGTGGGACACCCCATATTTCATTACAAGTACCCAGGCATTTACAAGCTCATGAGGAACTTTCACAGGCATATTCATTTTACTTGCTGGCCTTTGCCTATAATTGTAATCCTGCAACAATTCTAACTTTTAGCATGATTGTAGAGTATGTTTTACCTTGCCCAGGAAAATACAATGTAGGGACGAGTTATGAACAATACTTTTCATAATTTTTCGAAAGAACCATACTTCAAACAAAACAATAAAACCGATCATATATGTTATAAATGAGTATTTATTATAAAATATAAATTAAGACACACACTTGGTTTTAAAAGCTAAATTAATACTTATTGCACAATTTTTAGATTATTAATACTGACATAAAAAATAAAAACAATAAATACTACGAGAAAATTCAGTTCAAACAACCCATGGTATAACACATATATAAATGAAGACTTCATTAGGCTATCCTCTATTAAACAGCTAATTAATATAAATATTTACAAAAAATGTACCTAATAACAAAGGGAAAATTACAGATTTCACTCACGCAGTGTTAGTGCATGAACTGATTACTTGCGTGAATTTACGTTAGTAGCGAAAAAAGGAAACAGTGTCTTAACAAAATTTGATTGATAGTCATGTGCACAGGTTTCCGCGCCTAACAACTTTGTTCAAACACTTCATTTTTGGTTTTTCTTTTACGACTTTTAAACGCTTCCCCTTTGGTATGAAGAGTCATGTGATTCCTGAGGTTACGTTTGTCGTTACTGGCAAATTCACAAAGAGTGCATTGAAAAGGTTTCTCGCCCGTATGAGTCCGCTTGTGCGTTTTCAGATGAGTTGACTGAGTGAACTGCTTCTCACACACATCGCACTTGTACTCTTTTTCCCCCGTATGTATTTTCATGTGTACTTTCAAATTAATAGCTTGGTAGCAAGCGTAACCACACTCGGTACATAAGAAAGGTTTCTCCCCGGTGTGAATTAGTTTGTGTTGGTTAAGATAATACGGACAGGCGAAGGTTTTATCGCAAGTTTCACACTGGAAAGCCTTCTCCACTTCGTGTTTAAAACTCATGTGATGCTTCAAATCGTGAAGATTTTTGCCGACGTACGAACACAAAGTACAATTGTTCGAGTTGTTCTCCGTATCGGTTCTGACTGCTTTTTCTCTCGCATGGACCGACGAGTGGTTCCTAATATCCCGTTGGCAGTTACTAGAATAAGGACACTCACTGCATTTGAACGGTTTCACCCCGGTATGGACAGTCATGTGCGTACGTAAATGAGCCGACTGCGTGAACGCCTTCTCGCACACTTCGCACTTGTAAGGTTTTTCTCCCGTATGCGTCCTCATGTGTTCCTTCAGATTGTTGGGTCGTTTACAAACAAAACTACACTCTGTGCACTTGTACGGCTTTTCCTCGCTGTGAACACGTTTGTGAGAATACAGACTAGCGTACGTAAACGACTTGTCGCAAATATCACATTTGTACGCTTTCTCTCCCGTGTGTTTTATCATGTGTGTCTTCAGTTCGGTGGAGCTGTACGCGGCAAATGCACAGACGCTACACTTATACGGTTTATCCCCCGTGTGGCTGCGTTTATGTATCAGAAGCTTACTAGCCTGAGCGTACGTTTTGTCACACAACTCACACTTGTACGCTCTTTCCTTCGTGTGAGTTACGCTCTGCGTCTTGAGATGGTCGGCTCTACTGGTCGCGTAGCTACATTCCGTGCACTTGTACGGTTTTTCCCCACTGTGAACACTCTTGTGTGCCTTGAGTTTTCCCGCTTGACTGAAACCTTTACCGCAAATATCACACATGAAGGGTTTCTCTTCGTGCGGTGCAGTCACGCTCACTTCGACGGCGGGTTTCTCCTCAGCAGCATCATCACTGCGCGGTGTTTCTTCCGAGTGAGTGCGTTTGTGTGCGTGGAGACTCTTCAAATGTGTGAAAGACTTGAAGCAAACGTTACATTGGTAGGGTTTCTCCCCGGTGTGAATACGCCTGTGCTGTTTCAGGTTGCTGGGTTGGGAAAAGAACCGGTTGCAGAATTCACACTGATACGCTTTTTCTCCAGTGTGAGTCACCATGTGAGCTTTCACGTTCCGGGCTTGATTGCTTGTGTAGCTGCATTCTGTACACTTGAACCGTTTTTCCGCAAGTTTGGACGTTTTCTCCTCTGCCTTCTCGGTGCTTGGTGAATCCTTAGCTTCTCCAACAAATCCCAGTTCGGCTCTTGCTGGACTTGCAGCTTCCGGATACTGAGATGAAGACAAGCTGAGTTCCACGAGGTCCAAGTCTGCAACACATTGTACAGTTTAGAGGAATTTGCAAACAAGTAAAACACACAATGTGCTTTAGGAGCAAATCTGGAATTGTTCTACAAAATATATATTCCCACTCCTTTAGCAATGACGATATGCCTACTAAAATATCTACTTTCCATCCACCATTACCCCAGTTTATTCATATAGACATATCATTATTCCCTTAAAAAACAAGTAAAATCACTATTTGAGATGCTGACCACTCTAATGAGGGTATTTTAAGGAAAATATGTGGTGAAGGATGAGTGTGATGAGTGGAAGTAAAGAGTTATGAGGTCTAGTCTTGTTACAAACTAAGGCCGACTCTTCCTTAGAATGGGTCATTAATTAATCAAGCGTTGTTTAGTCGTCATAGTTACTCCTGCTAATGTTGATATGATATCCAAACTATTCCCGTTTAGGCGTCTGCAAAAAAATCACGACTTTTGTCAGTGTAAATAGTGTCAAAATCTAATGAGACAACGCCGGACAGCGATGTAGCACTCAAGTATTTCAAGTACTGTTTCTGACGATATCCAGACTCCAGTTCGTATCGGCAACCGAATCCCAACTTTTGCTACGTACCGTTCGCGGCAATCCCTGGACTTCCGCTAGCGTTTGCGACAAAATAACAACTTTCTTTACCGATCTCTAGGCTCTAGTTAGTGTCCTTTGACAAAATTAGCCCTTTCGCGACCACCCTTATCGAAATTTCCCAGTTCAGGGACGAAACTCCCACCTAATTCCCAACTTGTCTTGTTTACCAGAAACTCCGTTACAATTCCCCATTTTCCCAGTACTTCTGTATACACACAAGGTAAACACACTTACTGTTTACATCACTTGTGAAGGCTTTCTCTTCGTTCTGTGCTGCCACCTGTGCTTCGACGGCTGGTTTCTCCTCAGCAGCACCATTACTGCGTGGTGTTTCTTCCGAGTGAGTGCGTTTGTGTGCGTGGAGACTCTTCAAATGTGTGAAAGACTTGAAGCAAACGTTACATTGGTAGGGTTTCTCCCCGGTGTGAATACGCCTGTGCTGTTTCAAGTTGCTGGGTTGGGAAAAGAACCGGTTGCAGAATTCACACTGATACGCTTTTTCTCCAGTGTGAGTCACCATGTGAGCCTTCACGTTCCTGGCTTGATTGCTTGTGTAGCTGCATTCTGTACACTTGAACCGTTTTTCCGCAAGTTTGGACGTTTTTTTCTGGCTTTGTGAAACCCGACTTCCTTCTACCAATCGCAGTTCGCCTCTTGAATGTTCGGTTTCAGGATTGTGAGACGATGACAAATTGACTTCAAGCAGGTCATAGGGATTCAAGTCTAAAAAATACATTCATAATTTAGCGTGCTACTAAATAGTAACAAAAAACACATATTGCTTTAGACGAGGATGATTTGAGTTCTCCCTACTCTTGATAAATCTAAGATTTTTTCATGAACTGATTTCATTAGTAGCAATATGTTTGCCGTATTCTAGTAACCTTTCAACATCATAGCAATTTTAAGGTTATTAATACATCTCATCAGTAAAAAGGTTTCTACTACACATCTGAATAGTTTACACTTGACAAGGTTACTTACTTACTCACCCGTAGAATTAAGCTAGGCTTGTTGCTAAAAAGACACCTCTTGTCAATCCTATGTGATTCTTGGATTAATAAACAAACAAGATAAAAATATTATTACTTAAAAACATTTAGATTTATCGGATTTTTTTACTAAGTCACGCATGTATTGTCAAGTATGTTCCCACCCATTTGTTTTGTTTTCTATGAAAATCAAACAAACCATGTACGAGGGGGTACCCAAAAATAACGGGAATTTTATTATAAAAACCATATTTTATTATTTTTTTTACTAATTTACATGTATACCTTCAGTATACTCCCCATTTAGTGTGATGCATTTGTTCATTCGTTGCTCCCATGGTTTTAAGCACCCCTCATACCCCTTAGTCTGAATGGCTGCACGCTACATCCTCCTTTGCCTTTTCACTCCTTCATTTTTGTCATAACGATGATCTTTTATGTAATTTTTCATTAAGGGGAACATAAAAAAGTCGCGTGGGACAAGATTTGGCGAGTATGGGTCGTGGGGAGGGGCGGTCATGCTGGCATTGGCCAAAAACTAGCGCACTGAGATGGCTACATGGGCAGGCACATTGTCATGATGAAAGAACCAGACTCCATATCGCCAAAATTTAGGCCTGGAGTGGGTTGAAATTCGCTAAACTGAATTTTAACACACTCCAGACTGCAAAGAAGCATTCCCAATGGTCCTCCGACGGTCTTCTTGCAATATTGACGGTTTTTTATGAACAATTTCACTAGTCCGAGAATTAGAAGGTCGTCCGGGACGAGGCTTGTCTTCAATCGACATGGCACCATCTTGAATTTGCGAAAAATACTCGTTTCATTATCGTTTTGCTCAAAACATCGTCTTTGTAAGCTTGTTTAATAATTGCAACCGTTTCTGACACGTTCTTACTGAGAAAAAAGCAAAAACCTCACTGCTGAACTTTGTACATTTAATTAAACAATTAAAACAAAACGAGGCAGAACAAAAACTACTTTTAGAAAAACGCACACAGCTCCTCTTCACAGTCTCTCGGACTGGCCACACAGAGTGCACTGAACTCAGGAAGAGTTGGGCTTTCATCCCCTATCGGCCAAAATGTGAATTATGCGCTCCCCACCTCGCAATCGACCGATTCCCGATACTTTTGGGTACCCCCTCGTATTAAACTGTGGTTTCCTAGAAAAGCGGTGACCGCTTTTTTACTATTGCAATGTTCATTAAGAACTCGGCACTGCTTTCTAGGGATACACTCCCACATGATTGCATCAACAACCAAAGTTCACCTTCGTATTACAGGCGTAAAGTCGTGTTCACAGCTTCTTAGGAAATCATAGCTTTAGACCATGGCAAACTACATTGTATACACAATATCATACTAGCCTTCACCTAACCTACTGTAACACCTGTACCATCAATCCATGTATTGGCATCCCTTAATCTTAATATTTGGTGGATTTTATTTTCATTCTCTTTTGGACAAACTGTAAACGGAAGGTAGTAGGATAGACATAGTGCAAAGTAATATTACTTACGATTTACATCAATTGCGTCTTCATCTGTTTCTCTTTTTATTTCATCCACATCGTCATGAAGTTTCTGAACAGAAAACAAAGTGGACTTTAGAAACTAAATTTAAAAACATTGTTTTTATTCCTTCAAAGAGTGGACTGGAGTAAAACTAAATTTTTTCATTGTCATTTTCAATTTTTGTTGTATTTGAATTTTCTGTTTCTATTTGTCATTTGCTAATTAATAGTATAGATTTAGGAAATAGGGCACTAGGCCAGGATATGCAGGATATTTAAAAAGATTATTTATATAATATATACTTCTCTTCAAAGGAAGGTGTAAGACAGGAGTGCCTGCTGTCGCCTATCTTTTTCATCATGGTGCTGGACAGAGTTTTGCAGGAAGCAGAAAGAATGAGAAGAAGAGGAATCCAATGGGGTCTACAGGGAAGGCTCGAAGATTTAGACTACGCTGATGATGTATGTCTCCTTGCCCAAAGGATGACAGACATCAGAGGGAAAACAAAGGACTTAGTTGAATCAGCGAGTAGAGTAGGGCTGCAGGTTAACACAAAGAAAAGAAAAATCATGACAGTTAACCCAGTCGGAGCTGTAGATATACAGCGAGTAGAGTAGGGCTGCAGGTTAACACAAAGAAAAGAAAAATCATGACAGTTAACCCAGTCGGAGCTGTAGATATACAAATAGGAGAGGACACTTTGGAAACGGTGGAGCAGTTCCAATATTTGGGCAGTATAGTGTCAGTAAGGGGCGGGTTGGACGAAGTAGAGGCCAGGATAAGAAAGGCAAAAGGGGCTTTTGCCCAGTTGAAGGAAGTTTGGCAATCCAGGGGGCTATTGACTAACACTAAACTGCGCTTCTTCAATTCAAATGTGAAGTCAGTACTCCTGTATGCAGGTGAAACCTGGAAAGTAACTAAAGCAATTACACAAAAGTTACAAGTCTTTGTCAATAAGTCCTTAAGAAGAATACTAAATATAAGATGGCCGGACAGAATCTCAAACGAAGAGCTGTGGAGGAAAACAGGACAGAGACCAATAGAAATTGAAATAAAAGCCAGGAAGTGGAGATGGATTGGCCACACCCTCAGACAACCTGAGAACTCAATTACAAAGCAGGTGCTGGAATGGAACCCGCAAGGGCAGCGTAGAAGAGGAAGACCTGGAGAAATGGAATGCTGGAAGAGGCCAAGCAAGAAGGAAAGTCCTGGAGAGAGCTGAAGGCACTATCAGGAAACAGAGTCCAATGGAGAGCTGTTGTCGAGGCCCCATGCTCCACAGGGAGATACAGGAATTAAGTTGAAGTAAGTAAGTATATACTTTTCCATTTCTACTTTCATTTGTATTATTTTTTGACTTTACTATTGGTATCACTGCTTCCACCTTTCTTAGCTTGATTTTATTGTTTAGTTTACTTACTCTTTTAAGTTATCTCTTTTTGTCTTAACAAAAATTCTAGTAAGGCTGAAAATTTGACAGTCTGTGTTCTTTTATGTGTTTCTACTTTATCCAAGTAATAAATACGTTACGAACGTAACGTAAACTACGAACTTAGATCAACCTAACTAAAAAAATTGTGAGAAAACTGCTGAAATTACCATATCCTCCGTTTCGTCTTTGAAAGGATTACTTTCCCCATTTTCAGTAACAACATCTTCAGTTTCCTGAAAAAAACAAACAGAAAAACTTTTAGTTGGCTGATAAATAATTATTTTATTGAATTGACATATTTACAAGCATGTATCTCAATTGTCCACTATTTTATCTAAAATGTTGCATTCATCCACATCTAGATCCCTTTCGAACATACATAACTTACATTTGTATTATTCCCACTAAGGCCGTGGTTTCCCAGACGCGTATCTAGTGCGCTATGCAATATGATGCGCCGCTCATGTAAAACGCAGCGACTTGTCTTGAGTGATTGTGTGTAGATGGTTTCCTAGCCACGTACCGGGAGCGCGCGCAACGTACAGGGCGCGTAGTAAAACCTGCTTCGAGAGCAGTCAGTCAGCCTGTTGCGTGCGTGATAGACATGAACTCCAAACATAGTGCTAGTGTATGTAGTGGTGGAAAGAAAGGAAAATTCAAGTTTTCCAACAGTGAAGATGAAGTCATCACTGTTATGAACATAGAAAGTCTTTCACAGTTATGAGAACAGTTTTGCAACCAAAATATTTTGTCTTTTAATGAAGATTTTAAAGTATGTTTATGAATGAAATGAACAACATACTGTTTTCACAGTCCAGGCGCCCGAGCAGTCTACGAACTCTGGCTCCATTGCCATCTAAGTTTTCTCTATGATGACGTGTGATCCTGCCAGCAAGATTGATTCCTTCACATTTCACGATAATCAACAGTATTCAGCGATTTGTCTTCTGTAAACAAAAATAGAAAAACACACCTATTAAAAATTTTGGCCGAGCTATCGTATGTAACTTACAAATGAACTCAAAGTAGGTGCGTCTAATTTTGTTGCTTGAACAAGCGTTGGGAAAAAAAAACTTCCATGGCAATTGTAATTTTTTTTTGTATATCACACTAGTATTTGCAAACCATTCACTAAACTAGTTTTAAATACCGTTCTGAGGCGAATGATTGTTACTTAAGCTTTACGCCATTTTGAATTTCAAGGTATTTTTGCCACAGAAAGAAAATATTTAAAAAACTAAATTTGCACTAATATGGTGAATTGATTTGTTGTGTTCAATTTTTTATGAAGTCATTCAAAATTTTCACTTGAGCTAAATAAAAATGTGATTTTGAGTATTCTAGAAAAAGACGAAGAATATAGTCTATAGAGAAGTCCTGAGCACCTACCTTGGCAGTAGAGTGAGGGAAACTCCCCCCTAGCTAGGCCCTAACAAAACTCCCCGCAGAATGATATCTAGGCATTAGACGAGGGGATCTGCGTGAACAAAACGAGGTGTCTTGTTAAACGAGGCTAAGATAGGACTACAAAGTCCTCTATAAAACTCAACATCAGAAGTAGGCTACAGTAGAAACTCATAGTTTGACTATATATGGACCAAAGATTGGATGAACTATCCAGTTCAAAAAGAAATTTTTCACATAAAAGGTATTGAAAAATTTACCACTAAATACTGTTTTCAAATGAGTGTTTTTCAACCATGTTAGTTAATGCTAGTTTTCTCCTATCTTGAAATAGACCTAGCCCACAAAAATATGACAATTTTCCAATACTTCCTCGGTCGCTAAACACTTCTAGCCTAGGCTAAATCTTGAAAATGTTATGTGATTTTATATAAATGATTTCAAACTAAATCAACGTTAAAAATATCTAGATATAGTCCTATCGTTGGAAAATTTGTCAGGCTAGGGGCCAACAACCCCAAGGGTTCAGCTGATAAACACTCCAACAAATAAAAGAAACTAATTGATAATCACACATCCTAGACTTCGTTATCTAATTGTGACTTTAACTTTGAATTTGGTTATAAAATATAAAAACTTGCCCAATAAATTATTATTACGATTTTAGAGTCAACAAAATAATTAGGTTAATAATTATTATATATACAGAATCTGTCACAAGTCATAACAAAGTAAAACAAACAAGTGAAACACAGAGTAAAAGACTTTTGCTTTTTGTAACGTCGACCATTCTCAGAGGGTATATTAAAAAAGGTGAATGTTAATTTTACATTTACACTTTGTACAATAGAAAATACACCAGAACCATTGGTTTAAAGTGTTTAGGTTGGGTTATATAAGACAATGGCTTTACTCAACAATATTCGAAATGGGATTAGTTACAGTACTTCCCACTCGAGATCAGCACCAGACAGAGTTATCTCTGTTAAACTACACGGAGAGGCTGTTTAATTTCACGACTTCGTCACATCATTTGACAGCGGCAGCACCTGTCAAGGAACACTAATTTTTAAGACGGATCATTACACAAACTGCCGATACGCTGCAGCACATGCTTGACAATATTTTTTTAAATATTTTTTGAACGGGATTAGACAAATTATACATTTTTGTAACCGTCTCGTTGAGCTGTACACGAATCTCCAACCGTATCTTGTTCCGTTCGGAAGATATTTACGAAAACACGAGCAATAGTTTTGGGTGCAATTTTGGGGAGTTTTCTTAAATTACTTTTTAACGGGACAAGATATGGAGACAAGAGTTGAAGATTCGTGTTCAGCGTGACGATTCAGTTACAAAAATGTATAATTTGGAATATGTTAGAAAAAGGCGTTTCGCAAAAAACAGAGGGTTCGCCTTTGGTGTTTTTTTTGCGAAAACACTTTTTTCTCCGAAACCTGACAAATTATACATTGTTGTAACCGTCTCGTCGCCCTGAACACGAATCTTCAACTCCCGTCTCCATATCTTGCCCCGTTCAAAAGTTATTTAAGAAAAACTCCCCAAAATTGCACCCGAATTTATTGCTCCGTTTTTCGTGAATATCTTCCGAACGGAAAAGATACGGTAACGGGGGTTGAAGATTCGTGTTCAGCACGACGAGACGGTTACAAAAATGTATAATTTGTCAGGTTTTGGAGAAAAAAGTGTTTTTCGGCAAAGAACACCAAAGGGCACTTTGTTTTTTTGATGAAACTCATTTTTCTAACATATGACAAATTAAACATTTTTGAATTCGTCTCGTCGCGCTAAACACGAATCTTCAACTCCCGCCTCCATAACTTATCCCGTTTAAAAGTTATTTAAGAAAAACTCCCCAAAATTGCACCCGAAATTATTGCTCGGTTTTACGTGAATCTCTTCCGAACGGAGTAAGATACGGTAACGGGGGTCGAAGATTCGTGTTCAGCATAATGAGATTGTTACAAAAATGTATAATTTGTCAGGTTTTGGAGAAAAAGGTGTTTTTGGTGAAACCATTGACTTTAAATATACATTTAAAATCAATGGTGAAACTCATTTTTCTAACATATGACAAATTACACATTTTTGAATTTGTCTCATCGCGCTGAACACGAATCTTCAACTCCTGTTTTCGTATCTTGTCCCATTCAAAAGCTATTCAAGAAAGTATAGTAAATCAATTTCTAATACAGTGGTAGGGCAGATTGTCTAGTACGTGCTGCGGTTTAGCGGCAAGTGGCAAAACTAACAGCAAGATTGCTATCGGCAGTACAGTAACATAATAACTGGGATATTCTAAGTCTAACACAATCCGTTGCGCTAAACATGAATCTTTAACTCTCGTTATCGTATCTTATTCCGTTTAAATGCTATTCAAGGAAAACTATCAAACAACTGATGCTTAGAGAAATAAACTTTCACCAGAAATATCCTAAAGTGGTTATTCACGATACACTTCCGAACGGAACAACGGGTTTGAATATTCGAAAGGAAACTCCCGACACATTGTACATTCTTTTAAAACGAGTATTTTTAGGACATTATGTTCAAAATTGACAGGGCTTATATATTTAGTTTTGCTCTCATAACATGAATTGTGCATCTACAATACAATTTACCAGTTAAAGAAGAAAATCGGAAAATGTTTTATATACGAGTCGTTTTAAAATACTTTTCTGTAAAATACTTCTCGTACTTTTCTGTTACTGTACTAATAATTTACTTTTTTTTTTAAAATATGTATATATTATTATTTGTTCTATTTAAGTCTAACGACAACTTTGTTTTTAATATACAGTTTATATATATGTATATAATATATTATATTAAAAACCAAAACTGTCGTTCGACTTTATATATAAAGACAAAAAACTTTAAAAATGCTCAGTATATTTCGGCAATGGCTTTTTCTACTGTAAATAAAATCTGTTAGATATATATACTTCTTCGTGTAGATAAGCCAAATGACTTTAGTTGTTACTAGCGAAAACACTTCAAGAATAATACAAAACCCCTTATATTTCGACTGAAGTCGTTTTCAAAAAGGTACACACAATTAAAAAAAAAAAGAAGAAAAATGGTGTATAAGTATGTACAAAACTGAAATAATATGAAACCAATTATACTTGTAGTATATTTGTTTGTCAACGCAAAAACCCTTTTTACATTGACTAATAAATTATTATTATTTAATTTGCTCTCATAACATGAATACGTTATGACGTGAATACGTTGTTACGTTCTCCAAAGCAACGTAAGAATTAAAGAAGGCGCCTGCAAACACTGCTACGCTTACATCATACACAAATGCTTGGTTGTTGCGGTCTGCTTTTGAAGGCGCTTTCTAAATACTGATTTCCTACTAAAATAGTACTGTATTTCCTAGTAAGATCTTCTGCAATAAAATGTAAACAGTTTTTTAAAATTGTGGCCATATTTTGGTACATTATAGTTTTTTCGTCTGGTTTTCGGTAAATATTTATCGCCAGTTTCACCACATATTTAGTCCGTTCTAGTTAGTGTCTACTGTAGGAAATATGAAACTGTTTTTCTAATAGCTCCCAGCTTCAGTTAAAATATTTATAAAACCCGTTAACTTCTCTCAAACATAGTTTTTAATTACTTAATTGAATATATTTTCAAAATATAATCACAAGAACGTAATCCTCAAAAACCTTTTCAACAGCCTAGAACTTACACAACAAATGGATAAGTTGATATATTTAACCTCCAGCAGTACATTTCTTTCCGCCAACAGTATTTTAACTAGTGATTAACCGGTTTGTGGTTATCACAAAGCATTTATTGGGTAAGCAATCCAAACCTATATGCCTGGGTTGGGAATCAAACCCGCGACCTCGTGCATTGCAAGCCGTGACTCTATACGATCACAACACACATTCTAGCAAACTCAAAATTGATGGTATTGAGACAGTTTCTTAATTTTGTATTTTGAATGACAGTAGATTTTGCCTTAGCCTCGCTTGAGAAAATGTACTAACCCAAAAATTAAATTGTTCTCAATAAAAAAAGTGTCTTGGATTGAATTTGACCTGGAAGTTGTAGGGCAAAATAAAATTTTATATAAGCCTTCATATACAACAATAAACTTTCGTTTAAAAAAAGGGTTAAAACTCAACGCTGGGATCATTGACTAGATAATTATTGCTGACGGACATTTAGAAAAACAAGTTGGTGTAAACATATTTATTTACAAATAAATAATCTATTAACAGCTAGGATACATTCATTTATACTTATTTGTAAACGCCTAAACGGGACAGACTAACTAAATCGAATGTACCACAAAGGAACAGAATATAATGTTCTTTAACAACAATACAACTTGATGTGGCAATAATTAATATAATTGAGTTAACACATTAAAAAAGCTTATAAAAGGAACTAACAATGGTAAAATTACACATGTACGCAGTGTTATAAACGGCTACTAAACAATTACAATAAAAATATGAATAGCTTTGTTTTGTTTACGAATTATACTTTAATTTTCAAATTGATTTGAAATAGGCTAGGAATAGATCAAGTATTCGAGGCTGAAAACACAAGTAACAATTGTGACAACAACGTCCGAAGAAACATTCTATCGTTCTTTTAAATAAAGCAGGTAATAAATTTATATGTACAAAATAAATACCACTATGGATGAGTAACTATAAAGTAATGCCAGTGAAAATAATACATCAACAATCACTATTACTCAGAATGAAATAAAAACAATTTCTTTAAATGCTAAAAAGACTTAAATAAATATCTCTAAATGTCAGCATGCACTCTATATATCATAACAACATTGACAACTACTGACATTAAGTTAAAAATGTCAGAGCAGTTGTAAATGCAACAAATTTGAAATGGTACAGAAAGATTCATAAGTTTATATACAAAATAGAAAAGTTGGCTACAGTTTAGTGCAGCGCAGCTTTGATACAAACATTAAAATGATTGTTAAATGAACAAAATACTTATAGAAGTGTTTACAAAAACTGAACCTAAGTTTAATAATAAAAACTTATTTGCAATTTACATTAAATAATGTGGTGCAAAAACAAAACAACAAATACATTAATATTAAATATGTCTTGTGGGCAATAAAAATTTAGCAAATACATTTATCAAAAGGAAAAGCTCACAATTACATATATGTAAAACAAAAATTTGACACATTTTTTAGATCATGGGCGCCCATACTATTGGGCAGGGTGCATGTATGTGTTTAATTGTTTAAAATAAAGCAAATTGTGCATAAGAATTCTATTTTAGAACAAATTAATAGAATTTTTAGAAAATTTCTTTATTTTTCACTATTTGGAATTTCAAGTTCACTTTTCTGCACTCTCATAGGAGTGGGAGGTGTAGTTGAGTGGCCTTGTCTTATACAGAATGATTCAAAAGTCTTTAGCATTTTGTATTCAAACCATATTAAAAGAAAGCACATGAATACTAATAATTTTTTAAAGGACGAGTTCACTACAAAGGGTTACAGGTTAAATTATTAGAAATTATTCTAGGCCAAATTTAACACACTTGACAATGGAATTATTTACAAAACTAGTTGTGTAAAATTAAAATGTTTTCAGAGTACTTCCATGTTTTATTGTGTATTGGAATACTAATAACTAGGATACCCCGGACACCCCTCTTCCTGGAGGGATCCTCCAGATCACCCACTATGTTAGCCTCCTCCACTGGAAGATATCCTATAGGCGCCCTTGTTCTGGATGAAATATGTATTAAAGATTCTTTAAATATTACGTTGAAACAGGTCAAGAATTTAAACCTTAAAGTCCAGTATTAATTAAATCACAGTCATTTATCACAAAACATTCGGTAGAACTGAAAACACCCAGAAAATATTGAAACCACAATCACTCTAATATAGATCTTCACAAAGATTTTAGCAGCTCCTCTCGCAGGAAAATTTGGTGTTTGCAGGTCTTCATGTTTTTAGGTTTCTAAATTTTTGGAAGTGGAGTCCTGATGCTCTCCATCTTGACATACTCTTGATGTTTGGCTTCCATACTTTGGTCTAGATCAGTTCATTTTCGTGCACTGTCAGTACTGAGCGTCTTATCAAGATCAAGCCTCCCGTCTGGTTCGAGCATGTGTGTCGAAGCGCCTCTCTCCAGCAGGATCTGCACCAGCTGGTGATTACCCGCTTGCGCCGCACAGTGTAGAGCGGTTCTTCCGTCGTCAAAGGTGGCGTTGATTCTTGCTCCTTTATCTAGTAGAAGATTAACCATGCAGCAGTCGCCTGCCTGGGCAACTTTCACCAAAGGAACAAATCCTCGCGAGCAGAAGTTGACGTTTACGTTCCGATCTAAGAAAATCTGCGCTAATCCGTACTTGCGCCCTTCTTTCAAGAAGAGTTCTAAAAATGTCTTACTCTTCAGGTCGTTGTAAACAGCCGAGTCTACTTTTACATCTAGCAACTGTTTGATGGCTGTTATGTTGTTTTTGTTGATTGCGTCGGAGAGGTATCTTTCAAAGTCGAGGATCCAGTTGGGACAGCTCAACCCTTGTCCCAAAAAGAATTCGACTAGATAAAGAGGCATTTTACAATAAACTTCATTTCTTGAAAAGTTCTTGTTGTAGTATATTTTTTGAATTTCAAGACTTAAGGTGGGTTTGCACTCCAAGATTACTCTTTTCAAGTCGACACGATTATTTTCAACCAAAGCCCAAAATACAGAGTGGACAGTTGCTCCATTCTTCAAAAAAGAAATGACCAATTCAGTCGCAGTGTTGTCGCAGGAATCATCTCTTGAAGTGTGGAAGTTTTCAACCAGACAATCCAAAGCAGTGCGGCCTTGAAAGTCTCTCTTGTTGATGTTTGTCACTCCTTTTCTGAGCATTGTACTAATGATGGAGGTCAAATTGTTAGCCGCTGCTAGATGTAAGGCAGAAGAGTTTTCCAAATTGATGATATTAATACTGACGCCATAATTCATCATACTCGTAGCTAACTCATAGTTGGATGATTTCAAAGCTATGTGGAAGGCCGTATCTCCCAATAGATTCTGAGAGTTTTTATTGATTTCAACAAGTTTCGTTAGCATTATATCTACTAACTCGTTGTTTTGTGCTTTCGAAGCGATATGAAGAGGTGTGTCACCATTTTTATCTTTTGAGTTTATGGATAAATTTCCCGCCACGACAAGCCCCACTGTGTCAAAATTTCTACAGTAAACTGCCAAATGAACAAGAGGAATTTCAAACATACTGGAATCACTCGAGCTCTTTTTATCGTTCAGTAGTTTAACCATCCCAACGTTCCCGTGAATAATCGCTAGATGGATAGGAAGTAAACCATAGACATCTCTGACGTTCACGTTAGCACCTTTACAGAGGAGATATTCAGCCAGCTGATAGTCACACTGGTACATTGCAATTTGCAAAGGAGTGAATCCTTCTATGACCATTGTATTCGTGTTTTCTTCGTTCAAGACAATGTCGGACAAGTTAACATCTGGGTTTTTCCACATGTCGCCCACCTCTTCTTCCGCTTTGTCTTTCTCTAACTCTTTAAAGCCACAGGTAAACTTAACGTATGCAAAATGCAACGTAGCCACCTTGTTTAGCACGATCTTGACTAACGATTCATGATTGTTTTGCACTAGTTTCGTCAGTAAGCTTTTAACCAATATTACATCATTTGGATCAATTTCAAACCATTCTTCTAGACAACTTTTAACAAAATTGGTGGAGCACTTCTTGATGGCAATTTCAAGGGGAGTTTCGCTTTGGGAATTAGCGAGTTTAGTATCCGCTCCGTGCTCTATGAGTGTTTTAACAAGAAATATCAAATTGCCATCATTCACATTGCTGCCATTCTCAAGTAACAGGTGAAAAGGAGCATTTCCCTTACAGTCTTTTGCACTCAGATCTGCTCCTTTCAAAACAAGAAGTTCTATCAGTTCTTTGTTATGAGAACAAACAGCTGAGTGCAGAGCAGTTCTGTTTGTTTCTGTGCAGACAATATTGTTTACCGGCAACCCGGTGTCTAGAAATATTTTGCATATTTCTACAGAGCCGTCTCCAATAGTCGAATAGTACATTGGGGTCTTTCCCCTGTCATCTCGCAAGTGTAAAGCCGCATCACCGTTGGTCATTAACAGTTCAACTAGAGGAATTAGTTGTCTTTGCGTAGCTAAAATTAACGGTGTTTGTCCACCATTGGCAGTTTTCGAGCTGACATCAATCCCGCGCTCCACTAGAAGCTGTACCATTTCAGTATTTCTGTCAATTACCGCTTTGTGGATCAAAGATCCTTTCATGCCGGTGCTGGAATTGAACTTTGCACTGTCAGAATCACAACCGATCTCAAATTCAAATGTAGATTCTATCTCATCAAATGTAATGTACGCTCCTCTTTTATAGAGAAGTTTGGCGATTTCAGTTTGTCCGTTTTGAAATGCGACAAATAGTGAGCTTTTATCCCCTGCGGAATAGTCACGTTGAACCCCCATATCCAGGAGCATCTCCACCATCTCATCTTTGCCCAATAAAATTGCCAAGTTTAGAGGGCTCAAGCCTTGGATGTCTTTTCCATCGAGGTTGACTTTGTGTTCCAACAACTTCATAATCAACGTCAAGTCACCTTTTTTCACAGCGTTATGAATTGGCAAACTGAACTGTTCGTTGACCATCGCTCCGCTCTTGAGCAACTCATCCATAAGTGACTCATTCCCTAACCTAACAGCACAAGAGAGAGCAGACTCCCTTCCCGAGATTGCTTTTTTAAACGCTCTCACCAGATGCTCATCGAATCTTGTGTTGGCGTTCACGTTGGCCCCGTTTGAGAGCAAATGTTTCACGACTTCCAAACGTTCATGACGCACAGCCATAACAAGAACGGTGCACCCTTCGTTGTTTTCCATGTTTGGATCCGCTCCTCGTCTCATGAGGAGTTGTACCACTTCTAGATGTCCTTCTCGGGAAGCGTAGTGTAGCGCTGTGTTGCCCAAGTAGTCAGGGACGTCCACGTAAACTCTGCAGTCCTCCTGGTTGAGTAACATCTCGACCATGTCTTTGTTTCCCTTCTTCGCCGCGAGGTGTAGAGGCCTCTGTCCATCTTCCAGGGAGAGGGGATCGTTCAAATGAAATCCTTCACAGATGAACGCCCTCAACTGCGGGAACCCGTAGACCGAGGCATTCTCGAAGAAGTCTATGATCCATGCCGTGGTTTCCATTGTCGGCGAACATGTGTGCTCCATCTCCTAAGGTAAAAGCATCCTGACCAGCGTTTTCAAAAAAGCTCCATCTGAAAATGAATCAAATAAACGGTTAAAAATTGTAATCAATAACTTGCACAATAAAAACCGGACTTTTAATGGAGAGGGAGTTCATATGCATCCTGGCAGGTTGCTTTAAGAGTTCAAAGACACTTTGGAAAGATAAATTAGTGACTCTTGAAACTACATTTTTATGTATTTCCTGCTTGTCCGTGCAACAGAAGTTAAAAATATTCTTTTCTATCAACATAGCCTATGCACTACCGTGAATCCTAACCCATTTCCTTTATCAGGGTAAAAGTTCCAACAGAGGTGCTCTGTCAGTGGCGGCTTGTGTGCCTAGAGGAAGGTGAAGGGCAAATCAGCTGTGCTCCACTATTTAACAGGAAAAATACGTGTATATAGTTATTCTCTATATTATAGCTCTAATTTGCATGGTAACGGGGCAACATATAAAAAAATGTTTTGTTAAAATGTCGAGAATTGTCTTCTGTTTAGAATTATGTACAATATGACCCACCTTTGTATTTAAAAATCTCGACTTTTGACCCCGTGAGCTTCAGTATCAACACACCCTGTATACTGAGAATCTTAAAATATTTTTCCTGAAATATCCATGTACAATTTCCAGAGAAAAAAGTTTGTTTCATCTCTCTAGCTCTAATAGTACTTCTGTAATCCATTTAGGACACTTTATCGTGGCCACCCGGTATATATCTAAAGTTTTGAAAAAATGCTCAAAACATATTCTGGGAGTCTGGATTGGTACTCATTTTAAGGTCCCGGGTCTGGTTCTTACGATGCTGACGGCATGAGTATCTCATTTTTCAAAAGGGAATTCGATAATAATCATTACTATTTTTTTGTTAGTTAAAACTTGTTTTGTATAAAAATAATCCCATATTTCTAACAACTAGAGAATTCTTGAAATTACAAACATTTTATTAAGTCTATATCTTGAATGTAATTTTCAATCATTACTAATTCATTGAGCACTTGCTTACATATTACCATCTACAAACTTTCTATTGAAAATGCCATTATTAAGTCAATTGCCTGGCAAGAACCAATGGAAACTTTAAGGCAAGTAAACAGTAAACATAACAATAACAATTTATTCATCAATATACACATTTTCTTTGTGTTGACAAACGAAAAAAATATAAAGTCACTAGTATAGAAAGGACCAAACATGTGAAAATTTTAAAGGAAACTTAATCTGTAATATTATTAATTATTTGGATCCATAAACTCACCTAAACTGTAAAACGAATGGTTAATTAGGTAGTGTTTTAATTTTGATTTAAAGTTTCTTGAGCCTCTTAGCAATTTTATTTTATCAGGAAGTGCTTGGATCAATTTAATACCTGCTTGAGACGGTAGCTTTTCAAATAGACAAAGGCAGTGAGGATTTGACCTGAAATTGTTCCTATATCGCGTGTTGTAGAGAACACTTATTTATAATAAACATTAAAGTCTTATAAATATACAAGCAAGGCAAAGTAAATGTCTCTAACTTTTTGAAAACATCATGACATGAATCCCTATAGTTTAATTTTAAGATAATTCGTATAACCTTTTTTGCAGTATAAACAATCTTAAGAGTTTGTGATCCGCACAAGAGCCCCATATGCTAGATGCTTAGGATAAATGAGGGTAAATAAGCCCATAATATGCCATTTTTAGAACATGTGTCTGACAATGCATAGATAGGGATCGCAATAAGAAAATGCCAGAAGATAGTTTTTGGCAAACATAATCAATATAATAAAAACTTAACTGTACTAGTTTCTTGTAATAATTGTCCATTGATAACAACTACTGGTTGATAATCAGTTGTTTCGTGCAAATGGAAATTAATGTAGTTGGATTTCTTATAGTTTATTCTTGAAAGTGTTGAACAGCAAAATTTGTTTGCTCATGAGATATGTGCTCAATTTCTAGATAAATCTAGATACTTTACACAAGCCGAAATCACTAACAAATCACACCAAACCGTTTCAAGTGCTCAATTTTCAATACTACTTCTTTGTGTGTTAATATGCTTCAATAAATACAACACTGTATGCGCTGTCTATATCACACTATGTCACTATTTGAGATGCCAACCACTCTCATGAGGGTATTTCAAAACAAATATGTGGTGAAGGATGAGTGTGATGAGTGGTAGTAATGAGTTATGAGGTGTAGTCTTGTTACAAACTAAGGCCGACTCTTCCTTAGAATGGGTCATTAATTAATGACCAATGGAAATCCAAGGACCAACGGCTTAACGTGACTTCCGAACCACGCAGGTGATGGTCTGATATGTCTCATCGATGGTGGGAGTTGATGGTTGAGTTTTGTACTTTTGTCTCACTAGTACAAAACATTGTTTCCGTTTCATCATTTCATAACTGTACGAGATTAAAATGATGCAGACAATAATCGATAAGTATTATTGGTCCTGATGTAGTGATAATACAAAATTTCACTCCCTTCATTTTTCTGGTCAGTAAAATATTTGAAGTTCAACGACTTACTAACTGTTCGTGATTAACTATAAATAACGATGCTATTTATATGTAACATTTCTGTATATAAACAAATAATAAAGAATTTTCGATTGATTTATTAGTAGCTAATAAGATACATTATTTGGCGCACTCTTTAGCGCCAAAAGTTAAAGTTTTTCTTTTTTGAAGGAACCTCTACACGGGCTTTTGCCCACTGAGGCTCTAATATTTTTTCAAATAACTATGTTTTTTTGACTTTTATATGTATATTAGAACTATGTATATTTTAAATTATATTAGTTATGAATATGCATATATAACGTATGAATATGTGCAACAAGAATGTTCATTTTGGATTATATTGTAAACAACTATTTTGTACATATTTTGAGAAAATAAATTAATTCTTATTCTTATACATTGAAAGAGGGGGAATTTCATTAGTCAGAAATATATTATAGTTTTCCTGATTCAGTTTTCATTGCATTTTATTTATTTGATTATTACGACTGATTTATAACATTTAACATTTATTAAGGTCATTGTACAATGTTTGGATTGTGTTGACACTTTATAATTAAAGCTAATTTTGACACATACTAAATTTTAAAATGATGAAATTACCATTGTTCATTTTGAACGTGTTTTTATTTTTAGGTAAGCAAATATTGTGTTCAAATAACCAAAAGTGTTATACTTTAACAGTTTTGAAATACTTAGTTTTGTACTAAAACTGTTAAAGCAATAGTTAAATCAATCCTCAACCTTCCATAATCCAAATCCATTTTTGTTACAAATTTATTTCTTTATTCATTTCACGATAAATTACTTATGTCAATTTTTCAAGTAGAGGTTCCTTTTCCTACAGTGATTGTTACGGCAACTCTAACTGCTGAAATGTTTCAGGTAAAACCTAGGTTTCCCAATTTAATCGGTTGATTATTCAGAACACTGAGCAGCTAGATCAGTTTTCACTAGCCACATGTCCTAATAGGACAAAACCTTTAAAAGTTGAAAAAGGACTTAAATTTTAAGAGTCTTTATGTTCTAAACTGTCTATAACCAAGGAGAATCTTGTTTTTATACTCTCAAGGTA
This sequence comes from Matsumurasca onukii, assembly GCA_018831715.1. Taxonomy (NCBI): domain Eukaryota; kingdom Metazoa; phylum Arthropoda; class Insecta; order Hemiptera; family Cicadellidae; genus Matsumurasca; species Matsumurasca onukii. Next base: position 21,402,612 of record CM032067.1, read on the forward strand.
TTTTGTTAAATAGTTTGAAAATACCCTATAATAATGTACAGTATAAAAATTGAAAACACGTTTTGAACTGAATAAAAGTATTTTCAACCAGTAGTTTTTATCCAAACAATACCTGCAGGTAGATGCTATTACATTTTAGTAAATCCAAAATTGGTATTTTGCTAAAATTGCCTTACTACTAAACATTTCCAGAAGTAGTTAGTTAGTAGACTATAAAGCGGTTTTACAGGTGACTGGTTACTGAACAAGTAAATGTTTTTAAGGCTCTGACATGTTGGCGGCCAAAAAAGAGGACGTTTGAAAACTGCCCTTGTACTTAACCGATATTTTACATCATAACAGCAAAACAGTTGCTCGGATCTTCAATCTGATGAAAAATTGTTAATGTGGAAAGAGATTTCCTATAACTTTTGTATTTAACACTTTTTCCCCCCTCTGAAAGTTTTGAAGTTAAATTTTGAAAATTCAACTTTTGCTGTGTTTGGATTTTTAATTGTGGTACTTATCAACTTCAGTGGGTGAAGTGAATTAGTCTTAATCACAAGTGTAGGGAATGTCCCAAAGTTACGAGGCCACAGGCTGAGTGGGGGTCCGGGGGACGTAGCCCCTGAAGGGCAAGTTTTTTGTAAGAGCGCAATTACTTACTAGAAATTTGTTTATGTTTTGGGAATTTGGGGCTATATCCCCTATCCGGCCCTTGTAACGTACATAAAGAGTGCAATGGCCGAACCTAATACAAAACCAATACGAATTTTTGTTAACAACTATTTTTTAGTATTGGCCGAGCTGGTTGTTGATTAAGGTCAACATTGTCGCTAGAAAATAGCATTTTCAAAGTTATGAAGTGTATCATCAAACACAGTAGATATACTGAGAACTGATTGCGCACCTCGTGTTATTATTCAAGTGCGTTACAACATCTGATGCATCGGTGTTATAAGGACCCACATTATCAATGGCTGGAGTTGCCTGGGCTGGAAGTCATATGGGAGTCATATTAATTAGGCTCTCTTATTGGATGTCCACTATGCCTAATTTATATTATACAGGGTCAGGCAAAAGTGTGGAAACGCCTTTATAACTTTTTAACCAGCTTTTTTAGCGTAACCAAACTTGGTACATATTATTAAAGTTATCAAAAGTATCTTTTAATGCATACACACACTCTGCCCCAGTTTTCAAAATGGATGATTGGGGGTAGACTTAAAACTCTGTGTTACTTAAAATCGACGCCATTTCTTTCTGGGTTAGGCTAGAGACTTTTAATTATCAACATTCATCAATATTTTCTAAGATCTTCAAAATTAGGTGTCACTTGATGAGGCTTCCCTGTGAAAGTTATGGGGCTAGCCCCCTCAATCACCCATTTTGAAAACTGGGGCTAGGTGTCAGTATGCATTAAATGGTTCCTCTAATAAAATGTACCGAATTCAGTTGCACTGGAAAAACTGGCTAAATAGTCATAATGGCGTTTTCACACTTTCGCATAATACAAATCTGTGTAACTTGAAACCGACACCATTTCTTTCTGGGTTAAGATAGAGACTTCTAGTTTTCAGCATTCACCAACAATTTCTAAGACCTTTACAATGAGGTGTCACTCGATGTGGCTTCCCTATGAACATTTTGGGGCTACCCCAATTCCCCATTTTGAAAACTGGGGCAAAGTTTCAGTATGCATTAAAAGGTACTTTTTGTTCCTCTAATAAAATGTACTGACTTCGGTTGCGCTGAAAAAACTGGTTAAAAAGTTATAAAGGCATTTATACACTTTTGCCTGACCCTGTATAATCAATTCAGTTTTTAAACTATATTTCAATTATAGAGGTAAACAATAATAAAAAATACAAGAGTCAGCTGTATACAAAACAAAAATTATGTCCACCATATTCAAATTTAAATCCATTAAGACATAAGATGTTTATTGCCGTTGATCACAGTATACATGAAATAGGCATTGTCAATCACAATTACAGTACATAATACACTTTTGTTATTTACAAAATTTGCTTGCATGATAATTTAAAACTATAATATAATTTAAACTAAGTACATTATTAGAGAGTAGTACATGCATACAAAGTTAAATGATTTAGAGTGAAATTGAGAAGAAGGAGCATTTTGTTTACTTAATATAAATTACTTGTATATATTTTTCTTTGAGCTTTAGTTTGAATAATTTTATCTGAAGGAACCTCTCAACAGGCCCTGCCTAAGGAGGCCTTAATTATTTTTGAAGGTTTGTGTGTAAATGAAAGTAAGAGGTAATTATTTTTAGAGTAAGTTAATTTTTGATATTTTGTGTGTGATATTACCGAACACTCGACTTCGACTTTGAAGTGACTTGTTATGTTAAAATTAATATCTCTACACTCTATTATATTTTTGATTTATATACTCTTTTGAACTATTTATTGTATACATACACTTCAAAAATAAAACATATTCTATTCTATATTCTATTCTAAGTTGTTATTACAAACCTATTAAATTAACAAGTTACTATTGTATGATTATTAAATGTAGGTTGATAGGTCACTTACTTGTATATAAATAGAAGTCCTTGGTCAGAATAAAATGAAGCAGGAAAAGGGACTACTTTTCCTGCTTACTGCCACAGTGCCAGATTGATACTGAAGTGTGCTGTGTAGGTGATTCAGTCTCCATTAACTCCTTAGGGTATTGCACAATACGATGCAATAGTTAGCTTTGCATTATTTGATGGAAAACTAAAGTTGACATGTGGTTTGTTGTGTGTGTTTTGACTCTCTTTAAGCTAATTGATCAAAAATAATTGAATTTAAGAATTATTTTTTAAATTAAAAATAATTAATTTTTTTAATATTTATGAGGAAAATACATATAAGTGTGTACAATAAAATATGTTCAAACTTTGGGAAACAGTTTTACAGGTAGAAAAAGGTAAAATTAAATGTGTAATTTGTTAAAAAAAACATTTTTTTTACCAGATAGCAGGTTTGTGCGTTTTAACTTTTTTCTTCTCCAAAACCACTCAACCGATTTTCTTCAAACTCAAAATGTTTTAAGGTAAGATTATTTTACAATTAAACAACCAACAATCACAGTTCTCAATCATTTTAAGATATTTTTAGATACCCTCACTTAAAAAAATAAAAAAGTGTGGTTTACAAAAAACTGTAAACATTATTTTTACCAATGACCATGGCACAGTCTGACAGTTTGTCTTTGACATAATTGATAGGTAATGTGTTATTTTAGTCCATCGACCAAATTAATTAGTGAAAACTAGTTAACTACCTGAAAATAGTTTCCACTAATTAATTATTATTATCTATGACGTATTTTCTTATCTTGTTTTGATTGAGTATTTTATCATACTGTATGACACAACACATTAAGGAACTAAGTAAACTATTCTAAATTAATTTAAAAATGAAATTTAATTTTATTTGTCTTTATATTAGGTAAAAGCGTGCAAAAATGTTTAGAAGAAATAGAATGGTGTTGACGGAGGCCCTACTCATAGTTAGGGGTCCCCCTCACTGCAAACCCTCGCCGCACTCCAAAGCAATCGTGACTCAGTTCCCCTATATTCTGACAAAAGTGAAACTTTCAGATCATTAAAAGACACTAGTGCCAACACCATGGAGCTCATGCCTATATCTGCCTGTAAGTTATACTTCCAACTTATTTTTAAAAAGTTACCCCGGTCCAGCTCTGCCCCCTTCTATAAAAAGGTGTACCAGTACCTTCTACCATCTTGAGGTCTTACTACTAATAAGAACCATTTGAAAACATGATTTTACGCACATGAGCCAACAGGAATCTCACGCGCAAGTGCGGGACTTTTACACTGAACTGAGGGGTTTATAAATTTAATATTATCTAATTTAAAATAGTCAACCTAAACACTTGATTATCATTTGAGCAGTTAGTCCAGTGAAACGAAGTTATAAATACTGAGTTTTTTGGTTTGGAAAGGGGGATTTACGTCGCATGACGTTACCAACAGGATCCCTTCAAGTATTCAAGTACTGTAAGTACATGTTAATGTTTCCGTTTGCAATTATCTCTGTTTTTTATCACGGCTGTGGTCGAACGAAACGAAGTTATAAATAATGAGTTTTTTGGTTTGGAAAGGGGGATTAACGTCGCATGACGTTACCAACAGGATCCCTTCAAGTATTCAAGCAAGTACATTAAAAGTCAATGTTTCAGTTTGAAATTATCTCTGTTTTATGATCACGGCTGTGATCCTTTGTTTTGTTAGTAATCTCAGCTCATCCAGCTGTGTCTGTTCAGTGTTTTGTTTACGAAATTCGGGTTTGAGGTTAGGACTGAGTACTGAAAATAGATAATAATCATTTTACAGTACAACTCAACTCACAAATATTACAATTGCTCGCATAAAACTAACACTTCCCATTACTGAAATACAATAATGACAGAATCATTATAGTTTGCTTCCGAATTTTTGAAGAGGTGAGCCCTAGCCTTTACCATGTTTATACATAAAACCTATTCTACACTAAATCCTAGGTCACACGTTGTTAATATTCATCACAAGGACTACCAAACCAGAATCAATATTCTAAAAACTTCGATAGTCTTACAAAATAGGCTTCATGTTACTTTTTTGACATTCAATTAAACTGGTCTCATTCTGAGTTTTAATCACTGTGATTTCTAGGTTTACATGTACAGCTAATAAATAGTTTTGTTGTAAGCAATTGAATTGTATAAGCACTTACAAAAGAAATTTAAAACTGGAAACAGTAATTCTTCATTATCATCCTAATAACCATTGATTCAGTAATGTGTCTTGCAAATTAAAATTAGTTTGGTTTTGAAAATTATCTTTTGTCACTGCTGTGACCAAAACCTCACTCAGCATCATCTTAGCACAGTAACACTCGCTCTTCACACATAAATAGTAACACATAATCTTTTCTACCGAGTATTTGTTTATTTTGTAGATGCCAAGTTGTTCAGTGCTAGGTTGTGGGAGTCGCACCACTGGTTACATTACCTATCACAGGTAAGTCAGATCTTGATAATACTATGTTTTGAGTATTCTGGTACTTAAGGAATTTTATAAATATTGCTTCTCCAACACATCCAGCTAGCTTTAATACAAACCATTTAGGCCTAGTACAGTTTTAATAGTACCGATTTTTCCTCCCCACCTCAACTTATAAACAATTATAATCTATGAATAACACTTTGCCACAAGTACTAAGAGGAAATTTAAAGAACTTTTGTCAAAGTTTACAATTTGTTACCCGCCCTTAAAACAGGGTTATTAGTGGATGGCATTTTTAAAGCCATTACCATTAAAATATCATAGACAAATTTTCTTTTTGACGTTCGTACAAGTATTTTTTTATGTTCTGCACGAAGTAATCGCAGTAAATATTTTAATTTCCTGAAACCAACTTTAATTATTTGTGGGAAGAACATTATGGTACTCCTTTTTATTTGAGTCAATTATACAATCGCTACAGGTTATCACCATGTGTTACTAAGACCCGGTTTCATCCTCAAAAGGTTTCCTAAAACGCCAGACATGAGGGGAAAGTGGGTGACAGCTATAAAGAGAGAAGGTTGGGAACCATCACAACACAGTACACTTTGTTCAAGACACTTCACCGACCATGACTTCGACCGCACATCGCTGTCTTGCGTCAGACTCAGGGACTGGGCACTTCCCTCCCAGAATCTGGAGAAACGAACGAGGAAATACGAGTTGAAGCGCAAACTAGTCAGCAAACCTCAACTGCCTACAAATCAGGTGTGTTGTACTTGTATCACAGACAACAGAAACTCCCTATAGATATCCAATTATTCGTTCATACATTTTCCATTACAATTGATGTATAAAGGAAGCTCTTTTCAAGCAGTTAGAAATACTCCCCCTTCCTTGTCTGTATATTTTCAAATGCCTTCTCTTTGTTTACTCACACCCAGAAAAGTTTTACGGTAGAAACCACTTACATCATCATTTTACTCGAAACTCCGCTCTTCTGCAATATCCTGGTCATCGCACAACTTTTTTCGAGAAAACACCATGGTATTCTTGCACAAATCTCTTTAATAATCTACCAAACCATCTGAAAAACGAGACCTCTCCTAAATCCTTCAAGCAAAGTACCTTCAATTTTCTTCTTAGTCACTGCTTTTATAGCGTTCCGGAGTACCTCACTTGGTCATCGGGACAGTCCACATAAAAAGAGCTCAGGGTTTGCAAAACTGATTTTTTGTTTCTTTCTTGCCTACACAATGTGCATTTTTCACTAATATTTAACTTTAGCTGTTTTGTTAAAAACTTACACACTTGCATGTTTTTATATTTTAATGTTATTTTTACTGCAAAATATTTAATTTAATTATTGTACTTTGACTTAATTACAATCAATGTTAATTGATGTAAATGATGAAATTAAATGACTATGACTATAAAGGAAAAATATGGGGTCTAATAGACAAATCTGAGATTTCAATACAAGAACAATTTTGCTGAGTGAGAGGCTAACCAACTAATCAACTAACTTAGGTAAAAATCAAAACTCTAGTTTAAAAAATAAAGTTAAAATTTACTCTTGTGTAGTGTCAGCTAATAAAGTGTTCTAGAACGCAAATATTTTAAGTGAGATGAAGTAGTATAAATAAATAACAGAAAAAACCCTTCGTAAATAAAATTTGTGTATATATATATTTTTTTGTAAATAAAGTTTTTTAGTTAAACAATATTTTGTGTATAGAAATTTTTACCTATAAATGTTTCTAATAGTTATTTTTACCAAGGGTGTTTTTCTGTTATATGTATATTTAAATTATTTCAAACTATAATACCCCTTTGATTTTTAAATTATGGAGGTAAGATTAGATTGTATCGGAATGAGGTTCTTGACCACGAAAAGTTCTATCACTTGAGGTTGGATAGTTTCTGGTATTATTTTTGAAGGAAGACCAAATGACAAACTTGCGTTCTTAACTAAGAAGTAAGAAGAAAATATCATAAATCATAAAATTAATGTGTTTTAAATTTATTTATTTTCACTGTTTTGCAGATGAATGGTGAATGCCAAGATCGAGCTCTAGTTGAGGCTGACGAAGAATGTACAAGAGTGAGGCGAACCAAAAAACAAATTAAAGAAGAAATCGAAGACTTGGTAATCAGTTTCAACTTTGTTTACTCTGAACATTATTTGTTTTTACAGTTAAAGGAGGGTCTAGTTGGGTTTTGTTGTATACAGCCTAAAAGCAACATGTTCCTAACATTCTGTTTTTATATTTGAAACTTACCGATACCATCACCGAAATCAGTTTCTGTACCTGGCATTTATATGTTTTATTTGTTTGACAGGAGGACGTAGACTTGGTATATCCTGTCGCGATAAACAAAGCAGAACTTGAAGAACAGTAATATGGAATTAAAGTTTTTGGGAAGGATAATTAATCAAACAAAGATCAAAAAGTAGTTTTGTGATCACTAGGTGGCAGCAATTAAAATTCATGTAAAGTATGGCAGCGCGCAGAGGTACACTGACCGTTTACAGCAAAAGAGTTACTGAGGAGAACAAATTACAGTAACGTGTTTACAGAACAAACTTGTTTAAGTTGAAGAGAAGTAGGAAATACAAAGAGAAGTAGGATCAAAAATATCACAAATATATCACAAATGGCAGTTTAACTTCTAGTTTTAGTTAATCTTTCCACGTAGCTAAGTTCATCAACACATAGCTCATGTTAAACATACTGCACATTTCTGTCAAATTAAGCTCTGTTAAATGGCCAAAATAAAACAACGTCTTAACTTTTATTATTGGCTTTACCGTAGCTCTCTTAGATGTACTGTATAGCTTGTTTAGTTAGAGAATGTTTTATCAATTATCTGGATGGTAGGTTGAGTTGGGAACAGTTCTATTTGTCTAGAATTTATTTATTACGTAAGTTGTTACTTGGTACAACACTTACACTCCCTTTACAAACACAAACTTACAGATACTTTTGAATGTAATTATAGAGTTTAGTTTAGTAGAGTTTACTTGTAATCATACAGTTATGTACCGTATACTGGAGAATCTCTATCTATCCCACATGTTGTACTACACTTTCTTTTGCCATTTTATTTGTTGACATTTTGTACAAAGGTAGTGTAATCATATTACAAGTAGTGTTTTACTTTGAGAAAAACACCAAGAGTTGTGTGCAATAGCAGAAATTACTTATTTTGGCGAAAGTCCTAAGATTAGCACCATATAATTAAGATTTTAAAAGTAATAAATTCTTAAATCTCTACTAGGTTCAAAACTAACATTAGTAGTGTCGTTCCAGCCAGTATGAATATGAGTGTTATGCTGTCATATCTCGATTGATTTTAAAAGTAATAAAAAATCACAATACATGTTTGTAATAATTTATTTTGTTTCAATGTAATATTTATTTAAATAATGTAGGTTAATGCTTAGATACATGTTTATTTATTGAGCATATCTTGTAAAATTATTAGTATTCTTATTATTATGATTAATTCTGTTATGCCAGTACAATTATGCACAGATTAATATTTAGACGAAACGTTTTAAGGATTATTTTTTAATAATTTAAGTTTGACATGTTTTGATAACATAAAAGGTTCTACATAAAATTTTTAAGCAACATTTTTAAATTTTTGAATTTAAACACCGAAATCAGTACCGATACGATCCACCATGTTTCTGTACCTGGCATTTATATGTTTTATTTGTTTGACAGGAGGACGTAGACTTGGTATATCCTGTCGCATACGTCAAAGCAGAACTTGAAGAAAGGGTAATTAAGTTTTGTCACTAAACAGGTGGTCGGATAAAGCGGCCGCAGATCCAACGCTGAGTACCGTTTACAGCAAAAAGGCGTGTTACAGAACAAATTTTTGTAACGTTTTAAGAAAAACTTGTTTAAGAGAAGAGAAGTAGGAAATACAAAAACAATAAATCTATATCACAAATGATTTTAAGCTTCTAGGCAGTAACTTTCCACGTTTTAGTTAATCAACATAAAGCGGAAATTCTCTGTTAAATTAAAACAATCCGGCCGCCTCTTAATACACTACTGTAGAGCTTCGCAGATACTTGAATGTTTTATAGAGTTTAGTTTAGAGTTTTACTTGGTAAACAGTTCTATCCCTTTACAAACACAAACTTACACTACTTTTTGCCATTTTATTAAGACATTTTGTACAAACTAGTGTAATCTGGTTTAACTGCACGTCACAATTTGTTCTGTAGAACTTATCTACTAGGTTCAACTAACAAGTCAAAACACCAAGAGTGTTAATAATCTATCTCGATTGATTTTAAAAAGTAATAAATTATCACAATACAAAATGGATTATTAACGTTCCTAGTGTTATAAAAGTGAATGCGTGTCAGTTGAAGCTAATAAAAAATTTTTACTGAAAGAATTGTTACGTAGAAAGGTACAATACATAAAATATAAGAGTATAAGAATGCTTAGCTATAAATAAATTTAATACAAATTATTATTTAGCTGGAACTGCAAAACATAGTCCCAAGTCCTGCGCTCCTTTATTTTCTAAGTTATAGATTTTGAACTGTTATGTTATTGCTAATTATTTAAATATCTTTTCGTTCCATGGATGGTGAATTGAAATGACTATGTTGTTTTGAAATATTTGTCCAATAAATACATTTAATGTGTTTTCTGACCGCTACCAAAATTAAACTAGAGAAGGGGGGGTTAAAGACGTAAGGAGGGTTGTAAATTACTTGTTTTGTTTTGCAGGTGTACTTGGAATACAAGGCTCAAATTCCAGTAGAGGCTGCAAAAGAAAAATTTACGGGTGAAAGTCGAACCAACGTAAGTATTAAAGAAGAAATCGAGGATGTGGTAATAATTTTCAACTTTGTTTAATCTGAACTACAGTTCATCAGTTTAGCATGGCCGGTGAGATGGGCTATAGGGCCATAAGCGGCCAGCAGGAAATCTCAAGGCCACCGGCCATGCCGGCCTAACTATATGTACATTAGTGAAATCAGAGGAGAATCCAGCTATAAGGCTTTCGCGGCTGATGATACAACTATAATCTAGTTCTTCCGGTTCACACTGGGTCAAATCATCATAGTAATCAGCTTGAGATATTTCGGTCTCGCTGTGGAGTACCATTTTCAGTTACTGATTGGTTGAAACTGAGCTACTTGCTGCCTGCTATCCTATGGAGCAGGGTTGCCAACTGTTGATGTTCTCATTGGCTGTGACACTATAGAAAAGACTTATCCAGAACTGGTTACCAACTTCTGGAAAGTTTAATGCTGTCTTCTTTGTTGAAGTTACTATCATTTTTAATTATTTCAATGGTTTCTCGGATGACTCTCGGGTAATAATGTAAAATTGTTGCCAATACTTTGGCTTTGTCAAATTCTACTGCATGTTTCGTGTTGTAACTATATTCTGCTATGGCTACCTTAACAGTGTCTTCGTGTTTTGTGGCTGTGAAATAATTAAACATTTGCTAATAATAACTTCAACAAAGAAGACAGCATTAATATTTCCAGAAGCTGACAACCAGTCATACAGAAGTCTTTTCAATAGTGTCACAATGTCAACGAGACCATCAACAATTAGCATCCCTGCTCCAATAGACAATTGGCAGTCCCGCCACTAATAGGATAGTAGACAGCAAGTAGCTCAGTTTCAGCCAATCAGCAACCGAAATATCTCAAGCTACAACAATGTTACTACAATGTTACAATGTTTTGAAGCGTTGTGAACCAAAGAACTAGATTATAGTTGTCACAACAAAGTGTTCCAATTTGTTGTATTTTAGGGGAAACTTAAAACATTGTTTTTTTCTGAATCTAAGTTCTGGTTTCACGACTTATTTGGTTAGAAATAACTCGTTTAGTGGTTTCTAAAGGACAATTCTCGATGTTTATGTGTTTCAGCCGAATAAGGCCACTTCACTTTATTCTAAGCCGTTGGTCCTTGTATTTCCATTGGTCATTGGGCTATTAATTAATGACCCATTCTAAGGAAGAGTCGGCCTTAGTTTGTAACAAGACTACACCTCTGAACTATTAAACAAATAATAAAAAGCATAACGAAACATTTAGCTTTAATCAACTAAAAACTGTACATATGTGAATTCATAACTACAAGTAACAATCTGGTTTAGAATGATTACAAACTGAAATAAAAAACAATGAATAGAAAAGAATTAAACATAGATTCATCTCATTTTCCCCCCCTCGAGGAAGAAAGGTCATAGTCTCTCAAGTAACTAGGAGGCCTTCGCAATCTCTGAGACTGTGGTCTGAGACTTGCTTCCAACACAGCGTTGTCAACATCGTTTGGAAGATTGTTCGGTTCCACTTGAGTCACTTCTGGTTGCATATTTGGTGATGAAGGTTGTACAGGTGGTTCATTTTGGGTAGGTATGTCATCTCTTAAAGTTGGTATGTAGATATTTTGTGAATCAGTTTCTGTTCCTCTAGGAGCCAAGTATCGTAATGAAACTGTTGTTTCGTTTCCATTTGGTAGTCGAACATAGGCATAATTGGGATTCACTTCCAACAACGAAACCTCTTCCACTTGTGGATCGTACTTAGAGGAATTGGCATGTTTTTTCATGAGTACAGGTCCTGGTGCAGAGAGCCATGAAGGTATTGATGAGCCACAAGAACTCCGTCTCTGATGTTTAAACATTCTTTCATGTGGCGTTTCATTAGTTGAAGTGCATAGTAGTGAAAGAATCGCATGTAAGGCTTCACCTAAAACACATTCCCATCGAGTGACTTCCAGACCTTTTGACTTTAGCGCCAACATAATGGTTTTCCAGATAACACCATTGTATCTTTCAGTTTGCCCGTTACCTTGCGGGTTATATGCAGTAGTACGACATGAAGCTGTCCCAATTGAAGTTAGGAAGGTTTTCAGTTCCGCGCTCATGAAAGACGATCCTCGATCAGAGTGCACATATGAGGGTGTTTCAAATATGTAGAACAGTCTTTTCAAATTTTCGATTATTGTTGTTGATGATAGATCTGCACAAGGTATTGCAAAAGAGAATCTTGAGTACTCGTCAATAATGGTTAGAAAGTATCTATTTCGTGAAGAGGAAGGAATTGGACCTTTGAAATCAAGATTCAATCTCTCAAAGGGTGCGGTAGCTTTTATTAGGTGGCCTTCTGTTTTCATATAATTCGGTTTAATCTCACAACAAACCTTACAATTCCTTGACACTTCTCTGACCTCGTTGATTGAAAATGGCAAATTTTTGCATCTTACCCAATGGTACATTCTTGTGACTCCTGGATGACACATCCGTGTGTGAAGCTGACTGAGAGTAGGGTTTGAGAATTCGCTAAGAGAGGCACATACTCTAGAAAAAGCATCTGCAGCAGCATTGTCCTTTCCGGGCCTGTAGACAATATCAAAGTGATAGCTTGATAATTCCAAACGCCATCTGAGAATCTTTTCATTTTTAATTCTGTTTGATTGTTTTTGATTTAACATGAAAGAAACTGATTGTTGGTCTGTTATTAGTTTGAAATATTTTCCTACAAGAAAGTGTTTCCATTTTCTTAATGATTCCACTATAGCGTAAGCCTCGTGTTCTACAGCAGAATGTTGTTGCTCTGTTTGTGACAGTGTCCTAGAAAAGAATGCTACTGGTCTGCCAGATTGTGATAAAGTTGCTCCAATGGCTTGATCGACTCTGTTTCTACTTCGAAACAGCATTTTCATCAATTGAGTGGACAGCAGATTTAGCAATCATCATTTTGATCTTCTCAAAAGCAACAATGGCAGCTTTGTTTAAGGAAACTGTTTGTTTTCAACAAGTGGTCGCAACTCATTTGAAAAGTTCGAATCCATTTAAAGTAATGAGCGAACATTCCCATGACTCTACGTGAAGGCTGCTAGATTGTTTGGAATAGGAAATTCAAGGAGAGGCTGAAGTCTGTTTGGATCTGCGGATTGTATGATCAGCAATGGTATTGCCTAGTAGGTTAATAGATGACTTTGAAAATGAACTTTTCTTTATTTATTGTTAAGTTGTACTTCTTTACAATATCCATAAATTTCTGAACATTTTTATCATGCTCTTCTTGATTCTTACCGCATACGGTAACATCGTCTAAGTACGCATATGTACCTTGCAGCTCTTCAGTCTTGATTATGTCATCAATAAATCTTTGGAAACATGGAACCCCATTTGTTACTCCAAACGGAATTCTACAAAACTCATAGAGTTTGCCATTTGCCTCAAAAGCGGTGTATGCTCGATCTTCTGGTCTGATTGGCTCTTGATGGTACGCACTACTAAGGTCAATAATGCTGAATATAGAATACTGAGCTACTTTATTAATGATTTCATCGACACGAGGGAGAGGGTAGGCGTCAAGTTGAGTGAATTTATTGATGGTTTGTGAATAGTCAACACACATTCGCTTCTTGTGGTTTTCATTTGCAACGACTACAACTTGTGCTCTCCATGGTGATCTACTTTCTACAACTATTTTTTCATTTAATAGACGTTTGATTTCCAAATCAATAAATTATCTGTCTGGCAAGGAGAAACGCCTGGTTTTGGTGGCAATCAGTTTACAGTTTGGTGTTAAATTTTGAAACAACTTTGCATCTGGAACATTTGCTACTGCCAAATTACATATTTCCAAAGATGGCTTAGAACCTTTAAACTCAATCACGACTTTTTCGTACTGCCGTAGTATGTCATGACCAATTATGAAATCAACGCAAGAGTTTGGTAACACTGATACTGGAAAGTGTTTGAAGAATTGGTCTTTAAGCTTTAAGTCAACATTACAAGTAAAGCTGATTGTGCATGATAATGACTTGGAAGCCATAGAAATCTTATTAGAGTCTGGTTTGAGTATTAAGTTAAGGTTTCTTGCAAACTGTTCGTCTATGTAGCTTGAAGAGCTTCCGCTGTCAACTAGCGCTTTGACATTCACACCATTAATGGTTAAGTCAACGAGTGATTTTGACAAACAAGAGGGAGCAATGACTGATAATACATTACCTTCAACTGACTGTGTGTTTTGTAAAGTTTGGTCACCTGCAGACGAAGCCGCTACCTTTGACCCATTTGACTTTGAGCGGCATACTATGGCGAAATGTCCCAGTTTATTGCAGGATTTACAAACGGCGTCTTTTGCTGGGCACTTGATTCTTGCATGTTTGGCCCTTCCGCAGAAATAACACTTTTGATTGGTGGTAACAGCCAATGTCTCTGATCCAGTTTCTTGTGTTGAGACAGCAAAGCTTTTGTTTAGGCCTAGTGTTGGGAGAGCGTTTAGAGATTTCTCTGTATTCAAGTAGAAACTTGACCGTGTCTTGGCCATTTCTAAAGCTAAAGCTTGTTCATAAGCTTGTTTTAAAGTAAGAGAATGATTTTCTAACAGTCTCATTCGAGTTTCTTGAGAATGTAATCCTCGTATGAAGGCATCTAGCATGTGGGCTTCCTTATTTTCTTGAGCAGATACAGATTTAAATTCACACTCCTGACTTAATTGTTGTAAAATTGTGAAATACTGTGAAACAGTCTCGTGTGGTGCTTGACTTCTAGTAGCTAACTTATGACGTGAAAAAACTTCATTTTTAGGCTTGACATAGGCAGCTTTCAGTTTGTAATCATTCTAAAGTTTCATCTAAGGTTTCAGATTGTTACTTGTAGTTATGAATTCACATGTACAGTTTTTAGTTGATTAAATTGAACTTTTAAACAAATAATAAAAAGCATAACGAAACATTTAGCTTTAATCAACTAAAAACTGTACATGTGAATTCATAACTACAAGTAACAATCTGGTTTAGAATGATTACAAACTGAATGATTAATTATTAGATCTGCTACAAGTAAGATTGGAAAAAACAAAGTGTAGCCATCTTTACATGAAAATCTTGTTGTTTAATAAGCTACCGAAGATGCATGGTCAGTATCTTTGAAACGATTTAAAACTGTTTTAGAACTTTGGTTGAAAGAGAACGTATTTTACGCTGTTTCAGATTTTATGTCCTGTGATATTAGTAATTTAGCCTTTTAGAATGTTTTGTCTTGTAGCCTGAATGTTTTGTCTTGTAGCCTTATGTTGTATATAAGCAGATGATAACTTGTAATATTTATTATGTATCTAAATTATTTTATGTCTTTTATATTTATGACCACTATATTATTTTATTTATTTTATTTTATTAATTCACGGTAAACACCATTTTTACAATGTAAATGCACAAATAGTGAAAGCAATACAAAGACAAATAGTCTTGGGCTGAAAAAAAGAAAAACAAAACAACAAACAAGCACTTGTAATATGGAAATTGTAAAGTTTGGGATGTTCATCAATCCACCCTACTTTATGGTACTATATTTTTGTACTCTTTTGGAGAAAGAAAGATTTAATGTTGAGGTGGTTATTTTTACAAAAGTGGAAAAATAGCTGCTGGTGACTTTAACCTAAAAAAACAAAATAATGTATGGGCGAGATAAGACTAACACAAGATGACTAAATTGCTGATTGAGTGGTAAGCCGATTAAAACACAAGACGATATACAAAAATATGGAATGATATAGACAGTGCTGTACGATGGTAACTTTGGTAATATTGGTAATAATATATTGACTTAATCACTAGCATTGATTAACTTAATAGCTATCCAATGATCACTATCATTATACTTCTTGTTAGATGACTATCAATATGAATTGCTGTAATGATGTGTAATTGTATATGTTGACTTTGTCTATCGCTGTATTATGCCTAATGACAATAAAATTTCATATTTCTGAAAT
This sequence comes from Matsumurasca onukii, assembly GCA_018831715.1. Taxonomy (NCBI): domain Eukaryota; kingdom Metazoa; phylum Arthropoda; class Insecta; order Hemiptera; family Cicadellidae; genus Matsumurasca; species Matsumurasca onukii. The sequence goes on from CM032067.1 coordinate 21,418,409, forward strand.
CAAAAACAATGAATAGAAAATAATTAAACATAGATTCATCTCAACCTCATAACTCATTACTACCACTCATCCTTCACCACATATTTGCCTTAAAATACCCTCATGAGAGTGGTCGGCCTCTCAAATAGTGATTTAGTGAATGTGGACTAATCAGAATTTACACTAAATACAATGTTTTTATGTACTCCGATTAACAAAATAAATTTTGTACTGTTGCCAAAACTGAACTGACAACTAATATGTTTCGTTGGTTTGACAGGAGGACGTAGACTCGGTATATCCTGTCACATTGGTCAAAGCAGAACTTGAAGAAACGGTAATTAAGTTTTTCACGTAGACACAATTGTTGTATTACCTTATTTAGTTATTTATTCATAGTCATTTATCAATAAAGTTGTGTTGGCTACTATCACTGGTAAGGCAAGGTCTAATTCTATAAGTATAATAGTTTATACTAAGTATTACATATAAGGCAGCGGTGGCCTGAGAGAACTATTTACGACAGAGGAGGCCAGACTATGATGGGAGACTGTTAGAGGGTCCACTTGGTACAATATGTATTATAAGCCTGTTAACTTTTTTTTTAGTTGTTGTACATTTTATGACTTTGAAGGAAAATTATTTTTATTTAACAATTTACATAAAAGCAAATTTAAAAAAAATGTACAATTTAGAACAAAATGTTAGTAATGTTATTGTCATTTTTGTCATCTGAATTTGTTGTTTTCTGAAGTCAATAAATTGTTTGCACTCCCATTCGGATGGTAGGTGGTTATGTACAAGTGGTATTACCACTGTGTTATAGGGACAGATTCAAAAGATTTGAAATTTCGTATTAAACCTTTTGTGTTTAAAACTTGTGGTTAATGTTATAGTTTTAAGATCAAGACGAGAGAGTATCAACGCAAGGAAAAGTGTCATATTGAATTATTATTAACCTTATTTTTAAGCTAGTTCTATAAAACGCCTGCCCACGTAGCCATCTCAGTGTGCTAGTTTTTGGCCAATACCAGCATGACCACCCTTCCCCACGACCCATACTCACCAAATCTTGCCCCACGCAAGTTTTTATGTTCCCCATAATGAAAAATTACATTAAATATCACTGATATGACAAAAATGAAGAAGTGAAAAGCCAAACGAGGATGGAGCGTGCAGGATGAGGGCTGCTTTAAACCTAGGGAAAATCAAATGAACAAATACATTACACTAAATGGGGAGTATACTGAAAGTATACATGTAAGTTAGTAAAAGAAATAATAAAAGATGGTTTTTATAATGGAATTCCCGTTATTTTTGTGTACCGCCTCGTATTTTTGATGTTGAGTCAGATGAAATTATTTGAGTAAACACCTTTTTTAAGTCAGTTTTAATTTACAGGTGGATGAAGTCAGTTTAAGGAAAGAAGATTTATTCCCAAGCCGTGAGTATTTTGAATAACTAGAGGTAACATAAGACAAGATTTGAATCCTGTGATTAAATAATGATGTGATTATTGTTTAAAATGAGGGATTTCCAAATTATTATTATAGGAATCGTCATCCAAGCTGTTGTATCTTAATGTTTATACAGTAAAGTGTGGATAAATCAAATTCCCAGATCACTAGATTTGTTTCACATCACCTTGAAATCTCTGTGACATTCAATGTTAAAAGTCTCGAAAATTGAATTTATTAAAAGTTTGAATCTTGATAAGTTGAAGCTTTTCACGATGAGTTTTCAGGATTATAAAACAAAAACTCAATAGCTTGAGTGTATGAAAGCTTAAATTGCACCATAACCCGTGTTACTCAAAGTTTTATTTCTGCATTCGATATGGTTTTTTGTCATCTGCTACATTTTTAAATCTACATGAATTGTGTCTTGTTCAAGTTATGGGGTTTAAACCCATAAAACTTTGAGATTTAATGATAGAAAAATAGACTAAACCAAAATATCTTGAACCTTGTAGTAAAAAAAATCAATATTTTTACTGTTGTAAAACATACATATGCATTGACAAAGTCACAATGGACGGCCACAAGACATTGTCGATAATAATTACCTTATACCTTTCTTCAGACCCTTTCGGGATAGGTAGTGTCATAAAAATATAAAACTATACTATAATTTATACTCTTTGTTAAAAAGATTGTCAACATTAAAAAATTTTTTGGATCTTGGCGGCAGATCTAGACAAGTCCCTCAACATTCTCATTAAGGAACTCGGTGACAGAGTAGTACGCCCTATCCTTCAACCATTTCTTGAGGATCGTATGGAACTGCTTGTCGTCCAAACTTTTGATTGTAGCTGGTAGTTTATTAAAGATTTTTATGGTGAGGACAGGGAATTGCCTCCGTGAACATGGATTAGCAATTACAGTACGCATCGCACATCTTTGACACGGCAACTCTCCCTGATTTACCCTAATTCAAACCATTATAGTTGTTTCTTGAATATTTCTACAATAATTTTTAACTGTATTACGGTACAATAATTGTTGAAAATTTTGATTTCTTACGATTTTTGTTAACATTTTCAAATTTGTTATACAGTTTATGAGATTGCTAGCTGAGTTTGTGTTTAAGATAGCCATGATGCACCAAACCGTTTAAACCCGTGTTTATTTGGTTGAACGATAGATACAATTTATGTAACGGATCTTCATTCTGTTATGGTTTAAAAATTAGACATTTATGCCTTATTATGTTTCTAAATTATTGAAAATGTATTCAAACCTTTGCCTTGCAGTAGCTAATTATATAGTTTCATGCTAGCTTCTTAGATATTTTTCAAACAACTTAAACAGTATGCTATAACCCGTGGGTATTGTATAAACTGTATACGTGTTTTTGAAATGCAAACAAGAAAAGTGGAACAAATTGGAAAAACAACACATGTAGACATACTCGACTGCTACAATATTAAAAAACAACTATAAGTGTTTAAGTTTTCATTTTTTTCACCTCTTTGCATACCTTCCCTCAACTCCAAAATTGTCAATTGCCGGATAGCTGTCAGGACCGCCTGTCAACGGTGAGGTGAGGCCTACGATAATTGCTCATTGATGTTCACGGGGTGGCAATTCGGATCACCTCGAACTTTTGCTTTCAGGGGTGGCAGTTGAAATTCAGCCGTGTAAGGTACCCTACCCCTCGGCACTGTCGCCACACATGATCATGTCTTTATAAACAAACAAGTTTTTACCTGGAGCTGGAGGAAACCTCCGTGATGACACTCTGGAAGTTAAGGAGAAACCTATTAGTCTCAAACCAAATTGAAGCTTCATTGATTAAGTCTTGAGCCAACAGTTAAGTTAATTTTATGCCAGGATTGATATTCAGAAAAGCTGTATCAGTAGAGTTCCACGTTGATAATTTTATCCTTGCTTACTCAAAAATCAAACATTCTAAAATCCTCTGAGTTACTGTAATAAGATTTAAGATTTAAATGAGTTAAACTCCTGGAACACATTCCTTATCATAACAAGTAATTGTATCTTTTGGATTCTTTCCCCCAGTAACCCTTCCCAGCGTGGAGATGTTTTGCCAAAGTTTAAACATTAAATTACCAATATACAAATTAACATTGTGTTGGTATATAAAAAACAATAAGATATTACGACATTTAAAATTACAAGCCACTACAGTAAATTTAGAATTACAGTGTATTCTTTACATTATTGGAGTTAGGAATGTATTATAGAACACCAGACTTCTGAGTGGGAAGTGAGTGGACTATAAATTCTTGCAAACTACGGTATAAAATTTGTTGGCGACAAGATAATTTCTAAGTTCTTTCTGAAACAGTTTAGAACTTTGAAGAACTCTAATTTATAACTGACTTTGTCAATCGCATGTTATATACGCTTAATGACAGTAAAATATTCTATTTCTGACTTTGCACTTTCTTGGGAAGTTTTTGAACTTATGTGATTCCAGCCCGAGATTGTAGTTTTTTTGAATGATTCTAGTCTGTGATCATAAGTAAATTGGTTTGTGACTATTTTTTAGGCCCAGTATTTCCTGTTACCAACGTGGCACAAACTACTCCTCTCTCTAAAACATGAAGAATTACAGCAAGTCTTTTGTCAAGTTCTTCCACGGACGAAAATCACTCATGGGAGAAGAGTTGTTTGGATGAGAATTGAAGCCTATTGATAGTGTACCTCGAAACCGGGAAATTGGCGTAGTACGCCAAGAAAATTGGGATTTATACAAGAATATTGTTTTTCCGGATTGTTGGACACCCTGGTAGTGTTCTCTCACAGCCTGTCGCCTCCAGAAATACATGTAGTCACGCGCCAGAGAGTAACCCTACATAAAGACAGCTGTGAGCTGGAACATGTGTTATTAAGAAGATAATGTGAATCAGCTGTTCTCGAGTGAATACTCTGTGGCTGTTCTTTGTTGACAACAGAACTCTGAACACTCATGTTAAAAAAAACGTTTAGCACATAAGTTGTGAGTGGTTTAGGTGTCGTGTTTAAGTGTTGTGTCTTAAGATTTTTGAAATAAAATGTACTATTTATGCTTTTAGATAGAGGTAAGGTTTGTCTTGTTTACCAAATTGAAGATGTTTGTTTAATGAGGCGAAGTTAGGACTACAAAGTCTTCTCTACCACTCAACCTCAAAATATATTAATGCATTAAAAATGTATAATCTAAACAGAAACCATCTAATATATAAACATTCATTTTTAAGATAGAAATAAGTTGTACCTATTGTATAATAAAACTTAAAGTATATTATCACTTTGTACGACATGACCTTATTGTATGTTACCACAAAAACCTCTTTTTTACTCTTAAAAGAAAGCACTTTAAAAAACGGTTTCACCCAATACATTTCAAAATTTTGTAATGATGTTTTGCTATTTGGGCCTTATTTAGTTCAGCTTTTCAAACATAAATAACAATGTTCTCATAAGTCTGGTGGATTTATCTTTTGAAAAAACTAACATTGCTTTCTTTTGTGTCAACAACAACAATAAACCTAAAGACTCAATAATAACTAATTTGAGAGGTTCTCCTTGGAGTTTATTCTTTTTTAACAGTGAACAAGAGACTTTTCTCACTTTGATTGTGTTTTAAAATCAAATATGATGATACCATATGTTTCTGCTTGCTCCTACCAACATCATCATTAATTTAAACATTTTATTTACCACTTCACTAATTAATATTAGTAATTAAACAACAATAATAACCAATGTTATCAAAATAGAACATTACAAGAAAAACAATGAAAGAAACAAAGGAATAGAATATAAATTTTATTTATTTATTTTACCGGTAGGCGATAGAAGATATTGTATAAATGCTTATTTATGGCCTTTAAACCATTGTTAATTTCTAGTTTAAGGTAGCAAAATTACACCACTTTCAACAGTTGTCGAGGGAAGACTACAAACAAAGTTACAAAACTATTGAAAACCATGAACCATGATGTACCATTTATTCTTACCAGTAGCTTTGTTAATTAGTCACTGTAAATTTTTATTCATCCATCCATTCCATACTAATATTCATTTCATTTAATACTAGTTAACACAATGTCTATAATTGTTATCTGACTTTGTAAAATAAATAAAAATGAAAATTCCTTAGCTTTTCAGTTAAAGTTATTAAGATGACCATCCCAACTCTGTCACTAAAATCCTGTGAAATTAGAGTTTTAAATAGTCTAAATGTACACTATTTGGTGATAAAATTTTCCAGGGGATTCCCGATTATCCCCGTCACAATTGGAGGGTATTCCATACCCGCCTGATAGTCTATCCCCCTTGAGTCAATTCTAGATCCACCGTGAATGGAAGTAAAGCACAAAAGACATAACATACAGTAACAGGCATAGTCAAATTTAATCACTAAATATATTCATTTCTCATATGGTATAAAATTGAATTTAATGTAATTTCCTGCCTTTATAACGTAAAATGTTGAAGGTGCAAGATGTTTTCAGTTTGATTATAAAAAGTTTTTGTTGGTGCGTTATTTTCGACTCTCGTGCTGGCTAGAGATTGCTATTTATGAAGAGAATTGAAACGTTTGCTTAATAGAGAGCATCTGCTGATGGGTTACTATGGGCTTTCATATAATCACGTAATGTATAGCATTGTAGTCTGGTGGAATTCAGCCTCTAGTCAGAATATTTTGCTACTGCAGAAAAGAGCAGTTAGAATCATAACAGTCTCTGACCACCTTGAGCACTGCAGGCCTATCAAAACTTTCCACTCAAAACTTTACTTTTGTCCTGCTGGTTTTGTACAGACCACCTCATAATGACAACTTTGAACCTTTTCTAGAAATACTGGAAAATACAGTCAACAAGATCAGTGAAATGGAACTTCCTCTAATTATTCTGGCAGATTTAAATATCAATAACCTAGAGGACTCTTACCAAAAAAGGTGTTTAATGGACATTTGTAACTCAAACAATTTAGTCAATGTATTACATCAGCCCACCAGAGTAGCTAATCAAACCTCAACTCAATTGGATTATATTATTTCAAGTGATTCCCTTAAATGTTTTGGACAATCAACAAAGGATACTCCCCTTTCGGACCACAAGTGGATTAATACTAATATGGAAATTACAGTGGAAACAAATTTAAATTGTAAAATAGAAAGAAGAAAAATAAGCAGATATGCAACGGAAGAATTTCTTATTCGCCTGAATAAAGAGGATCTACTCCCAGTAGATATGGAGACACTGTCATGTGATGAACTTTTCAACAACCTCCATACTGCTCTTCAGTTCAACTTCGAAGTATGCTTCCCAAAGACTTTAATTAAATTAAAAAATGACCTTAACACCAAGTGGATAACAAATAGTGTCACAGAATCTTGAGAAAACTTGAAAACTCTTTACTGGGAAACCAGACATTCAGATGATCCGAATAATAGACGACTATATCATTTGAACAATATATGGTATTTACCTCCGTCTATCTGTCAATAAGTGTCAGTCTGGATGACGCGTTTTGGGTTGAAATAGAAATAGAAATATTTTATTAACCTCTTACAAAGGTAGCCTTTACATGGGCTATAACAAAATACAAAAAAGAACATTAAATAACAATATAAGTATAAAACAATATAAAAAACTTATAAATAAAAATATAAAAAAATTATAAAAAACAGAAAAGTAAGTTAAATAAAAAAGCAGAAAAGAATAAAAATATAACAAAACAAATAGATTTAGGCTTCTGAGGTCCAATCTTCTCTCTTCATGTTGTTGTGTAAATATTCATTAATAGAGTAGTAAACTTGTCTTGTCAAAAATAATTTTAAATTTCGCTTGAATTTTTTAAATTGGCTTCTTCTTTTAATTTGTTTGGAAGTTTATTAAATAATTTAGCCATATTGTATTCTGGGAAATGTGTGTAATAAGAAGTGTTGTGATCTGGTATTCTCAATTTAAGATTTTGCTGTCTTGCGCTTAATACTTTGTAGTTTGGATAAAAATATGAAAAGTTTTGTTTAAAATACATAATGCATTCATAAATATAAATTGATAAAAAATTAAAAATGTTAAAATTTGAAAATTTTCAAAAATACGTTTACAGGATTGATTTTGTGATTTTCTAAAAATTGTTTGTAAAGCAGATTTTTGTAGGATGAAAACTTTGTTTGTATAAGTACTTGCTTGAATTTCCCCAAAAAATGACAGCATATTTTAAGTGCGGAAATATGATTCCATAGTATAATATAAGCAGTGTTTCAATAGTGCTGAAAGTTGACAATTTTCTTAATAAATAGATTCCACTTGATAATTTTCTACAAACTGATCTGATATGTTCTTTGAAATTTAAATGTTCATCCAAAATAAGGCCTAAGAATTTTACATTGGCGTTTTCTTGAATTTGTTTGTTATTCATACTAATATTGACATCTTCTAATTTGGGTTTTCTTCTAGGGTGGGAAAATGAGATATAGTTTGATTTTCAGAATTTATATGGAATCCATTTTCTTCCATCCATTGAGCAATGATGTTCAGATCAATATATGATTGTATTTATAAAATTTCGACGTTTTATGTGAAAATAAAATTGAGGTATCATCAGCAAATAGTAGTATTTTGAATTTTCGGTTATGATTGACAAATCATTCATGAATAATAAAAATAACAATGGAGCTAAAACTGATCCTTGTGGAACACCTGATTTGATAGTTAACTGATCGGATATATAATTTTGAATGTTGTTGGACTCATCGCAGTAAGAAATCTTTACTCTTTGTGTACGATTGGAAAGGTATGATTGGAACCATTGTAGGCATCCTCCCCGAATTCCATATAGCTCTAATTTCTTCAAAAGCAAACTGTGGTTGACACTATCAAAAGCGTTTTGAATATCCAAAAAAACAGCTGTGAAAAATGTGTTATTATCTACAGATTTCACAACCACAGTAATAAATTGAAAAATTGCGTCAGTGCAGGATTTAGATTTCTGGAAGCCATATTGGTTTTGTTCAATGATTTGGTGTTAAGTTACAAAAGAGTTGAGACGGGTGAAAACTAATTTTTCAAATACTTTACTAATCGTGGAAATAATTGATATCGGCCTAAAGTTTGTACATTCTGTCCTTTCTCCTTTTTTGTAAATCGGTGTTATAACAGTTTCCTTTAAAGAGTTAGGGAATATTCCTGAAGATAATGAAGAGTTAACCAAGGATGTGAGTGGAATAGCTAATTCATTAGCAAGGGCTTTAGTAGTTTAGATGAAATATTGTCGTAGCCACAAGAGTTGGTTTGTTTAAGGCTTGTGATTGTCTGTATAACTTCCTCTTTAGATACCGGTGACATAAAAAGTGATTCATTCCAAGTTACCTTCTTTTCAAAATATGCCAGGTTTATATTTGTAAGGCTGTTATTTTTAGATAAACCGACATTATTGTAAAATGAGTTAAACATGTTAGCTATTTCAATAGGGTTTATATAATTGCCATATTACTAGGAGTCTTGGAAGCGGTTGTGTACCGATTTTTATTTATAAAATCCCATGTAGACTTTGTTGTATTTTTAGAGTTTTCAATGTTTTTCTGAAAAAATGTACGTTTTTCTAAATTCACCAGTTTGCGATATTTTTGTTTAAGTTGTTTATGTTTATTTGTGATTGGATCACTTGAGTCCCGATGTTTTGATAGTTTATAGTATTTAATCATCTCATTCCTGATTTGCTTGGTTTCCATTGTAAACTTTATATAATTATTTTTTGTACCACTGTCATTGGATTTTTTGCACAAAGGAAAAAATGTTTCTGTTAAACTAGACAAAATGTGAGAGAATTTTATATATTTATCATCTGGGCTTGTCTCTTCATTTAATACTTCTTTCTATGATTCTTTTTTTAATAGATCAACACATGATTGAATGTTTTTTGTCGTAAAGGATCTTGAAAGTATGGTTGTTCTTTCAGTATTATTAACTTGTTTGATCAATGCCTTTATAATAGCAACTTGGGCGTAGTGGTCAGAAAGACTAACCCATTGTCAAATCCTCTTCATTTCAGCCATAGGCTTCGTCATTATCACATTGAAGACAAACACACACACACACACACACACACACGAACATAATTACAATTAAACACGAACTGTACAGTTTTTACAATTTACACGGCCGATAGGGGAAAGAACGCGATGCCGGTCGGTGCGCGCAGGGGACTGGACTGGAGCCGTGACCTGTGTTATCTAACCCCCTCCTCCTCACCCTCCCCATCACTGCTCTTATCATCAGCTGATTCTGGCGGTCTCGTCCTTTGTGAAACAAACGATTATGTTCATATTTTAATTTATCATTGAGCAGATTGGGATCGTTTCTATTTTTATATACAGTATCTCAAATGATTCCAGTGAATTCAGCATGTTACCCTTTCGGCAGTAATGGAGTATTTGCAGGCTTTCTTCGATATGTTACAGAGAGAGGTTAGGTGTGTCTAAAAGATGTTGGGCGACATTCGACTTCTGTTTCTTACACCTGGGGTCAGGAACGTGCTCAACGTATCGAGTCCTAAAGGACCTTCCTGACTGTCCTATGTATGCCCCTGGGCAGTCGGCACAATTGATCTTGTAGACCCCTGCGTATATTTATTTCATTTTTATGGTTTGCATCTGATAAAGGAATGTTTAAGAGCCTGTGGATCAAAGAATTGTATGCTCCCATTTTATGGGAGTATGGATGGTATAAAGTGGCATGGATTGTTTGAGTTGTAGTAATAGGTTTTCTGTATACTTTATATTCAAATTTACTGTTGTTTTTTGTGATCGTGATATCTAAAAAGTTTAGGCTGTTGGATTCCTCAGTCTCTTTTGTGAATTGGAGTTTTGGTGCCAGACTGTTTAGGTATGCAAGTAACAAATCTAATTGTCGCAAATTCCCATCAAAAAACAAAATCGTGTTGTCAACTTACCTATGATACATAACAATTTTCTTTCTGTATTTGTTTTGATCGGAGAAAATGTGTTGATTTTCTATGTGGTTCAAATATATATTGGCCAACAAGCCTGATAAAGGAGACCCCATAGCCAAACCGTCGGCTTGTTTGAAAAATGTGTATCAAAGAAAAAGTAATTTTGATCCAATACTTCTTAATAATGCGATTAGTTCATCTATGGCTTCTGGTAACAGTGAGGAGCTCTTCATCAACTCTTATCACGATCACAAAAAACAACAGTAAATTTGAATATAAAGTATACAGGTTTTATAATATAAAACCTACTACTACAACTCAAACAATCCATGCCACTTCATAAAATGGGAGCATATACAATTCTTTGATCCACAGGCTCTTAAACATTCCTTTATCAGATGCAAACCATAAAAATGAAATAAATATAATTAAACACATAGCCCTAACCAACGGTTATAAGCCGGAAATGATTGATTCCATGATCAAAAGACACAAGAACCAAAAACCTGATAAAACAAAAAGTTCAAAATTTGTATGTGTCGAATACCACCAGCCACTCAGTAATGCGCTTAAGAAAGAGTTAAAACGGCATGACATAGATTTAGCCTTCAGAACGTCAAATAAGTTAAGCAGGTTTACCCGCACAAACAAATACACAAATGACAAGTGGGACAACGCAGGGGTCTACAAGATCAATTGTGCCGACTGCCCAGGGGCATACATAGGACAGACAGGAAGGTCCTTTAGGACTCGATACGTTGAGCACGTTCCTGACCCCAGGTGTAAGAAACAGAGAAGTCGAATGTCGCCCAACATCTTTTAGACACCCTAACCTCTCTCTGAAACATATCGAAGAAAGCCTGCAAATACCATTACCGAAAGGGTAACATGCTGAATTCACTGGAATCATTTGAGATACTGTATATAAAATAGAAACGATCCCAATCTGCTCAATGATAAATTAAAATATGAACATAATCGTTTGTTTCACAAAGGACGAGACCGCCAGAATCAGCTGATGATAAGAGCAGTGATGGGGAGGGTGAGGAGGGGGGGAGATAACACAGGTCACGGCTCCAGTCCAGTCCCCTGCGCGCACCGACCGGCATCGCGTTCTTTCCCCTATCGGCCGTGTAAATTGTAAAAACTGTACAGTTCGTGTTTAATTGTAATTATGTTCATGTGTGTGTTTGTCTTCAATGTGACAATGACAAGGCTGGTGAAGAGGAGATGACAATGGGTTAGTCAACCCAAAACGCGTCATCAGACTCACACTTATAGCCAGATCGACGGAGGTAAATACCATATATTGTTGAAATAGTCTGTCTTGGGACCATAATGAATCATTTTAATATATCATTTGGCCAAAAGCAGCATGAAAAACTAGTGAACGATAGTAAAAAACTCACTAGGGAGTGGTCATAGCTCAGTGGTACAGTGCGTGCTTCGCACCAAATCAGCCAGGTTCGATTCGGGCGCAGTGATAACTTTTCACGATGGCCATTCCCGTGATTCGAAAGTCACGTTAATCCGTTGGTCCATGCCATTGGTTATGGGCTATTAATAATGACCCAATCTAGGGAACAGTCGGCCTAGTTTGTAACAGACTACACCTCATCATCCATCAAAACACTCATTACACTCACCCTTCATCCCATATTCACCTTAAAATACCCTCAGGAGTGGTCGGTGTCTGAGATCAAAGTATCAAAGTATCAAAGTATCACTACAGTAATAAAATCAGTAACTCAAAGAATATCATCAGGGAATCCTGGAGGTTGGTGCACAGCCTAACAAAAGATGTTATTGTAAATAAAAATTTGACATTGAACCATGATGATAACCAAATAAGTAATCCAACCCAAGTGGCCAACAGTTTTAATGAATTATTTTTTGATGAAGTAATGAATATCACCAACACTCTAAATGATCCGGTCAACAGACCCAGACCTGCAAGATTTAACCACAGAGTATTTATTATATAGATTTAACCCTCCAGTTGGTGAGCAGCAACCTGAACAGTTTACACTGAGACCTACCACAGAGGAAGAAGTATTAGGGGTTATTAACAACACTTGTAAAAAGCCTAGTTCTGGCGTGGATGAAATTCCCTGCAACATACTTAAAGAATGCGGACCACTAATTGCTAGAGCCTTAGCTTTAATAATAAATAAATCTTTTGATGAGGGAAAATTCCCGGATAAAATAAAAACCTCAAAAATAATTCCAATTCATAAGAAAGCTGACAAAAAACATATGAAGAATTATCGACCAGTGGCTGTACAGTCCGCTCTATCAAAGGTATTTGAGGTAATATTCTTGAAACGGCTGATGTCCTTTTTAGAGGACGGGAACAAGTTCTATAAAAATCAATATGGATTTAGAAGAAATCGCTCTACAATTGATGCACTCTTTTTCCTCTCTCAACCGTACATAATAAAGTTGATGACCTGAAGAAGAATGGACCTGTTTTATGACACAAAGGCATTCGACTGTATAAACCATGTGATACTAAAAGATAAATTAATAAGTTGGGTATCAGAAATAAACCTGACCATCATGTCATACCTCAGACAGATCACAACTAGTCTCCGTCCGACACATGGGAGGCGATATTTAGTTGGAAGACTCACAGCTGTGCCTTCATTAGAAGAATTAAAAATATAGTAGATGCGGCGTTCTGTGGAATGTTTACTATGGGTGCTTCCACAGCCTGTTAAATTATGGAATTGTATTCTGGGCAACAGCAAAGAAGCTAGAGTGTTTTATTACAAAGAGGATACTAAGGATGATTGGAAATACCCATTTTCTGGAACATTGCAAACCTCTTTTTCAAAATTTTCAAGTGTTAACCCTACATTCCACACACATAATAGAATCTGCTTGTATGGTCTTAAACACCCTGATAAATTTAAAAGAAATGTTAAATACATAATTACAACACCAGACAAGCATAAAACATTCATCACATCCGTCACAATGGCTCACTGGCACAAACATGAATCAACATGCCTTCACATCTTCAACAAAGTTCCAAATGAAATCAAAAGTATTGAAGATGCCCTGAAATTAGAAGATCCTTAAAAACATTTAGTGAACAACGCCTACTATTCAACACAAGAATTTCTAGAAGAACAGTGATGTAATAAAATACTTGACGACCACGGCGGAAACGCTCTAGTGATATCCGCATGCAAGTAAGTAAGGGTTAGGGCTCAAAGTACCACCATGACGTTGGCACAACGATCCCTTATTAATATTAACAGGGTTCAAAGTGCCGACACGACGAACCGCCGACAGAAATATTTATTTAAACTGTGAGATCAAAGTACCACCATGACGTTGGCACAACGATCCCATATTAATATTAACAGGGTTCAAAGCCGACACGACGAACCGCCGACAGATATATTTATTTAAACTGTGAGGATCAAAGTACCACCGACGTTGGCACAACGATCCTTTAATATTAACAGGGTTCGAAGTGCCGACACGACGAACCGCCGACAAATTGATTTATTTAAACCATGAGGATCAAAGTACCACCGTGACGTTGGCACAACGATCCCTTTTTGTTACTAATATTATCTGGGTTCGAAGTGCCGACACGACGAACCACCGACAAACTCATGCGTCATACACTCTGTTCCTTGTTCAGTTGATGCATTTCTGAATCCAGCCTATAGTATTAGTTGTTTATATTGTTTTAAAATTCATATTAACGTATGATTGTATAATATTTCCTATATTCTTAAGCTGTAAGTTTCATGTTTATTTTACCTAGAGTGAGCGAAGGTCACTTATTAGGTCGATTGTTCTTTGTTAATTTTTCAGTAGATGTTTGCGTTCAGAAACTTGCGTTCGATACGTTTTTACGACTTTAAGTCTAACCAGAAGATATTAAGATTTCTATAACTTATGTAAGGTAAAATTCTCACCTGTTTATTTTAATAGTGCATTCTATCGAAAATGGCAGCGTTTGGTCGATAATAGATATAACATAAAAATAGAACGTATGGTTATATTAATACATTTGAAGACCTTTAATAGAATAAAACAAGTTAGGTTATATTTTTGTTGAACAACATAACGCCGTTTAGAGAATGTTAAAAGTAGTTTTTGTCACATTTGCTCAGCCCAATCGAGATCAATAATTACAATTGTATATTTTTCAAAGTTCTAATTGTTATAATATCAGGTCTAATAACGTACTACTTTGTTTGTGTTAATTTTATGTAAGAAAATCCCATTAGTTTTCCAATGTGTTGAATACAAAAGCCAAAGTTAAATTACTTCTTAGGCAAATGTACAAAAAATTTCAATTAATAGACTAGTTCTATTACAGTTAAAATTGTACAGTACTACATTACATTTGACTGGTGGGCAGCGAACGACAACGATCAATAAAACTGCCGTTTAGACGCAACCTTTGTTGCCCCACCCAATTGAAAAATAATTATATAGTTCTTTTTGTTGAGAAAAAACTTCAACCTATGTTAGTCAACTGACATATTTTTTTCTGCAATTATAAATTTTTAAAACCCTTGAAAGAATTTTAAATTGTTAACTTTTAAAACTTCAATACTATTGTTGAAAGTTTATTTTTGTAATACGAGTGAATATATACGAGAGAAATATATTAAAAACTAGGATAAACAAAAAACGCCCGTAGGTATAACACTACTAAAACAATTTTTAAAATAAAACATTTTCATTATAAGCCATTTTGACGGAACTGGCCCACGAAAATTTCACGACAAGAAACTGTGACCAGTTTAATACTTTTTTATTGTACGTAATTTTTTGTTAGTTAAATACTAACAGATTCCATAAAAAATGCAAAAATTGAATTATGATTGTATATTGTTTTAACACTCTTAACGTGTAGCCTAGTTTGGTAGAAGAACTTACATGGTTGAGTATGCTTTAGATAAAAAACAGTTTCCGATTAAGTGATTATTTATTTTGCAGTTGTTGCAAAAAGTGCTTTTCTTTATGATGTCTTGGGATTGATATTTTAAAAGTAGTTTTGAGGAAGTTTGTTCCAACAATCTCGAGTGTTATGATTGTGATTTCTACAAATTGTACATGAGAGGTTTTGAGATGTTTAGGATTTGTAAATAAATTTCTTTTGAAGGTTGTTTGGAAAAATAATTTTGATAGATGTTGCTTGATATCTGGAAGTTCTTGTTAAGGGTTATTATTGACTGTAACTTTTCTAAACTTTTAGGTTTGTTACAATATGGTATAGTGTTTTGATATTTTCTTAGTTGAGATTTTGGATAGCTGAATCGTTAGGTGCATCTACATTTAATTTTAATTTTTATATTTCCCATTTCATGTTTATTTATTTTGTCTTTTAGCAATAATGAAAATTTATGCTATTCTTAGATTTGATTATAATTTATTTAAGGAATCATTTTTCATTGTCAATACCCTTTGCAAATCTCTGGTTTTAGGCCTTGAGTTGTGTCAAACTTTCAGCTTTCTATCTTATATGCAACACATTCTAGAACAAAATTAAGTATTTTCACGTTTTGTAAAATCCTAGAAACTATACGAGATAGTCAATTGGTTCTTAGGACCTTTATTAAGGGGAGAACTCTTTTAAGTCGAACCCTTAAACTCGCAGTCAAATACCTCTTACTGTTCCCGAGTAAATCAAAATTGAAAATCAGCGTAATTTTACCAGAACAGCTATAACTATTGGACGAATCTCGTTCAACCGTTTACCATTGTTTTGTACACTCAAATGAGGAATGTATTCAAAACTTCAGCTTTCTATCTTATATGCAACAAGCAAACAAACATTACGGTATTAATAAACATCACTAAAAATTGTTCCACTGTGAGTTACATCAAAATCCATCAAAATTTGACAGAGGTGTACAACGGTACACCGATCTCACGTTTTACTATACTCACGCTACAACTCACTCTACTTACTATAACGGGCCAAAGAATAAACAAAAATTATTTGTTGAGCTTATTATACATATGGTCGTAGGTTCAAATCTCGGAATTTTCACCGTCGAATAAGAGGGTAGGATGTCATTTTATATATGGTTTGATATCCAACGAAAAAATTAAAACAACGCTTCTAACAGATTGAATTTATTAATGAGTGAATATGGATTTTAAGAATTGAAACGACGCTTCGACAAGATTTGATTCTATTTGTACGGTACTTAGTTTTTAACCGGTCTTCCGGGGAATTTCAAACATTTATCCTACATAACGGGAATACAATCCGGGAATATACTCGTATGTTCTTTATTCCTTATTTCCCGCGCACAATCAGCTGTAGATCGACAACAGCTGGGTGAAGGTTAAACCCCATCACATAACAACATATTTCAGATGAACCGCCTCGATGAGACGAAAAGAATGGTACAAAACCAAGAAAATTCGTCTATAAACAACCAAGATGTAGGTAGCGTAGATCGACAACAGCTGGGTGATGGAAGCACAGGCATGGGGCACAGAGAAAGAAAAGTGATGGTCTTGCACTTGTGCATAGAGAAACGTATTTTTAGAACCATTATTCTACTGTTCTTAGCCCCACGAACAATAAACATAACATATTATATTTTTGGAATCAGCTCGTCAAGCGGCATGGAATGCAATAGGTTTAAAGTGTACGATCATTTTAATTTTCTCGAATTTTGGACAAGTTGGGGGTCGGGGCAATTATTTTACTTTATTCGAGTAAAGGGTTTAATTATCTTTAATTTTAAAAAAGTTGATACATTTGGTCGAACAGAAAGGCTGTTGTGATGATTTAAGTTGAGCGTTGTTACCGTTTTTCTACCGTTAAACCCCATCGAATATACACATATTATATACCTGACGAACCGCCTTGACAAGACAAAAGAATGGTACAAAACCACGAAAATCCGCCCAATAACCAAGATACAGCGGTTTTGCAACAAAACCACTTTTGACCGAAAACCGTAGTAAAGTTCTTAGACCCTAACCCTGTCTTGATATTCAAAGCGAGTTGAATGTAAAACCGCTATATCTTGGTTATTTATGAACGGATTTTCATGATTGTTGTACCATTGTTTTGTCTTGTCAAGGCGGTTTGTCGTATATATATGTTAATATTTGATGGGTTTTACGGTGGAAAACGGCAACAACGCTTCAACTTACATTATCCACAACGGCCTTTCTGTATGACCAAATTTATCATTTTTAGATTTAAAGATAATTCAACCTTATACTGGAATAAATTTAAAAAATGCCCCCATCCCCAACTTCCCAGGAAAATTCGAGCAAAATTAAAATTATCGTACACACTTTAAACGTATTCCATTCCATGCATCTTGACGAGCTGATTCCAAAATATATAATATGTTATGTTCATCGTTCGTGGGGCTTAATAATGAACAAGTAAAGTTAGCTGTCAAAGGCCGATATGTACCAGGCCGCGACTTTGCGGTGCGCCCGCAGCCGCAGGAGTTTCACAGCGGGGCCTACTATACTAACCGAGGGATAGACAATTTAATACTGAACGTAATGGTATACAATAATTACGGGTATATAATGAGGCTTTATTTTAGCAGTGCCCCAAAGAGCGGTTGGCCTATCGAAAGTCGGGAACATCAATTTATCTCTTAACAGCCGTTGTAAACACGAAATTTACAGGGCTTATAGAGAGTGTCAAGTGAATTAGGAAAATACCATACATGATGGGAGAAAAGTACATTTTCTTGTGTAAAATTAACAGGGTAAAACGAAAATCGCACCAGTTTTCCTCTATGACTTGTCGTGAAAGCCGTAGCGGCGTCTAACCACGCGGTAAAATTCGTTTCGGTTTAGGGACGAAATTAGAAGCTAAGATCCCCAGGACATCCTTAGTACAGAATGGGTTAAAGACCTTTGTATCTAGGAGTCACTTTATAGGGGACCCATTAGGACTTTATAATTATTGGGAACTAACAATATATACAATACAGCTAAGTAGTGTATGTAGCGGCACTAAAATTCCTGTAAAATGTGTCTGTTGAAAAGAAAACATGATTTGAATATTTAAAGGTTGTTTTAGTATCCCATACTATTCACTTTGGACACCTTTTCAATAACATCAATCAATAAATAGGTCTATACTTCATTCATTTTGTTGTATAATCTTTGCACTTCTTGAAAACGGGAGAATTTCTTATCATGAAAGTAGAATTAATGAATGTATATATTTGTTTTTAAATTATGTAACTATTATTATAGAAATAAATAGGTTCATTCATTTTGTTGTACAATCTTTGCACTTTTTCTTGAAAACGGGAGAATTTCTTATCATGAAAGTAGAATTAATGAACTATAATAATAGTTACATAATTTACAAACAAATATATACAATTATTAAACTTTCCGTAATAAAAAATGTTAAAAACTCATGTATTTGCTTTGAACATAATCACACAGTTACTTGGATAAGTAAACACTTCAGCATTTACAACATTTTCAAAATGTATACACATATATTATATAGCAGGTCATGTAAAATGCATTACATGCAAAGAAAAGGTAATTGGATAGGAAATTATAAATTGAGAGTAATTTTATTTGAAGGTTTAATGCACTCAGAATACAGAGGCAAGCGGTAGACCGGAAAAGCGAGCCGAGCGAGTTAAGTTGTCCCACACTAAAACTGCCGTAACGCCAAAATTAGAGGAGCTAATTTTTCAAAAAATGATATTTGGTAAATTCAGTTCTTTTACAATTTCCACCTTTAATTTTACCTGACCAAAAATAAAAAGTAGCAGCCGACTACTTTTAAATGTCACGATTTAAAATCTATATAAAACTTTCGACTTTAATGAATTTTAAAATATGAAAATGAGAGTTTCTGAACATGTTATTTACACCATTGGCGTCCTTACTTAGTTGGCTACCATATGGTAAAAAATAAAATATTCATGCACTGTGAGTAACTGAAACCACAGTGGGAACGAAATGAGTGCACTGGAATTTTCATGCGTTCTCGCAGCAAAACAGTTCAAGTTTTCAACTTTCAACCGAACGTAAGATGCAGAGTATTAGCTGCTATCCTCTGTGACGTAGTTGTCGGCGGTTCGTCGTGTCGGCACTTTGACCCCTTAATAACAATAAGGGATCGTTGTGCCAACGTCACGGTGGTACTTTGATCCTCATGGTTTAAATAAATCAATTTGTCGGCGGTTCGTCGTGTCGGCACTTCGAACCCTGTTAATATTACTAAGGGATCGTTGTGCCAACGTCACGGTGGTACTTTGATCCTCACAGTTTAAATAAATCTATCTGTCGGCGGTTCGTCGTGTCGGCACTTTGAACCCTGTTAATATTAATAAGGATCGTTGTGCCAACGTCATGGTGGTACTTTGATCCTCACAGTTTAAATAAATATATCTGTCGGCGGTCGTCGTGTCGGCACTTTGAACCCTTAATATTAATAAGGATCGTTGTGCCAACGTCATGGTGGTACTTTTGATGTCCCCAAGTATCTTTAAGGAGTAAAAAATCCTACCACATAGCCAGTATGTTCAAAATTCTCACTTCCCCAGGAGATATTCTTTATATATATTTATTTAATGACGCTGCCTATACAGTGATTTGATTTGAATGTGTAATATCTATAATTTTTAGTTTTAAGATTGTATTGTACTCTAACTTGCACTGACAATGTCACCAATTTTTTAGCAATGCTATGTAAAAAAATGTTATGTGACAATAAAGATTTGATTTGATTTGCCTATCTGAGTCATCGGTTATCGACATAGTAAACAAGTATTCAAGTATACTCTGTGATTATAGGGCTGTGCCGATAGTCGAGTTTGTATGAAGTGTAACTCTGTGGTCTGTGTTTTTGCTTCTGCTTTGTTTTCAGGGCTTACTGTTTATGCTGAGATGTCATTTTGTTTAGGTCTACGCCATCTAGTTATGTAGTACTGTACAGTATAATTATTTGCAAAATAAAACGATTATTTGACAAACAGCTAAATCTTATTAGTAACATAGTTATGTTTTAAAGTTTGCTTTGGGCTATGGTGTAACCGATGAAATATGGACTTGTTCTCACTGGGGTTAACCCACCAATTCTTAAATTGAAAATCAGGCAATTTTTAAAGTAGACGTTATCTTATCAAAACATTGACTGTCTTTGAACTGACGTTTTTATTTTAGCTGATGATTAAAAATTACAAATCCCATCCCAAATTGAACTATATGATAGACCCCAAAATCAAATTTTGGAGACCGAATTTGTTGGCTATCCAGACATAACTGTAAGTTAAACTGACAGGTTAGTATGTTGCTAGCTGATTTCATTAGCAAATTAGCTATCCATGCCTATTATTTCTATAGGTACCATTAGTCACGTACAGCCTGCTCCTGCCTATGTTCCGTGGCCGAAAACGTTCATGAACGAATGTTCTATGTAGCCCCAGAGTTGTATATCCTGACTCTAGTTTGAGAATATCTTAAGTGCTGTGCCCAATCTAGATTTGAATATTATCAAGTAAAGGCCAAAGCAGTGCCTGGTTTGGAGGCTACTTTACTTTCTTCAAGAACAGGATGAGTTATCTCTGATTCTCTCCATAGATATTGAAGTTAAGCACTCTCTAATCTGTGCTTTTTTTCCTTAGTTGACTTAGGCACGTAGGCCAAATATTTTCCATAATGGGTAAGAGAAGCATTTACAGACCACTATTTTTATCAATATTTGACAAGACTAAACCACCACATTGGTATCCACTGCAGTCAATGGGCGTAAAGTCCAGATGCTGTAGAGTGTCAATTCAAGAACACTTTATTAAGATATGGTCTTACTTTGTTTTCTTTTTAGTTGGTGGAATACAAGGTGAAAGTTGAAAATATAGATAAATCATCAGATTGTTTAGAGAACAAGCTAGAACTTTCGAGTCCCTCTCGCTGCATGGTCCCTGCACCTGAGGCCTAAACGTAGGCTACATCTACAATATTTTGGTAAGTGTATGTTCTTTCGAAATTAGTTCCGAATCCTAAGGTTTTACTGAATGATATTTACGTTTTTGATTATATTAATTCACTTAACCTAGAACTGAAGCTAAACTATGTCAGTTTTAGAGCTCTAAAGGGTTTTCAAACGTCTTTTCCTCGTATTTTCGGAAAATTGGTCATTTTCTAGTTCGGCTGAGGGTCCCGTCATGAGGTGGCTGAACGAAAGGGATTCTACTGTCGAGATGAATCAGCTGATTGCATAAAAGGGGTATATTTTCAGGGATGTAATAATAATTTATTAATAATAAATAAGAATTGTAGTTAGGTATTTGCTGCTCCTGGGCGGACATATATTTCACCTTCTCCAACAGCTCACATTGATTTAAACAATTTTCAAAATAATTGTGTAATTAGCTTAAAGCACAGTAAATGGACACAATGCAAACTGTAAATGGACTAAAATAAATCAATATTAAATAGAGACTTTTAATTTCCAACCAAAGTGTGTGTGTAACTAACTGTTGTAAAAAATAACTGTGTGTGAAAAACAGAAAATTCTCGAAATGTCAAAGATTTGTATTTAAGTTCCAGCGTTCTTGTTTGGAATTATGTAAGTGTTTCATGGTTTTATAAATAGTCAATAGTTGTGATATCTCACTTGTTTAACATGTGTTTAAAAAACTTAATGTGTTTAAAAACGCTATTATTTAAAAAAAAAGAGTCAGGCCGGACACATCTTCTGTTATTCTAGTCTGTCAATGATTGGGTTTCTCTTTACCACATCGGGTTTCTCTGTCCATGACACAGTTGCCTACCAAACTGCAAGTTAAAAATCTAGAGAAGTTAGGAGGTTTTCTTTGGATAATACCTCCTCAGTTTTGAACACTTACTGTGAAGTACATACTCAAATTTGAATCTATGTTTTCCCTCTTCTAGGCACTCAAGCTGGATCTCATAACATGTGTCCAGTCTAACCTAACCTAACTCAAACACTTGTACTTCAGTTTATTTTGAAACTGTGAAGACATAATAAACGTTTCATGACCTTGAATTAGTTGGCAATGTAACAGAAAGAAAATTTCTGCCCTAACCACTTTACCAAATAACATTCTCAAATAAAAAATAAAAATACATCTACCTCAGAAGAAATTCCACCTGTAACTACAATTTCAATTCCTTACATCAGGTTTATTAGAAAAAATCAAGTTAACACAATAAAATGTAATATTAGAACGGTTTTGTTTTAGCTAACTAAAACTAAATTCAAATCTAACTAACTGCAGCAAAAACTTAATTTTCAAAATTCCTTGATAACAGAATAAAACAACACAAAAATAATTTCAAATTTGTAAAGAGAAGAGATGAATCTTGTACAGCATCAAATTAACACCAACCACAGAATACATTTTGAAAATACAGAAATTATACTTTTTGAAACTAACATGTGTAAAAGAACATGTTTAAAATCGGCTTTTATGAAATACAAATTTAAAAATCATTTTAGTCAACACAATTATAGTAGAGCTCAAATTTCAAATTTTCAATATAATTACCAGCAGATATTAATAACGTTTGGGATAAATGACCACTCATACCAAATTTCAAGTAGTTTTTAGTGTTACATCATATGGATTTTACATTTTGTTTTATAGGTAAAAATTATGAATATTATATTATCAATCTGAACAGGCAAATGTTGTTGAACAAAATTTGATCCAATTTGAATGTGACTATTTTTTACCATACAAGTGTTGTGAAGACATTGTTTTGTTTTCAGGGGAAAATGTTACCAGATTGATACAGCGAGTCAGCCATGAAAAAACAATTCAAACCATACAGACAAGGTCTTTCAGTGTTTGAGTTGGCCCAGGGGTTATAAAATCACATGGGTTCCGCCCGGGACAAACTTGAACGAGCAAGACTTCTGGGGCTGGACTCCGTTACATTACTCTGCCAACCGCCGGTTTGGCCCCAACATCGTGTTTTTATTGGACAACGGAGCATCGCCCAACGTACAGAATAACCGCAAGCAAACACCTCTGCACCTTCTCGCACGAAAACATTTCCACAAAGGTAATGTTTGCCAACTTATGGTGTTGGTAAAGAAAGGCGCGGATATAAACATGAGAGATTTTAAGGGAAGGACACCACTGCACGATGCGGTTCTTTGTAAGATGATTGAAAACGTGAAATGTTTGCTGGACAACGGGGCGGACATTGACAGTCAAGATAGATACGGAGAAACTGTCCTGCACGTGGCCGCAAAGACAGGTCACGTCGACACTGTGGCTCTGCTGGTGATCAGAGGTGCGAATCTAAATATTCAAAATGAGTTGGGAGAAACAGCACTCCATCTCGCGATTGCGAACCACTTCAGTGAAATCGTGTTTGATTTAGTCGACAGTGGTGCTGCGATGGATATTAAAAATGCTGAGGGACAAAATGCTCTGCACACAGCCCCCGGCCTCATCGACCCAGAGGCGTTTGCTTTTATGGTGAGCCGATCTGCTGATTTGGACATTCAAGATCATTACGGGTCTGCTGTGATTCATCACGCTGTGCTGGAAACAAGTCACACGAGTACTCGGTGCCTGGTAGACAACGGAGCATGTATCGAAGTGAGAAATGATTTGTGGCAGACACCTTACGAAATGTTTTGGATGTTTTACGGTATCTCCGTATTGGATTCCCCGTTTGACAAGCCCGTCGGGAAGCTGCAACTAGCTGGTTTCCCGATCAGGCGAAATGTAACAGCCTCGTTGAGCAGTGAAGAAAAATCTGCATGTCTTGAAGAACTAGAAAGAATAAAATCGACTCGAATAAGTGAAGGGGATTACCTGCATAAAATCTTTGATCAATACGAAAAACCAAGCTATCTGTTGAACAAAGATCTTTCGAAAAGCTTGAAAGATTGCCTCCAATCTTCTGACTTCCTTGAACGGTTTCCGATCTATGGGAAGACACTAAGGACTGTCTTCATGAATGCAGACAAGAGCAGGTATTATATGACAATCCAAGCCTTCAAAGTAGTTGTCAATCAGAGTGGGAATAGTTGGTGCAAAGTGACGTACGATGTTTGGGAGCATATCTTCTCGTTCCTCTCACGGAATGCTTTGATAATCTTCATTCGAAGTGGAGGGGACCAACCAATCCTACCAGCATTACCGGGCGGATGTGATGTTGCAGCTTAACTTACTTGACTTCCTTTATTCCCTCGGTCGGCAACAAACTGTCACCTTCTTCCACACACGATTCTGCCCCGGCTGTTTTGTTTCTTCATTCCAATTCTTGCCCTCTTCTTGTATTCCTTGCTCATCTTTGGTATCCCCTCTCGTCTGATTGCACAAGTGATTGTAAGGAAATTGTCTTATGTTTTTGTAAATCACAAGTTAATTTTTAGTAGAAGGAAGACAAATTTTTGTATTGTTATTGTACTATGTAAATCAAATGTTTTATTTTAATTTAAATATGTAGCTTTATCTATTTAAATCTGAAATAAGAGTTATGTTTTTGTAAAGATTTTGATTATGTATTTATATAGGTTAAGTGTAAGAGAGGACTTGCTATATAGTCTTAACTTCGCCTAATAAAGCCATTTTTAATTTCATTCATTTCATTTCTTTCTAATCCCCTCAAGTTACCAGAAAATGTACAAAATAAATGGGAGCAAATAAAAAATGTGTTTGTAAAAACCAAAAGGAGAAAAAGAAACCAAGTATCACAGAAAAGAAGTTTAGTGAAGAAATTTTGCTCGGTGGTTTGTTTATTTATTTCGATACATACAGCAATCGCCAATGATAACATGACTTGTGAGACTCTCGTGGATTGACAACAAAATAATTTATACAAATAGCAATACAATAACAATTTAACATGCAATAGACTATATAAAAAGATAACAATATGTAGTAGTAACAATGTAAACAAGAAACGTTTTGAATAAATACATTACAAAGATAATACAATGAAGAATAAATAGCTACAATCATACAATACAATGAAGTGAATAAATAGACAATATACAATGAACAAGTAGACAATATCAATTTATAGAGAAAGTAAACATGCAGAGTAACAGGAATAAATATGAGGACAATTAGTGTGTAACAAGCTACGAAACAAACATGCATGGTAACTGAAGCTCTAGCCGACAACATTGCTCATGTAGACCTTCAACAGTTCTCTTTTGAACTGGGCCTCGGACAAAACAAGCATTTTTTTTGCATTTTTTTCTATGTTGTTTATGTTCCAACATTGAATGTTGGTAGTATTCATTTGATTTATATCTAGCATACTGTTATGATCCCTATCAATCTATAGTCAACAATATTATCTACCTTAAGTGAACTATTGTTTACCTTATGGTGCATATTTCTATTTAAGTTAATCTAGCCGTTCATGTGAGTTTTGCTTCTTGTTTAATATTTTATACTTGATTGGAAAACGTTTATTTGACAATTACACGAATTTATACATAGTAGATTTTAAATATAAATACCTCAATTTTAACTCACTAATATCATCCCTACTATGTTTACACGGGTAAGCTCTATTAAGTTGCTTACAAGTGCATTATTTTTTATATGATAAATATTATTCTTATTTCTTACCAGTGGCTTCATTAATTTGTCACTGTTTGTTATTCAACCATCCATTCCATACTAATAAATCATATTCATTTCACTTAATACTAGTCCACACAATTTTCATAATTGTTTTCTGACTTTAAAATAAAATAAATTGTTATGTAATGTGCTTTATTACCACAGGTGTTAGAAAACGCTCACAGCTTGCTTATGCCTCAGATTTACGTTCTCTCAAAGGTATGACTTTTGATATAAGTGTTGATATCAAAAAAATACTTTAGAAGATTCACTTTTAATGTATTATGTATTGTTCAGTTACCTACTCAAAAGTATTAATTGTCTCATCCCTAGAATAGCTATCTGGAACATAGTTAAACTCAATTGTATTGTTTTCCTGATTTATTATTTAACGCTACTTGGTTATCACTATGATGTATGTATTGGTCGTTTGACCGTTGGAAGAATAAAATAAAAGATGTGGTATAATTATCTAAGAAATCCTCAGGAGGTGCTTAACTATTAATACTTGCATTTATTTTGTATTTTAGCTATGTATAAAAGTTCCCGCAATTTATGAAAAATTAAGGCAAGTACTGGGAAGAATTTTACCCTTAAAATGGCTGTTATTCCAAAACAAGAGGTCCGATTGACTTCAACAACAGCTCTAATAAGATTAGAGTGTATAACAAACGTGCAAGTTTAAAATCAAATCAGTAAGTGTTTCATAAGTTAGAATGTGAAAAAACTCACCTTCCCATCTTAAAGGTAGGATTCTGTTATTGCTCAGTTTGGAAATTGTGAAGGAATGGTAGCTGACGAGGATTATAGTTAAGATCATGTCATGGTAGGTAGTTAGCGCATAGATGCCAGATGGCTAGGGCAGGAACATCAATATAGTTGCGGCAGCTCAGCACAGAATGCGCTGCCATCTCTTACATCTTTCTCCCCCTTGGCTCGACAAGCTTGAGTTTGTCCAATGTCAATAACTTAAAGTTACCAAATCGTGCTATTTTTGAGGACAAACAAACTAGCATTAAGGGCTCTACTTGAGACTCAAAAAATTTCCTTGCAGCTCTATCTGTGCTTGGGCTGACGTAACTATGTTGATTTTCCCACCTCAGCCATAGAGTAACTATGCTATCATAACTTAATCTTTGGTTGATAGACTTAAACTCAGTGATGTCTGACTATTTTGCTAGCCACCTCAACATAGCAGCAAAGAGCTCACTTTATCCATACATTCTAACTTATAGGTTATCAATTCAAGTTCTATCCAACTTCCATAATTTTGCTATACATTAACATGTCTTAACGCACTAGCCTCACATTTCAAACATAAACCTTAAAATTTAGAACATGCTTAAAAGCTCTCTCATGTTACAGTGTCCTTTGTTAGACAACTTAGGAAGTATGACATTTGTTAAGATCTGTTCTATTTTTGAAAATCTTACAAAATTTGTTAATTTGCAAATGATTTCTGGTTCAGTCACTTGACAATATTTGCAGCAAGCTTTATTTGTAGACAGTGTGTCTACTGCCTTTACATCTGACAAAGCTTTGTTCCATAAGTATGGTGAACAGTGCAACAAAATCATAATTTGTTTTCTCCATGACAATCTGCGGAGTGTTTCAAAAGTTCTCGCCACCTTAACATTTGAACGCCAGAATGTTTTTTTGTTTTCTTCGGCACACGTTTTCAGGATATCTTTTAGTACAGTTCGTCAGGTTTAGCATGGCTGGTGATGAGTATAGGGCCATAAGCGGCCAGCAGGAAATCTCTAGGCCACCGGCCATGCTATACCTAATGAACTGTACTTTTAAACGCGCCCCCACAGCAAACCTAAGGTTCTAGGGGGTAGTAATGAAAAGTGTCTAATGAGAAATCTGTTTTTAAAGGCCAATAAATATTTTATTGGAACCTGTACAGGTAGTTCAACATACAAACAAAAGTTATGTTACAATTTAAAAATTTATCAATTGTATAAAAGTCTTTATTCATAAGGATTTGCCTCATACACTTGAGAAAAGTGTTATAAGTTTTCTCATTCAGTCTCGTAGGACTATGATTGAAGAGTTTGAGGTCGACCTCCTGAGGCACAGTTCTGAAAGACAACATTGCGTTATGTAGAAGTTGTTGTAACTCCTTGTTATGGTTTTACTTTGAGAACTCAACCGGTTTTACCTACATTTTGCTAACTCAATAGCTTTAGTATGTAAAGGGAGTATTGAGTCAATGGGCTTTTTTGCCTAAAGTACCCTCAACAAAATTCTTCTTGTTTAATGCCGACCAATATATGTATGGCTGCTTTTTGTATTTTGAGAACGAGAAAAAGATCTCAAACTTCTTTAGCAGTTGAACATTCCGCTAAAGAAACAAAGTATTCATAGTATTTTATATGACTTCTTTGTTTGAAGTTTGTTGTTGACGATGGGAGGTTTTTAGAAGTTGAACTATTATTGCAGTTATTGTCCATCATTAGTGAGAAAAAAATTGTTTTTGGATCTGCAATCTGATCCCGCCTTAGGTGAAAACAACCGAGATCATAACAGAACATTAGACAATGAGCTTGCCTAAAGTTAGCCTCTCAGGTTTAGTGGACAAAAGCAAGCAGAGACTAAACTAACCAGCCTACAAAGACTGGCATGCTTGGTTATCACTGGATCATTCACTAGCACTCCCACAGTGGCACTAGAGGTACTGCTCTGTCTAACCCCCCTAGATATTTTCACCAAACTGGAAACTAGGTAGACAGAGTACGAAATTACGAGCCTTTTAAAACAGGCCTCTCTTTGGGGGCCTTATACTACATCCTGTTAGAACTGCTCCTTGCTATGAAGTCTGACTATACAGAGAGAATACCTTTTCGTAAGACCTTATACAGTCGAACGATGGAAACAATAATTGACAAGTCAGGACTTTTAGTCAAGAATCCATGTTAGATACTTACTAAACATCTGATCCGTCTTAGTTCTTAAATCATAAGGTTAGTATTCTCATACATCACAGGTCATGGGCACTTTAGAAATCACCTGTCAAAATAGGTATCCACTAAGACGATACCAATTGTAGGTTATGCGAGTTTCCCCAAAACGTCTCAAATATACTGGTTTTCTAAAAGTTTAAACTTTAATAAAACAGTTAATTCGTTAAGGTACTTGTTTATTAAGTTACAATTCCTACAATATTATGATTCTTCTTCGCATAAAACAACAAAAACAAAAATTAATTCACAGATGGTAAATTGATACAACACATGTGATATAAATCAAACAAACAGTTATACAAAGAACTATATAAAATGATTTCTCATTCTTTCCCCTTGCGAAATTGAATTTTCGCAACAGGCGCTACAAGTCCAATTTATGTACTTTGACTTTCTCCCACTCCTGGTTGTAATGTGATTTTGATTGGCATCGTTTTCCTGGGGAGAACTTGTAGTCACTGGTTGGGAATTTTCTCGACTGCTGTCGCATTGTCCATTGAAAGTTTCTTCAGAACATCTTCGTTACTTATGCATTTCCAAGGGGTAAAGTCTTTGAATCGGTCGAAAAGAACTCCGCTGCTCTCGTTTTACTGAACCAGTCGTGTCAAGTTGTCTTTTCCTGGAATCACTTTGATGACTAGTCCTAGAGGCCACATTACTCTTCTCTTATCTTCTTTGTGTACTATAACCACATCACCTTCTCGGATGACATCAGAGCGATTTTTCTTGTAGGATCTCAAAATCCAAGATATTCTTTTCTTGAATCTGATTTTAATCCCTCTCTCACTTGTTGTAGGTATTTCCATCTGGATTTTAAATGTTGTTTTTCTAATATGTCAAGGTCCATGACATCATTGCCTTGTATACTCTGTAAAAACATGGAGGGTGTCAAAGGTTTTAACTCATCTGATTCTTCTGATAATGCAGTCAGAGGTCTTCCATTCATCACTCCTTCAAGACTCACATATTAAAGTATTAAGTTCTTCGTAGCTCAGGGATGCTGCTAAACTTTTCTTTAGAAGATCTTTCATGATCTTAATCAGGCGCCCAAAACCCTCCCCACCAGGGCGAGGCCGGTGGATTGAACTTCCACACAATTGATTTCAAGTTGAACTCATTTTGTATTTTCTTCCAGTCTAAAGCTTGAAGTTGTCTGCTCAATCCTGTGAAGTTTGTTCCATTGTCCGAGTATATAGTGCTGATTCTTCCTCTTCTAGCAATGAATCTTCTTAAAGATTGAGAAACGCCTCGTTCTTAGAGACTGGATCAATTCTAGATGTACTGCCCGATAAAGCAGCAAGTAAAATAACCACCCAACACTTTTACCACTTCTATCATCAGTGGTCCGCCAGATCTACTCCAGATACTTGAAAACAAGCTGAAATATTTGTTCTATCAGTAGGAAGTGGAGGCGCTGGTACTTCTAAAGCTGTCGCAGCATGTCTTCTGCAAGATACGATTTGTGTATTACTTTGTTAATTGTCTTTCTTCCTTTCAGGATCCATACTTTTCTCGAAGAATGACAAGCAAAGCTTGTGTTCCCGTGTTTGTTTTCTCTGTGATGTTGTTCTATCATTTTCTTACAACAGGATGTGATGATGGTAAGATGATAGGGTATAGATATTCTAGACTGTCTTCTTGATTGAGTAGTCTGGAGCTAGTCTGATGATCCCATCTTCATCAATGAATGTGTTTATTCCAGATAAGGCTTTACATTTTAATTCTTTCTGAAATGTTTCTCTGAATTAGTCGAAAAGAGTTTTTTCAGATAATTTGAACTCTTCTGAATTTATATCGCTTCTGACCTAAATGTATTCTTCGGTTCAGTCGAGAATCCAAGCAATTGTTCTTACAATCATAGTGTATTTAGATATTCTGTTCCCTAATTTTTCAGTCATGGTTGGTCTTGACTCAATCACATTGTTGATCTTCACTTCAGCACTTCTCCTCTTCAACTTCACTCATGGCAGGTAATGGTGGACTTGAAGGCCACTCTTCTTCAGGTTTGTACAGCCACGCAGGACCGTCCCACCATTTGGAGTGAGTAGTTGTCTTGAATTACATCCTCTAGATAGCAGATCAGCAGGGTTAGCATCTCCTGGCACATGTCTCCACTGTGAAGGCTGTAAAATTGTTAATTTCCTTAACTCTATTTTCTACAAATACTGACCACTTTCCCTGATTTGCAATCCATGCCAGAGCTACTGAAGAGTCAAGCCAAAATATCACTGGTAAATTTGGGCTAAACATTTCAAAGCTAGTAAACTTAATCTCACACCAGTAACAGCACCCATAAGCTCAAGCCTTGGCATTGACAATGGCTTAGTCGGGCTACTTGGCTTAAGATAAGGTTTACATGTACTGTTCGCCACTTCGTCCGTAGAAATATACAGCTACCGAACGCATTTTTACTCGTCACAGAACACATGAATAGTACTAGTTGCATTCATAAATATTCTTCTACTCATAGTGCACATCTCTAAACAGTCAAGTTGTTCTGTCCATTTGTAGTATTCCTTTTGTAATTCTTCTGGTAATGTATCATCCCAGCCTGTTTTGATGCCCAAGTTTTCTGTAAAATTAATTTAGGAACAAGTGCTACAGGTGCAAAGCCAATGGGGTCAAATATCTTCTGAGCACATGAGAGTAAAGTTCTCTTTGTAAGCTTGTCCGGTTTCAGTTTCAAAATGATGTGTTACAACACAACTCGCCCCTAGAACAGAACCATCTTAAACCTAAAATGTTCTCTACGTGTTCTCAGAAGTGAAAAGACCATTTCCTGCCCAGCCTCTCAAGTTGAAACCTCCTTGTTGTAATAAAGTCTGAGCATTCGATGAACTCATCCTGATCGTGCAGATGATTCACACCAGTCAAACAGTTGTCAACGAATGACTTCTTCAAAATTTCAGCCACTGGTTGTAGCTTCTGGAAGAGTCGTCCAGATGTTTTCAGTACTGCTCCTAGAAGAAATGGGCTGCAAGACAGTCCGAAAACAACTCTGGTATGACGGTAAGTTACGATTTGTCCATCCTCCCACCACAAAATCGCAGCATATCTCGGTCAGCAGGATCTACAGAAATTTGAAGAAACTTTTCTATGTCG
This sequence comes from Matsumurasca onukii, assembly GCA_018831715.1. Classification (NCBI taxonomy): domain Eukaryota; kingdom Metazoa; phylum Arthropoda; class Insecta; order Hemiptera; family Cicadellidae; genus Matsumurasca; species Matsumurasca onukii. The sequence goes on from CM032067.1 coordinate 21,450,431, forward strand.
CTTGTCAGTGCAAAGGTGAACTTCCTGAAATGTTAAAACCACAGGGATCAATTCAATTAAGTTAGGTCCTGGTTCTAGACATTCATTGACAGTAACCATTTGTGTCCTTTGTCGGCGTCAACACTGGTCTAATCCGCGTGAGAACTCCTTTCAAACCGCATGTGCGGCAAATAGTGAGTGTTCACGGTCTGAGGTGTTTTACAGTTTCAACCTTCTCTATAATGCCTCTTTTGAGCCATTCTTTAAAGACAGAATCATATCCAACATACAAGTCCAATTTGTGTAACTTACGGTAGTTGAGAGTAAACGTTTTTCTGCCTGTTGTCGGTTTGTTTGTAAATCTGGATGTTCCTTGACCCAGGGCAGTTTGACGAGATAGCGTCCGTTGTTTCTTTTTGTACAGTGGCCTCAAAACTGCAAACCTCCTTGTCCTTCTCTTCCTGAGTGAGTTCCTCTGTCGGTTGGAGAACACCCATCGCCTCGAGGTCCCAGAACCGCTGTATGTCCTGTGAAGACAAAGTGTTAACAAACATGGTCGACATAATTGGTGATTTCACATGCGATGAACCCACAACTGTCCACCCAAGCTGAGTCTTGATACCAGCTGATCATTTATTTTCTGAAAATCGCTTGTTATAATGTTAGCCCAAGCATCAGCTCCAATTAGATATCAATGTTGCTTTAGCGGTATGGCTAGTGTAAGTTACATCGGATAAAATAATATTTTTCTCTTCAAGTGTTTTGATCAACCTTTGGTCACACATTTGTGGAACCTGATTACAAATTACGGGATTCTCTAGCACATTAAGACTTACTTTGTACTCTGATCCTAAAGACTTTAGTACAATGTTGTAAGTTCTGTAGTTTTTAGATTTGTTTTTGTTCCCGCCAAAAAGCTCCTGCTGCATCAAAATGTTTCCATTAGGCCTCAGACCTAATTGTTTCGCACAGCTTTCAGATATAAAACTCTTTTGAGATCCAGAGTCACACAGAACTCTTACCTGTGTTGAACTACTGCCACAGTCAATGATTGCCTTCAAAGTTTGTAAGTAAGTCGTACCTTCTACGGCTGAAACTGAATTAGTGGTACTCTGAACACTAACTTTTGGTTTGTTTTCTACCGCTGGTGTAGACTCCTGTGTCTTCTGACAAAGAATGGATAGGTGCTTACCTTTACATATGTGACATTTCACCTGCACTTTGCATTTGTTTGCCATGTGACCCTTCTTCAAGCACCGAGACAGGCCCCTTTCTTCTTGATCGCTCAAGTCTCACCCACTGTCATGTCGATCAAACAGAAACAATCATGAGACATGTGTGAGCTCTTAGAACAGAACAAGCAGGCTTTATGCCAATCTAGGTCCGGTTGACACCAACACAGCTGCTGAGGGTAAGGACGTTTTATTTTTACAGGCCTAGTTGGTTTTGAAACCTGTTCTGTACAGTTTACTTCAAGGTCAAATTTATTGAACCGCAGTTTAAGTCGTTCTCTGCCTCAACTTCAACCTTGAGAAACTCTAATAGCTGACTGAGACAATTGTCTGACTTTTAGTTGAGGTGTTTTAACAACTCTGTGTCTTTCCCATACCTTGAAAATAGACTCTGGTATGGCTGATTCTACTAAAGGGAACAAAATGGCTGCATACTTATCTTTGGTTACACCTAAAGAATCTAAAGCCCTTAGTTGAACCTCTAGTTTGTCATACAGAAAAGTTACAGATAGATTCTTCCCGTTTAAGAACTAGGGACAAAGTTCGCGTACATAATATTCAATCAAGAACTCGTCTTTGCCAAAACGCGACTTTAAGAGTTCTACTGCTTTCCAGAAGTTCTTCGATGGGGAAACCCTTCGATCAGTTTTTGTGCTAATCTGGTTTCATGCTTTGGAAAAGGTACTCAAATTTATCTTCATCCTTTAAATTCTCATCATCGTGAATTTTGCTAAACTGAGACCAAAAAGCCTATCCACTTCAAACTTCTTTAGCTCAATTTTTGGCAATCGAACTTTAGAGTTATTCGAACTGTTTAAGTCCGAATTGAAACGGAATCGACCTTTTGTTTTTCAAGTCGTTGAACTTTCAGGCTTACCTCTAAATTTATCTGTATAGTCCAAAGATTTCATTATTTCCTTTTCAATATCTTCTTCGGCAGTATCTTCATTGTTCACAAGTTCCTTCAATACATTCTCATTTAGGCTTGTAGTTTTACATGAAGGTCACTCACCAAAGAAAATCCACAAAGGATTTGATCCAATTCGTCTGAACTACTATTAATCAAATCTTTCAAGGCATTTACTTTGTAAACACTGTTCTAGTCACTTGTCGTTCCATCCTGGCAGGGTCGCCAATTTCAAAACGTCTCAAAATATACTGGTTTTCTAAAAGTTTAAACTTTAAATAAAACAGTTAATTCGTTAAGGTACTTGTTTATTAAGTTACAATTCCTACAATATTATGATTCTTTCTTTTCGCATAAAACAACAAAAACAAAAATTAATTCACAGATGGTAAATTGATACAACACATGTGATATAAATCAAACAAACAGTTATACAAAGAACTATATAAAATGATTTCCTACAGCGAGCCTACTACTGGCTCCGGCTAAACTTTGTCTTGATCTAATGCGAGTCCCTTGGGACGAGGAGAAAGGGTCGGTGGATTGGCAGGGGTTATGCCCCTCCAAACTGGACAGTGATCCTACAGCTTTGCAAGCAAACGGAAATGAGGTCTCCCACGTTGGAGAACAGCACACAAACCAAAGGCGGTCTCGAACTTAATGACCCAATCTAGGGAACAGTCAGCCCTAGTTTGTACCAAGACTACACCTCACCATCCATCAAAAACACTCAACACACTTCACCTTTATCCCATATTCACTCTTAAAATACCTCGAAGAGGGTTGTACTCCAAATCAAAGTAAAACCATATTCTCAACCAATCTAATATTACTGGAGGGTTTGTTTCGATACCAAAATCGTCATAAATTCCAATCAGACTGAACTTTGGGAATCAATCTAATCTTGATTGTTTATTTTGGACAATATTTGTTACATCATTTGGTTTTATTTTTGGGAAATTATTTTCTCTGTTACAGTAAAACTTGATAGTTTGACTCTAGATAGTTCGATACTTGTGGAAATGAAGCATATTACATTTACTAAGATGCACTTTATAAGCTTACCCCCGTAAAAATAGAAGGGATGAAATTATTGAGTTAAAATTGAGGTGTCTCTATTAAAAAAACTGAAATTCAGTATGAATTCATTTATTTTCAAATTAACATTTTCCAACCAAGTATGATAATACTTAACAAAATATACTACATTAACTTAAAAAGAAATACACACACTAGTAAAAGCAATAATAGTACATTTGAAACAAATAATTTTGTTGATAGGTTAACATGGAAAACAACAATAAGCTAGATTACTATAAAATATGAATACTGCTAATACATCATGGTTAAGTTGAAACATGAACTACACATTGAGCCAAGTCCTACAGGTAGTACTGGTTGGTTCGATCGATAGTCAGTTGTGCGCCCCACTTTTAATGAAGTTTACCAAATCTCTTGGTCGGAGGAACGAGAAAATATGCTCCCAAACATCCTCTGTCACTTTGCACCAACTATTCCCACTCAGGTTGACGACTTCGAAAGCATTGATTGACAGATAGTACTGGGTCTTGTCTGCATTCATGAAGATAGTCCTTAGTGTCTTCCCATAGATCGGAAATTCACACCAAGGAAGTCAGAAGATTGACCACAATCCTTCAAACTTTCAGACAGATCTTCGTCAAGCAGATACCTTGGTTTTTCATATTGAGTGAAGATTTCATGCAGATAATGCCCTTCACTAACTCGAGTCAACTTGATTCTCCACTTCTTCAAGACATGCGGATTCTTCTTCATTGCTCAACGAGGCTGTTACAGTTCTCTTGATTGGCACTCCAACCACCTGCAGTTTTCCGATAGGCTTGTCAAAAGGACAATCCAATGGGTACGGATCACCATGCAACATCCAAAACATTTGGTAAGGTGTAAGCCCCTCATCATCTTTAACTTCAATACATGCACCGTTCTCTACTAGGGCACAAATGTTTGTTATTTGTGGTAATAATGCAGCACGATGAATAGGAGCAAACCCTAAGCGATCTTGAATGTAAATCTGTGTTTTTGATATCCATTGCAGCGCCACTGTCAACTAAACAATACACATTTTGGTCTTCACCACTCTGAATTGCGAGATGAAGTGCGGTCATCCCTTATCATTTTGTATGTTCAAATTTGCACCTTTACCCACCAACATTGGCAGGATGAGGATTTGTTGAGGATTAGGACATGTTTTTGAAACTATGTGCAAAACAGTTTCCTCCTCATCGTTTTTAGCATTAATATCAGCTCCCTGGTTTAACAGATACCAGATGTTGTCAACTTGTTCACATTGCACCGCGTGATGGAGAGGAGTTCTTCCTTCATTGTCTCGTATGTTCAATCCAGCTCCTCTTTGAAGCAAAGGAAAAACGCATTTGAATGAAGGTGTTCTTGCGGAAATATGAAGAGCTGTTAGACCTTGACAGTTCTTACACTGTGTGAGGATCCTTTATCCAATAGGAACTGGATGTTTGGACAGTAACCTCGATGTGCGGCATGATGTAGCGCAGTCCATCCGTTGCAATCTTGCTCGTTCAGATTCGTGCCGGGAGGCACTTCTGTGATTTTACAAGCTCTCTCTGCTAAGTCCATGACTGAACGCCCATGCCGTTTAGATTTAGGCCACCTCTTCATGACGTCTGCCTCACTATCTCAATCTTGTTTAATAGTTCACCTGGAAAAACCGAGTATGTCAGAAGTTTACAAATAATAATAAATTACATTCAAGCCGGACACACATTATCTAATCTGGAGCGTGCGTCAGAAAGAGGCAAAAACTTACCAGTACGGGTGGTGGTGGGGAATGGATTATCCCTTTTGGGCAGGTATTATTTTTGAACATAATTAAAAATGATTTTTCTTATGCAAAATTTGAAATTAACTTTTCCACAAATAAATAACATTCTCCTAAAATTCCACGCTTTTATTATATTCTAATTAAGTGAAGGGTAGGATATCAAATTTGCGTACAAGTACATTTTAACCCTGCATCAGGTGCTTAAATTTCAAAACAATATTGGGTGCTCACGAAAGTTTCCTCCAGGTAAATATCTAAGTTTGAGGTTTAACCTTTTAGTAGCTTTGAAAATGTTAAGTGGTCAATTGCTTATCATTCTTAGATGAATAATATAGAGGTATTCTGGTGGCTAGACCAATATTACACTTAAAATATTGATTTATTGAATTAAAACCAAAACGCCTGGAGGAGACCTCTGTGAAGCGCCGCCAGATGCAGGTTTCAATCTAGCCTATGTTCGATGTAGAAAAATACTTGCAACATAAAGCATGTTCAGTGACACACTATGAAGAATTGGATTTAGAAGGTGTCGTAGCTTACCTGAGCTGATTGATTTACAAAATTGAAACCTACTTTTCTTCTTCTGTAGCTATGGTTTCCTAGAAAATTTCACCGCTATATTACGGCCGTAATGTTAATGTGAACGTAATCGTGGTCGGTGGATCTAACACAATATTCAAACAGATGTAGAAAAAACAACTTTGAATGTTGTTTATTTTAGTTGTCAAATCTGATTTAATGATATAGTAAAGCTATGGTTTCCTAGGCAAAGTTCACCCCAAAATACGCCAAGTATTGTGAAGCGTGAACGAACGCATGTGGACGAATAATAATATTTAAAACAGATGTGATCAAAACTTCCTTGACATGTTGCTTTGTTAGTTGTCAAAAGCTTATTTACGTGATGCAGTAGTGGACAAGCTTGACCTTTGTTTACAAAACAAAATGTTTCACCTGGTGAGAAAAAGCCTGAACTAGTTTTCACCGCTAACTTTGATTCACCGTTTCTAGGAAACCACTCTCATCTGATTGTATTGAAAACAAAACTCACCGCCATATTACGGTCCGAATGTAGCTGCTACCGCTTAGGAAACCATAGCCAATGGATAGATAAGCTCGACTTTTGTTTACAAAACAATATGTGTCACCTTGAAGCAGAAAACCTTAACTAGTTTTCACCGCTAACTTTACCGCCACCGTTTTCTAAGAAACCATCATCTGATAACATTGAAACAAAACTCACCGTCATATATTACGCCGTAATGTAGCGTCCCTCGCTTGTAGAAACCAGCTTAACAGTTAGCTTCAACCTAACCTATCCAGCTTTTCAAAAGAAGTGAAATGGTGTATTAGTTTACATTGTTTGATCTGGAACTCAAGAGTAGCACCCTAATTTCATATGTGGGGTCGTTAAACAGAAAACTAAAAACACATACAGTGGTTTATTTATACCTGCCTCTGCTCAATTTTCAACCAGGCAGGACATTCATTCCATTTTACTTAATAGAAGACAATTGGACATCCCATTAAACCATAGACTAACCAAGATTGGAACCTCGCATCAAGTAAATTGCTTAAGATTTTCAATAAATTACACGATTCTGCTCGAACCATTCCACTACAAATTTTCAAAAATAAATTGATGGCTTGGCCCTAATTAACCCCTTTTATAGCTTAAATGAGTTCTTAGAACAAAATATAGACTTAACATTTTAACTTACTTTTAAGTATTTTAATGAAAGGCCAATAAGTATATGTAGTTTAATGTATAAATATAAAAGTATAAACAAAAAAATATAAAAGTATAACAAATAATTATAGAAAATAAGAAAGATAGTAAAATTAATAGTTATAAGGAGTTGTGCAAAACTTAAAGCCGAAGACCACTGGGGGACTATTGGAAGCCCAATAAACTTTCTCCACGCTAATCTTCTTCTTGCTCCTCGAACGCACATACTGGCTGCTCTAACAATTCCGATGGACACTCTTGCTCTTGTCAGAAATTTCAATCTGCCATAACTCACAGATGTTTTTCTGCAAGCCTTTCAGTAAGTGCGTTGAAGAAGCTATTCATTTGTGGCCCGAAACTCCATCAACTGTTACTAGGTGTGTGAAAGTGGCATGCCGTTGTTCACAAGAATGCAGGTTTCTTCTTCTTTCTTCTTCAGCTGACGCCAGAACAGACATTACAGAGCGGGAGGTGTAGAGGGAGCATCAGTGTCTACGACACGAATATCAAACAATGCCTCTCTGAGCCTCCCAGATGCCACGAACAGCTAAATCACCCCGCAGACATGGTTCTTCTTCACTAATTATTGGTTCCTTTACAACATTACCCCAAGATTTTAAACACATTTCCCCCAGCAAGTCTCGAACTTCGTTGTGTCTTCTCGTTATAAGACCACCAGTTTTGCAACAAAGCGCATGGTCCAAATTAAAGTTGTTCTTCCCACAACCGTCACATCTTTGGGGCATACCTATGGGTTGTCGGTTATACCTTATTGCTAGGGCATCCCTAAATTCACTTGCCGACAAATCAAAGTGGTCTCTTTTCAATGGCATTACAGATAACCAGCATGAAGATGAATTTTGGTTATTGACGTAACCGCTTTTTGAATGGTTCTTTTCCTTTGAGCTGGAAACTTTTCTAAGAGACTGTGTAGCTTATCTTCATCATACTTGTCTTTTAGCAGTGGTCACAGTTTTCTTGATTAGGTCGATTTTCTCTCTGATTTTCAAGATCAATTTCTTCTTTATTTAAAATTGACGAAACTAGTACTTTGTTTTTAGTAAATTTTAACTTACTTTGTTTAATATTGAATGCCCTTTATAATTATAATTAGTTATCTAATCTATTGACTGTTTTATTGTAATGTGCTGTAATATTTTAACTTATTTATTTTAACATTACTTTGTTTAATATTGAAAGTCCTGTATAATTAGTTATCTAATCTATTGACTGTTTTATTGTAATGTGCTGTAATATTTTAACTTATTTATTTTTAACATTGATTTTGACAATGCCTATTTCTTGTGAAACTGGATCAATGGCACTAAAGTTCTGATTTCTGATTTCCTGATTGACGCTGTCTATTTAGTAGAGCCGGTGAGCATTCATCAAAAGTAGATGGCATATAAATAATAATCTGGGGTAGATAGTCTCATATCTTACGCGTTTATGTAAACGGATGTCCTTGCACTGCATTAAACCCACTTCTGGGCTTGCGGTCGTATAGGAACTCTGTGGTCAAGACGAACTTTTTATTTGACGACCACGCATGAGAGGACAAACTCCCGGATCTCGACGGCCTTCTTAAGCCGTATGTTTCCTAAGAAAGCGGCGACCGATTCTTCGTATGGAAGCAGCCCTGCCGCTCTGGGAAACACTCTCATAATTATGATTACATTGAAAACTTAAGTTCACCGTTATATTTATAATAGCTGAGAGCGCTACCGGGCTTATCATGCTGTGTGTCTATTTTAATAAAACTACAAATTTAAAGTAAAAAAAGTTTCCTATATATCCTTTGAAAACTCATTTAGTTTGCCTGTTAGTTCACCATCTTCTCTTTATAAGTGTTGGCTACCTTGTGAGAGTCATAGTTACTCCGCCGTTCCGGCCGTTTTTAGGCCATTTGCAATTTATTTTGAGGATGTTATATTGACATCAAATGTAGCTAACGATACATTGTGTGATTAGCTTAACCCTTAAACAAAGATTCACCGCCATAGTTTCATACGATTTTGACTTGTAAGCGGTCCAAAATGCATATGCCTACTTTGGCCCCTCGCCATTTATTTTGTGTTTGTTGTATGAATATAAAATATAGCTAAAACACACTGCGTAATAGGCTTTACCCTTAAACGAAGTTTCACCACCATAGTTTCAGCTGATTTTGAGTTATAAGTGGTAATTAAAATTTTTTTAAACTAATTTTAAATTAAAATTAAACTTATGGGTCGACCACAATAAAAAACAATGTTTATTGTAATCTGGTTGACCCAAAGGTTTTATTTTAATTTATCATGACAAACCACATAAGTTTGAAGTCCAAGATAAACTACTCTTGTTTAGTTGAAAATAAAAAATATATACATAGCTAAAGTACATTTATTTTGAAATAATTGAAATAACCTAATTTTCGAGCTGTTCCAACATTATTGCTGGTTTATATAAATACAACTAACAGGCAAACTAAATGAGTTTTCGAAGGATATATAGGAAACTTTTTTTACTTTAAATTTGTTATTTTATGGCATGTTTGTACAACACTCGCTGTAAAGCATGAATAGTAAGTAATATGGTCAACAAACACTGTCGGTCAGACGTACTGACGCGCCGAGGAGAGGTACAACCCGTGGAAGTGCCGAGTTTGAGCGTGCAGCGGCGCGCATCATGAGCCTGTTTTTCCACGCTGAAGCAAGCTTTCCGAGCAAACGGTTGAAGATACGACAAAAGTGCTCAGGACCATTTGCGTAGGAAATTAAATTTTAAAGCTCGTATGTGCTGTCAAAAATTAAATATCTGTTACGGTTTTTCTAGAATTTTAAGTGACAGTTTTGGGGTTATAAATCTTCACATGTAGTAAGGTTCTATTAATGACCGCCATCTTAAAAATAATTAAATTATCAAACATGTTAATAGCCTATGTGTTAACCAAGTATATAAGCCACATTCCTGTAAAATTTCATTAAAATTGGTCCGGTGGTATTTGCGTGATTGAGGAACAGACAGACACACAGACACACACCATTCATTTTATATATTAGTTAAGATCGATTTTACGGCTTCTTCGGAAACCATAGATCCTGGTCTCGACGGCACACAACTCTGTGGCCGTACAGGTCTGTGGATCGCTCGGTGCGATATTTGAGGAAGAGAAATAAGGAATAGGAATCCAGGGCACAAAAGCTGAAACCTGCGGTGAGTGATTTGATTGAAACAAAAGAAAACCTCATAATTGAAATAACCTAATTTCGAGCTGTTCCAACATTATTGCTGGTTTATATAAATACAAATTGGCGAGTTCATACAGTTGATCTAATTTAGAGCAAACATGACAAGTGTTGAACCAACTTCATTTTGTGGTCTACCTTGGGAGGCCTGGACTAATTCTTTGGGACGTTCGGTGCCATTGGGTGAGTTTGGTAGTATTCTAGTGTATTTATTTATTTTATGTATAGTGACTTTTGTTTTGACACAGTCATAATAAAGTTAAAACCCTGTAAAATGATAACAAATAGCCTAGGTTACTTACAGTTGAAAAAACAGAAATACTAATAATCTATGGTATGATGACCATGGTCGAAAGGCTACCGTTGGGATATTCTGAAGTATGCAAGTAAGTAAGTAATCTGCTAAATGAACTCAACCTGGAAATAGTCCAAACTGAAAATAGTTTTGTCATAACAAAATTGGTGCCTACTTTATGCTTTTTTATCATATCATTAGATTGTTATTTAAGTAGCTTGTTCTCAGAAATACCATTTTTACTATGTAGAACAAAGGTCACTAAAATGAAAAAATACTGTAGGTTATATTAATCCATTAGTGCGCCCAAGCTAAGTCCTCAAGGGGAGACTTTTTAGTTTAACTAAAAATAAGTTTAATTAAATGCTAAGCATTTTAAGAACTGAAGAGTTAAATGATAAGCAAGTCTGGTGCTATGTCCAACTGTCCATGGATGTTGTCAGCTTCATTTAGTGTTTTCCTTTTTTTTTACACGTCCACATACCTGAAGAAGCGGCCTAGGATGGCCGCGAAACAGCTGTAGTGCTTATAATTACTATTAAGATTACTCGACAGATCATCTAGGTAATCTAAACCTATATATATTGTTTTTCCTTTATCTAAATAAAAGATAACTTCTCTTTTGTAGAGGGTAGAGAAACCGTATAAGCAAATTAGAGCCTGGCTTGACATTTTGTTTGTAATTTTATGCTCCCAAAACTATAAAACAAAGTGTTTTCTAAGTGTGATATTTTCTGCAATGAAATAATAGCCCTAGTGACTTAAAAGAATAATTTTGGCATCCATTTTTTTCAATAGGTGTTTCTAGAACCCTTGTTAAGCCAGACACATTTGAATTTCACCTTTAACTTTAAACAGTTTCAGGTCATCCAGAGTTTTACAAACTTTAGCAGTTTCAAGAGTTAATTACGTTTATTTCTTGTTATGCATACTAGTGGCAATAATTTTTATGCAATAGCATAGAAAACCTTGAGCTTGATTTAATGAGGGAAATCTGTAAGTTAATGTATGCGATGACACCATTCATGTACTCTGGTACTTTTTTGAATAAAGATGATTTGATTTGATTTTGATTTGAGCCTTGGTTTGATTAGTGCCCTGATCTTAATCATGAATATGTCAAAGTATAATTATTCAAAGGGAACAGTATTTTGATGTTGGGTTTGTCTTGTTTATTTTTAGTAAATTGTTTATTGTTATTTTGGTGTGCAAAGTTTTCTTTTTCAACAACAAGTAAAGTTATTATTTAAGTTATTCTGTGTGAACTTAATACATGTCAAGATACAGTTAATGTCAAGATAAAACTAGGATCTGTAGGTATTAACCCTTACCTAGATAAATTATAAAATTAGTTAAGTGGAAACATTACTTGTACTTGCCATTAACTATTTACAATTATTGTTGAACCAAAACAAACTTAACATCTGATTTTTATAAATACAGTTGCTCACCACAGATCTGAATTTCCGACTGGTACACTGGGGTTTAAAACTGACATCATTCTGGAGGTTGGAAAATTTCTTTTCAAGTGTTCATTGTTTTTTAGTAACGGTGTAAATATTCCGGCATTCATGATACGTTTAATAAAGACTCCTTTAAAAATGAATCCAAATGACCGTAGAACTTGTTTATGAAGTTGTACATGAAAATATCTGTGAAACCCATAACTCTTTAACTTTCTCTCTGCGTTGAATCCTGTGTCTAAATCAACCTTTCACATCTTTCTAGTTTTAATCAGACTGATGTTTTCCAGAAGATGAGCCACCAGCACAAACAACTAAGGAAAAGTATACATACGGCATCACAAAACTTGCTAAAAAAGGTAATTACCCAGCCTAGTTAATGTTTTACAAACATTTATACACTACTCTTTTCCAGAAATAATTTCCAGGTTAAAAACTGACACAGTCAGTATGATTGCAAGTATGCAGGCAAGTGTAATGAAGTCAGACTCTCAGTGATGTCATGCTCGGGGGGTGAATGCCTCGGTGTTGTAGTGGACAGCGGGCTTACATTTTCATTGTGGGAGCATGTTATGTTACTCACACAATTCAGCGTGCTATTGAGAGGCCGAGGGCTTTCAGAACAAGCAAGATTGCAACTTGTACAGTCCCTAGTTCTGTGTCCGTATTTTATTATTGTTACCCTGCGTCTGGTAATAGTATTTGAAAAGAGAGTTCATAATAAGTTTGATTTGTGGTCAACACGTATATGTGGAAACACTCAAATAATGCATTATTATTTATTTATTTATGTTTTTATGTTCAGATGGGGGTATATTTGGTGTGCCCGAGACCGAGGTGTTCTCGTGGTGGTTTGTGAGACGGCAAGATGTGCATCAAGCAACAAGCTCTGGTCGAACATTATGGTAAGTAACTCCACGTATGCTGTCAAACGAATTTCTAAGGAAGTAGACCTGTACATTTCTGAACATAATTTCTCAGATTTTATAAAAGTTTTAGTTTTGAATAAACCTATATTTTAATCCAATTTTGATAAAATGTAGAACAACCATTTGTGGTACCGTACCTAATATGTGTACCAAAAATTTTATAAAAAGTGGTCAACCAGACCGAGATGACAAGCGACTCACCCCACACCTGAAAATGTGGAATTATGCCTAAATTTAATGTACTAAAGAAAACGCAGAAATGATGTGTGAATTGTGCATTGTGCGTGTAACTGAATAAAACAATGCTTGTAAACTCCTCTCTGATACGGTTAGTATCAAGGGAGTGTAACAACACAAAACAGTAATTACTAACTTTGTCAGCAGTTCTCTTGGAAAAGGCAGGTGTAACTATGACTATTGAAAATGCCAGGAAACCCTCAGAACTATCAGAAAAACATAAGATACTCATGTAGTAAACCATTTGGACAGGATACAGACATGTTCACTTTGCAATTCAAATGAGAATGAAACGATCTACCATTTTATAGCCCGTTGCCCAATTTTAGCCGAAATAAGACGTAACTGGTTTTTTAAAAGTGTTTTAAATTTTGAAGTGTGTATATGTGTTGCTTAAATGGGTGGGATTGGCAAAGACTTGCAAATTTTATGAAAGAAGCGTGGGTAGTAAGGTGGAATTTAATTATTTAATTTAATTTTTAATCTTAAAATTATCGTGATTAGTAAAATTTTTGTGCAAATAAAACATTAACATCCCCAACATACTTAGAGAGTTTTTAATATAGTTGTTTACATTATTTCTAAATTGTTAACAATTGTACAAAAAAGAAAAACTTAAGCCTTTTTTATATATTTTTCTATTTTTAATCATTTAGACAACCAGGTTTCTTGTTGTTTATAGTGGCTGCTACAATGTATTGAAGTTATTGAAATGAATTTTAAAAGTTTTGTAAATTATTAGTGTATTTTAGTTTAGTGCCTCCCGGCTGATCGCTCTTTAGGCCAATGATGTATGTTTTTAACAGTGTTTTTTCTAGGTTTTGTCTTCATTGCACAAGGAAGTGTTTTATTTTAAAAGTGTGGTTCAATAAATAGCAATAGAAAAGCAACAAATGTAATACTACTTACTGATGTAAATAAACACGTTTTTCTTTCTTTATTTCTTAGTAAACCATTTACGCTTTCAGAGAGAAGATTCAAACCAAGACACGAACCATCGCTTCTTCCTCTTACAGAGATACCGCCGCCTCGAAAACCACAAAAGTCAGTCAAAACTCCTTCAGCCAAGGAGAAACGGAAGAAGACTTTAGTTAAAGAAAACAGTTGCAAGGAGAAGGAAACGCTGCCAGCTTTGGTGCCAAAACTCAACTGTTAACTCTCAAGGAGCCTCTTCTCCGCCACTCAAGGTAATGGTATTACAACCTCGTTTGTAGTTGAGGTCCTGTAGAAGAAAGAATCTTCTACAGAATTCTAGAATTGCAAACAAGGTAGTTCTAATCTTAATTGTTAAGCTTTCGCGAACCGTGTCATCATTAATATCTAAGGGTTTTCGCCACAGTTGAAATACAAATACTGCTACGCAGTGACTGTACGCAGTGAAGGACTGTACGCTAAATAAGTATTTAGCAACATATTGAGTCACTTGACATTTTTTTAAAATTTTGAGTTGTTTATTTTGCTTCTTGATAGAATATTGTATTGTACTGTTTTAGCTACACCTTTGTTCCCACGTTCATCTTTCCTTTCCTAATTATTCAGCCTTTATTTTTCAGTGTTTCAGAATTAAGAACTAAATCAATGGATGGACCATTGAAACTTTTGAAAAACCCAAATAAAAGCTCAAAATGTTAATTTTGTCTTGTTAATTAAATGTACAATTGAATGGTAATACAATTTTTCACGATCAGTCTTTTTAAAACAGGTTTTTAAAATTAGAAAGGACGATAATGTCTTAATATTTTATATGAATTCTCAAAGTACAATAATATATTGGTGGCCCAATAAGAAATTGTCAAGTTGCTGACCAACAAATTTCATTTTTTCAAATGTTTTTGGTAAGATAAGATAACTTTATTGAGACAAAAATAAATTGCATTAGGCATCACAAAATGCATAAAATAGAATGAAAAACAGAAACAAATGAAACAAACATTGAAGCAAATATACTATACGTAAGATTCATCTTCCCTTACTTGTCCAATATTCATCAATACAATCAATACAATATTCATATCCAATATTGATATCCAATATTCATCAATACAGTGAACTGTTTTTCACTAAAAATTTTGTCAGGCTTCTCCAAGTTTTAATGTTTTCTTTTGTTAATTCTTCAGGCAAATTGTTGTAAATTTTCACTAAATTTGATCCCCGTGATGTCACTAAGATCACCCCAATAGATTCCTAATCCAGCTAATTCTACAGCTGATAATGTAGAAAAGTAATGTAGCAAATGCCTGCTATGCTAACAAATCCTATATTTTTTCGTGCCCTTATTTAAGGATGTTTTTTGCACCGCTAATGCGTAAAAACAAGGTTCAAACTGTTTATTGGCCAGGTAAACACACCCACACTCGCAGCCGCATAGTGAGTGTCGCCAGCAGAGTCCGTACAGTTCCAGTGAAACAGAGAGAGTACAACCCAGACAGGCATTGTGGAGTGGTCGACCTGGACACCATGAAACCTTGCACCTGGTCTCTCACTTGCAAGGTATAAACTAAACGCTCCGTGGGATCAGAGAGTAGAAGATATTTACTTTCCACTAGCTGACAGTGCTCTGCGCTTACGCCACGGGATATAAATATTGAACTTTTGTGATTGTATTTACTTAAATTCTGACTTTATTCTCGGCTGTTAACCCGACTTTGTCAATGCTTGTGAAGTTTTACAGCAATAAACGATTATTTATTAATTTACAAAACCATGAAAAAGCTTCCTACGAGAGTCACTTCTGCCGGCAGAATCGGTTGGAATACAATTTTGATTGATTTAACCTTGCAATATGTGATTGTGTGCTGAAAATCCAAAAAGGCGTAGTTTTACAGCCGACAGAGTCAGAATTTTACTGTTTAAGTATAACATAATCAATAATGAACTAGAATAATTAATAAAGAATTGTGCAAGTAAAAGATACATTGGTTACAAGATCCCATGATGCACACAATCAATAGCAATCACATTATGCGGTCAAATCGACACTACAAACTTATCGCTGGACTAAAAACTCACTGAGAAAATTAATGATCCCAAGAGAAAACTGAAGTCAAAAGTTATCATGGGACAAAACCAGAACTTGAATATAAGGTCGTGACGACTGTAAAATAATGCAAAAGAACGTGATTAAAACAATTGTATGTGTACAACTCATAAACAATAAACAAAAACAAGTTGACCAGTATTATTAACTAAAAAACAGTATCAGCTGATTATATGACATTCCTCCCCCTCTTCTTTAAAGCATCAGCGTGCCTTCTCTGGACTCAACCATCCTCTTCAACATCATACATGACTTGCCCAATATTCCTTCGTATGGTACCTGCTTGAATTTTGCCTTTTTCCATTTTTACCCAAACTTGGTCTCCTGGCTTGAAGGTTCTCCAATGATATGGTCCTCCGTCATGATATTTCTATGTCTCACAAGAGCAGCGTCTATGTTAGCTTGCACGCCTGGCAAGGAGGAACAGTCTTGTTCTCATTGGACGACCGAACATCATGTCAGCTAAAGATTTCCAGTCGCTTGGTGAGGTGTGATTCTATAGCTGAACAGGAATGTTTGTAAGCACTTTGTTAAGTTTTACCATCTAGCTTGCATGCTCCAAAGCGCTTGAAAGTCTAAATTTGTCTTTCCGCTAGTCCATTTGACCTTGGATGATATGGAGCTGTTGTTATATGACCTAATGTTGTTGGATCTAACAAAATGTTTTAAATAAATGAGACGCGGAATTGGGCTCCGTTGTCACTGACAATTAACTCGAAATCGAAAGCAAACACTTCTTCAAGAATCGAAATAGTTTTCTGCAGTTGCGATTTTTGTAGGAATTATTTCAGCCACTTCGTTGTTGCATCAACAACCGCCAACCAATAAAAGTTGATAAGGTCCAGCATAGTCTACATGAATGCGACCATGATTCCTGAGGGACGGTCCATGAGAATAAGGGTATCTCGGTTCTTTGTTACTGAACTGTTGGCATTTACTGCAAGACCAACAAAAGACTCAATTTCTGCATCCATGTTTGGCCAAACATGAAATCTGCAAAAGAACGATTCCAACGATTCCAGGATGGCCTTGTAGTACATTCAGAATTACAGTTTGTAGACTCTTGGTATTACGATGCCCTTTCCATAAAAGTAACCCATCTTCAAAGCTAAGTTCGCTCTCTTTGTCGAGGAATGTCATATAATTAGCTGATACTGTTTTTTTTTTTTTTTAAGTTTCATTTATTTACAATCAACTTTAACATTGGATTTTTCAACAGAAACATGGGTCATTATTGCTTACAACTATGACACACTATGCTATTTTAGCCTGATGTACAAGTACAAAAATCAACTAGCGCCTAAAAATACTCTAATAATTGTCATGGAAAATCTGAAAATTGTCAACCTATATAAAATGTTGAATACAAATGTTGAAATGTTGTATTGTTAGGTAATGTTCCGTAAAACTTATGTCTGGAAGTGCCAAATTAAAGCATTCTTGTTTGCCCTTATCATTTGATTATGTAATTATGTAGTTATAACTGATATGGTAATAAGAGGAAATTAAAAGTTAAATACAACCACTAAACGTTTATCCATATATCTCAAAGACTTTTTCCACTTTTGTTTGAAGTTACTTTGTGCTGACGATGGTAGAATTGCTGGTTTTTATTGAAATAAAAAGCCCACCTCAAGACTAGATTAGATTGGGAGATCCAGAAAATTCGAAGTTCTTCCTGTTTTCTAACGGTAGCTCAATTGAATTGAAAAAAGTCATATTCATAAAGCTCAACAACGCTGACATTTGCTATCACAGGCAGGAGTTAATTTGTCAATTACATTTTATTTATGTATTACATTTTAGGACGGAATATAATGAAAATTGGGAGACTGCGCTGTAAAATAATGCAAAAGAACGGATTAAAACAATTGTCTGTGTACAACTCATAAACAATAAACAAAAACAAGTTGACCAGTATTATTAACTAAAACCATATCAGCTGATTATATGACAACGAATGATAGTAGCAATCAAAACATAACACAAAAGGTTTGTTTCGAAGTAATCATGAGCCAAATTACACTCGTAAACAATTTGCAAGTGTGAAACATTACATAGAACGAACCACTGAAGTAACTACGATTTTAAATCATGGTGCGTAACTATGACTCTTCAGTTTTAACCTTAAAATTTAGCCTTGCAAACAGTGAAAAGTTGTGATTTTATCACAAAGCTAAGTAACTTAAATTAACTTTCCAGGGCTCTTGTCTAAAACACTAAGCTACACAGTACTGTAGGTTATTACTTACTAACGAATTTACACATTGAAATAGAGCTATTCATTTCTTCTGCCAAACAGAAGGAAATGCCAGAGAACAAAGTAATTTGCAATTTTATACGCCTCAACACCTCCTGAGTCAAATGGCAACACTTTACATACATAAGAAATATGTGAGACCACTCTACCAATCGTTCTTTAGTTCTATTTCCACAAAATTTTGTATAAACGTTCATTTGCAAATATTTTGTTAAGTCTGATTTCCTGCAAAATTGGTTTATTAAAAATATGTTTTGTGGCCGTTTTCCCCAAGAACAGTTTTAGCTTATAAAACCTGTATTTTTATCCCATATCAATAAAATTTGGTATACAAATTTATAGCACTGTACCTCGATCGTAGGTAAATCAACAAAATCCGTTCTGTCAAGAAAAGACCAAGACGGTGGGCTAAAAACTAATTTCATCCACCATCCTGATTTGGGTGAACGGATTTGTTGATTTTTGTATAAATGTAAGGTAGTAGCATAAATGTGTATACCAAGTTTAATAGGTTCATAAATACAGTTTTTATAACATAGTAACGCTTTGTGGTCAGTTACGCTTGTATGTTGTATGTGTACTTTGATACTTTGATTTGAGACAATCTAATTACCCAGAGGGTATTTTGCTGCGAATATGGGGTGAAGGGTGAGTGTGTTGAGGTTATTGATGGATGATGAGGTAGTCTTGTTACAAACTCGTCGACTGTTGCAGTTTGGCCACACTAATAGCCCAACGCCAAGGGAATGGACCAACGGTTTTACGTGATTGTAACCACGGCGCGGCCACGGTGAAAAGATCACTGCTACCGGTAACGGAACTGGCTGATTTGTGTGAAGTCACACACTGTACCACTGAGGTATGGCCACCTAAACTGTATCATGACTGTATGTTGTATGTACAGTCACACGCAGTGAGTCTACGCAGAGGTAACGCCGCGGCTGGCCATTACACAGCTGGGTTACGCTTTGTATGTTTGTATGTACAGTCACACGCAGTGAGTCCACGCGAGGTAACGCCGTGGCTACACAGTACAGCCGGGTTACGCTTTGTATGTTGTATGTGTACAGTCACACGGTGAGTTCACGAGGTAACGCCGGCTACACAGTACAGCGGGTTACGTTTGTATGTTGTATGTGTACAGTCACACGCAGTGAGTCTACGCAGAGGTAATGCTCGTGGCTACACAGTACAGCGGGTTTTGTATGTTGTATGTGTACAGTCACACGCAGTGAGCCCACGGTAATGCCTCGTGGCTACACAGTACAGCCGGGTTACGTTTGTATGTTGTATGTGTACAGTCACACGCAGTGAGTCTACGCAGAGGTAACGCTCGTGGCTACACAGTACAGTCGGTTACGTTTGTATGTTGTATGTGTACAGTCACACGCAGTGAGCTCCACGAGAGGTAACGCCTGCGGCTACACAGTACAGCTGGTTACGATGTATGTTGTATGTGTACAGTCATTAACGCAGTGAGTCTAGCAGAGGTAATGCTCGGCTACACAGTACAGCGCCGGCCGCTTTGTATGTTGTATGTGTACAGTCACACGAGTGAGTCTACGCAGAAAATCTCGCGGGCTACACAGTACAGCGGTTACGCTTTGTATGTTGTATGTGTACAGTCACACGCAGTGAGTTCACGCAGAGGTAACGCCGGTGGCCACAGTACAGCCGGGTTACGCTTTGTATGTTGTATGTACAGTCACACGCAGTGAGTCAGAGGTAACGCCATGGCTAACAGTACAGTCGGGTTACGCTTGTATGTTGTATGTACAGTCAGACTTGGGGAGCAACGACACAAAATTGTAATCAAGCATTTGTAATCGCTACATTTTCCTGTAACTTTGTAAGAACCGGGCGCATTCAAACACTGTAATCTAATAACGGGTAATCTACAAACTGCCGGTAGACATGTAACTAGTTACATTTTTCAGCTTGGAATCGTGAAAAAATAATAACACTCCATTTCAAAACAAGTATTTCAATATGAATTTCACTTTGATATATGTGCTATTAAGTGATTTTGTACAGTTAGCCAATATCTAAAATGCGTTTTCTATGGATTGTATCTGTCAAGTTATAAAAAGCAAAGAAAACAAAAAGTGAGCATCATCATAACCCTAAACGGCAATGTTTGAATGTAGTTGACTAGTCGGATGCCAAGGTTACACTTTAGCCGGTTGTCTGCATTGTACCTTTGGTACAACATAAAATATTAAATCAAATTTTATAATTTATAGTAATTCAATGCTAGATGTAGTGTTTGAGTGATGTGATGTTTTGTTTTGCTATTGTTTCAGTTAGAGTAGATGTGTACTCATTTCAGTCATTTGTAGAACTCGCAACCGCCACGCCTTCCAAAGAAGCCAAATAAAGGATGTTTTAACTTTGGGGAAGTTGAGGAAACCATTAAAAACTATGGTTTTTGCTAAAAATAAATAAACTAACTTAACTTAAGCCAACCTAACCTCAATGATAATAAGGTTAATTTGAAGTGGGTGACAGAGACTGTCGCCTGCTACAGAGTGCGCCCGCCTTCCTCGCCGTAAAAATACTTGTAAGCCACTTTACCCAACTTAAAGCCACTTTAAATATGTTCAACTTAAAAAATAAACTAACCTAACATCACGATAATAAGTTATCTACCTTAAGCTAATTTTAGTGGGTTACAAGACTGTCACACAGAGTTATGCTCATCGCCCCCAGAATGCATCTTCTTACTGCTCCTTATCGCTTCTATATCACAAATTGGCCCAACTTTTTAAGCCACTTTTTAATAGGTTCCACTCCCAAAACCAATTTTTATATGCTTAGCCTCCACATTGTGTTAAATCAGTTTTTAGCGCATGAGATTAAAAGTCACTGTTCTGGACAAATACCAATGGGAGTGGGGTAATCACTAACAGTTTGAAATAAGTGTTAAACCATTTTCCAAATTCCAAAACTGCAATAGACAAATAACTACTTGACTAACACGCTTAATTTAACCTGCCTTATACTGATTTTCACACATTAATAGACTAATCATCGTCTGGGGACACTCTACAGCTATGCAGATATATTGCTTCTGCAAGAGGGTATATAAGAACTAGCTCATATAGTCTAAGTAACGCTGGACACTCTAGACCACTGCAGGCCATCTTTAGGGAACTCAAAGTCCAGACAGTCACTAGCCAATAGGGTATAATAATATACTTATTGCCCTCAAAGAGGGGAGTTGTTCTTAACTTAGGTTTTAACACTTAACTTTAATAATAATTCTGCCAATTTCATCATACTGATCTCTCCGCCTATTAATGTTTTGTATGTCATCATTTTTGATATAGTATTTTAATGATCACTGTTAATTTTGTACTTGAAACCAAAGCAAAATACAGATTGTTTTATAATTTATAACACACTGATTTTATTGTATCTTTATTTTTCTAAATTGTTCCTAGTATATCAATCAATGTAAATCTTTAATTAAAAAACAAAACAATAGAAATTACTTTCTAAACACATTTTGGATGGAAATATTATTATTTAATTTGATCATGAAGCCAGTTGGTAACTGAGCCCGATGTAACTTGTAACTGACCAGTTACATTTGTATAACTGTAACTGTAATCAGTTACATTGGTTTTTCTGTAACTTGTAACTGTAATCAGTTACATTTTATAAAGGGTAAATTGAATGTAATCAGTTACTGTCTGAAAGTAACTCCAAGTCTGACAGTCACACGAGTGAGTCCACGCGAGAGGTAACGCCATGGCCACACAGCACAGTCGTTACGCTTGTATGTTGTATGTGTACAGTCACACGCAGTGAGTCTAACGAGAGGTATCGGGCTGTGGCCACAATGCGCCAGCCGGTTACGCTTGTATGCTGTAAGTGTACAGTCATTGAGCAAGTCCAGAGGTAACGCCGGCTACACAGCACAGCCGTGGATACGCTTGTATGTTGCATGTGTACAGTCACACGAGTGAGTCTACGCGAGAGGTAACGCCATGGCTACACAGTACAGCTGGTTACGCTTGCATGTTGTATGTGTACAGTCACACGCAGTGAGCCCACGAGGTAACGTGCTTGTGGCTGGCCACAGTACAGCGGGTTACGATGTATGTTGTATGTGTACAGTCACACGCAGAGTGAGTCTAGCAGAGGTAATGCTCGGCTGCACAGTCATAGCAGGGTTACGTTTGTATGTTGTATGTGCACAGTCACACGCGCAGTGAGTCTACGCGAGAGAGGTAACGCCTTGCATACACAGTACAGCCGGGTTACGCTTAGGTTGTTGTATGTGTACAGTCACAACGCAGTGAGTCTACGCAGAGGTAACACCGCGGGCTACACAGTACAGCCGGGTTACGCTTTGTATAAGCAGTATGTGTACACAGTCACACGAGTGAGTCTACGAGGTAACGCTTCTTTGTGGCCACACAGTACAGCTGGAGCCGCTTTGTATGTTGTATGTGTACAGTCACATGAGTGAGTCAGAGGTAATCTCCATGGCTACACAGTACCGTCAGTTACGCTTGTATGTTGTATGTGTACAGTCACACGAGTGAGTCTAATGAGAGGTAACGCTTGTGGCTACACAGTACAGCCGGTTACGCTTAGATGTTGTATGTGCACAGTCAACGCAGTGAGCTCACGAGAGGTAACGCCTGGCTACACAGTACAGCTGGTTACGCTTTTGTATGTTGTATGTACAGTCACACGCAGTGAGTCTACCAGAGGTAACCATGGCTACACAGTACAGCGGCCACGTTTGTATGTTGTATGTGTACAGTCACACGCAGAAAGTGTCTACGCGAGAGGTAACGCCTCGGGCTACACAGCACAGCTGGTTACGCTTGTGTTTGTGTACAGTCACACGCAGTGAGTCCACGAGAGGTAATCCCTCGCGGGCTGGCTAACAGCACAGTCGGTTACGCTTGTATGTTGTATGTGTACAGTCACACGCGAGTATCAGAGGCAGCCCTGGCTGGGCAATAATACCAGCACTGGTCAGTTACGCTTGTATGTTGTATGTGTACAGTCACACGCGAGTGAGTCCACGAGGTAACGCTTTGTGGCTACACAGTACAGCTGGTTACGCTTTGCTGTTGTATGCAACAGTCACACGCGAGAGTCTACGCGCAGAGGTAACGCCGTGGGCTACACAGCACAGCTGGTTACGCTTAGCGTTGTATGTACAGTCACACGAAAGTGAGCCCACGCGAGAGGTAACCATGCTACATTGTGCACAGCTGGTTACGCTTATGGTATGTGTACAGTCACACGAAAGTGAGTCTACGAGAGAGGTAACGCTGCGGGTTAACACACAGTACAGCTGGTTACGCTTTAGGTACAGCCTGACGAAAAGTGAGCCCACGCGAGAGGTAACTCGCGGGCTACACAGTACAGTCGTGGTTACGCTGTATGTTGTATGTACAGTCACACGCGAGTGAGCTCCACGAGCAGTGACGGGCGGAGCAAAACCGTTCAACCAGCTGCTGCTCAGTGATCAGCGGAGAGCCATGAAGTGCTCAACAAGCAGAAGAAGAAACTAGAATCACCTTCGCATCACCACCAAGGCCGCCTCCAAGTCCTCAGGTATTCCATGGGAACAAATGGCAAATTGAATTCAAAATTCTTTATTGTGATTCATCTAGACACCCATACATTGTATTACAAACATTATATTAATTTTTTTCAAACCTCTTTTTTGCTCTTTTAGAATATACAGAACAAAATTTTTTAATGTACTTTGTAACCACTCGTATTGGCCTACCACTTTTTGACAGGATTTTCACAAACAGCTCTACTGAAATTTGCTAATAAGCAGAAAAGCTTTATATATTGTTCCCACTCATTTACTAGGAACGCAGTATCTTGTTTCCAGCCGCCAACTTCTCGTGATTTCACCGCGAGAGTAAACATTCACATAAAGCACAATACAACGCCGAAGTCTGACTGGTTCGTTCAGAACAAACTTTCGAGTCGACTTCAAGTCCAGCTGTGACTGCTCTGTCAGCTGTGTTGAATGTACGGTGACTGTAGTAAACACTCGTAGATTCGCATTATCTACGTAATATGGGGCACAGCCAAATATGGATAAGTCCATAACTTCTCATTTCTTGACTGGCTTAGAGAACTAAATGAGTTTTTCTGGTATACTATGAGGTGTTTGTTGCTTCAGTGTTGTAGGCTCACGCTTTAGAGCCACTTCTTCAACTCCGCCGCTCAGAGCATCCTTCGACAAGTTAGTTTGTTTGTAATTTATTTTGTAAATGAGCAGCTGCCCACTATACAATCGTCTTCGCTCTGAACTCCTTCCAGACTCTTGCGTTTCCGCTTCTGGTTGTCTCTAAGGGTGACAGTGGGTGGGGACTGTCTTTCACGATGGGTCAATCAACGCGTCTTGGTTTAGTGTAGCTGGGACGCTTAATAATCTTGTTGCTCTGTTAGTGGCAAGCTCCCTTATACCTTCAGACGAAAAAATTTAATGTAAATTGTACTTGTCTTGCAAACAAAGATTTTAATTTAACATCTTATAAAAGATCTGTAAATTCGTATGCCGAGAAGAGCTCCGTGAGCTGGACAAAAGGCTCAGGCCCAAGAGACAATTTATCTTTAAGATCGCCAATCTTTAACATGAGGTCTGTGAAATTGGGTTTGACGAGATGTGTTCTTGTGGAGATTCTGACTTTGGCTAATCTCTTTGGGGTGTCAGGAACGGTTGGGTCCAAATACAATCGCTCTGAAATTCCCTTATGTGATTCCAGGGTACACCTTACTAAGATGCACTGCCTGTGTAATTCGCTGCATCAAGGATGCAGGTGGAGGTGGCCTCTTTACCTCAAAGAAAATATACAGCACGCAGCCAAGCATTTGTCTGGTGATGTGGACCCTGGCATCGTAGTATATCTGTGTAGTCATCAAACTTAAAGGGTCAAGCTTGGGCTGTGCGTTTACAGGTCATCTCTACATTAGGTAATTCTCGCTTCATGATCTTTTTTCATTCCCTGTTTGTTGACCTTTGCAGCAGAAGTCAACCACGGGTTTATGCTGGGGACAACAATATCGACTTAACATCAGTTAACTGCCCCCAATCAAAATACTTATGCCGTCTTCGAAGAAAACAACGCTGTTCAAGTAATTAAAGAGCCAACCAGAGTAACAGAGAATTCAGCCACTTTATTAGGATCATACCATAGTAGACAAAATCATTGACAATAAAAAGACTACGCATTGACGCTGTCCCACCATACTAGACCACAGAAACATGAGGATTACTGACCATAAGCTAGTCTACTGTAATATTGAATGTATCAAAGAAAAAGAAAGTACAAAATATATAAGATACCGAGACTTTACTTTAATTTTGATGCACGCTTTGGCTACCAATCGATTTGCAGAGACAAACTGGTAAGAAGTACTTAGTGAGACTAATGATGAAATAGAAAGTCGTGACATCAAAATAAAGGACATTTATGAGATTTAGCTCCTATGGTATGTAAGAGGGTGGTCAAGAAAATCTCCTTGGATAAATAAGGAAATTAAAGACATGATTAAGAGTAAAACAAAACTGAAAAACTAAATAATTTGAAGAGCCATTTCATTCTGGATCACGCAAATTATAAATCATAAGAAACAGATTAAATGCAACGATAAGAAATGTAAAAAGTATTTAAAATAACTTGTCTTCAAATAAATCCACCAGGGAGTTTTGGAACAGTCTGAAGAGAAATGATTTGGTCCGAAAAAAATAAGGCCATAACATTCCGCTTGGTATGAAAGCTGATGATGTAAATACATACTTTGGTTGAGATGGGCTCGATACTCAGTATAGACTTGGAAGCAATGGATTTCTTCAAAAGCAATTCACTCAAAAGATGAGGGAAATAAGTTTCGACAAGAGTTTCCATTGATGACGCCAAATCTGCAATGAATAGTATAAAATCTGAAGCAGTCGGCTCTGATGATTTGGGCATTTCTATGATAAAGCTTTCGCAAGCCCGTGATGCTTTGGAAAGCATTACTTATTTAGTTAATGAGAGCCTGGACAAGAGGTGCGAAATCTCTAAGTGAGCTGGAAGATGAGCATTGTTCAGCCTTTTGCCAAAAATTACACCTCCAACCAGCTGCAGAGAACATTTAAGACCTTATATCAATTTTGCATACCATATCAAAGATTCTGAGAAAAATTGTTATTGATCAGATTAACATGTTTTCCAAATCTGAAACATCATACCAAAGCTGCAGTCTGATTCCGAAAACCATAGCACCTGTAACTGCCCTCACTAACTTATTTGAAGATGTATTTACAGCCAAGGATAAAGGGGAATTCAGTACTTGGTAACGCTTGACTACTCTAAAGCCTTTGATTCTATGAACTATGAAATGCTACTGGCTTAAATTAAACTACTATGGATTTGGAGAGGACGTCACTTAAAATGGATAAGGTCTTTCTTTGAAGATAGGCTGCAGGTCACTTCGGGTTAGGAATGCAACGCCTTGTCCGCTTTTAAAACCGCAGGAGTTCCTCAAGGTAGTTGTTGGCCCAATTTTATTCAACTTATACACAGCAGATCTGCTGTTGTTTACAAAGCTGCACCGCTAATAACTTATGCTGATGACTGCCAGTTACATTTGTCCTATGGAAGTTAAGCATGACAGCAAAGGCAATAGATCAGATCAACTCTGACTTGGAAAACATTGCAAAGTGGTCTACAAATGGTTTAAGCCTCAACATAGGCAAATGTAATGTGCTTCCTATATTGACCAAACCTCAGTTCAACTTATCTGCAACAATGTAACTGTCGAGCTAGATGGTGAGCAATTGGAAATATACACACAGTCAAGACTTTGGCGCTGTGTTGATAAAGACCTTTGCTTTTCTGATCATGTCACATACACCATTCAACGAAAGCTCTAGGAAGACTGAGAGGCCGGAGGTACAGGTTCAGGTCCTTGCTACCTGAATTCGCTGCAGTTACAAATAGTGTCCATGGTATTATCAGTATCCAATTACTGTTATCCTGCATATGGCACAGCATCTCCAAAGAAGACATGGAAGAATCCAAAACTTCAAAACTCAGCCATACGGTTTATTTCTTGACCTGCCGCTTTGACCATGTCTCTCCTTACCGAAATTTGAAAGTTTTATTCCATGGATGCTGCATGTCAAGGACCTGCTGGTATGGTCCATAAAACTTGCACTCAGAGAGCCATCCTATACCTACTTGAGAGACTTCCGCTTGTGCTTAGATATCTGAAAGATGCACCTGCCAAAACAAAATGTTACATTTTCCAAAAGTAAGATTCCAGAGCTCTGGAGGAAGGGTTTTCAATATTTCAATGGGTGTTGTATAATGGCCTCCCTGAAAAGTTTAAATTCTTGGGTCTTCAAATGGTTTTTAGAAGTAGGCTTTAATAATTTGTGCTACTAGTCGTGGTATAAAGCTACAGTTGTGTATAGTTGTGTACTAGATGTATTTAAATTCTGTAAATTTAAGTAGTGTTAATATTTGTTTGACTTGAAATTTTATAAAGACCTTACAAAAATTCATTATGCGAGAAAGGCTTTGATTGACAAAAGGCTAGCCTACAGAGACACCTATAGTTACAATTATGCGGTCGGTTTGGTTTTTTTAATGTTGGGGAAAATGATGGGTCGGTTGCTAAAGTTGAGGACATAAACCCGCGACTTACGGGCTTGCACACCTCTCACTGGACACACTGTTAACGCATTGTCAATGTCACAGGATGTGAGCTGGAACAGGAACCTAGTGCTGAGATGTCGCTCGTCGGAGGTGAAGCTCAGCTGACTCCTGCCGCGCATCTACCTGTCCTCACGCCCGCAAACCTCTCACTGGAGTCCTCCCCCCTGCCTGTGTATGTGTCACCTACCTATCAGACAGAACCTCCTAGAGCTCTCAGTGTGAGTGTCAGCGATAACCTTCCAAGTACTGTAGACTCTCTCTCTAAGTAGTCCCCGGACCCTTGGCCGGACTATCCAAAAACATGAGGAAAATATGTTTGGGGGCCCTTTATAGCTACAAAACCAACGTAAAATGAAATGAAAATCTACTGTACTTTAATATTTTGTACTTAAATACAATAATTACTATTTGAAGTACTAAATTTGCTACAGATTACAATAAAACTAACCTGAAAGATACGGCTTTAAATAAAACGTTACTGCGGTCTTGATAACAAATAGTTTTTCAAAACTGCTTTCAATTTTAAAATATTTGTAGTATTTAAATTTTAGATGTAAGAGTGTTAAAACATTTCATTTCTATGTACGCTGGACTTTTTTCAAAACCTTAATCCATGTTCGGGTGTTGCACAGTTAATTTTATTTCGAGTAAGTGTTATTGGAAAAAATTACCTACCAGTGAGACGGAGTTTTGGTCTTGGAGTTTTGGACGTAGCATAGCTTATGTTCAGTAATGTAATCATATGTTTACGATCAAAGTTGACGATATGTTAAGTGAATAAATATAGTCAAAGCGAAATACCATTCAGCAAAACCTTAGAATTGGCCTAATTTAAAACCCTCAAATGAATGTACATTTATCAAAAAATTGTTGATGTGTGACTTTAATCCTCAGGTGGACAAACGAGAGGGAGGCTACTGTAGAAATGGTTAGGGTGGGGTTTCAAAACATTTTAAGATGGAAGTTTTAAATACTTAGAGTTTGTGAAAAAATACTTTTGGATACCTTAGAGAGGTAATCCTGCTGCATTATTTTAGCACACAGGACTAACAGTCATACTCTTAGTCTAGTCTGTTAGTTAGACTAAAATTTGATGTAAGCAGTTGTAAATGAGTTTGGGTGATAAACCTTCAGTATCCACATTTCTTATACGCCTGTGCTTGAATGCCATTCAGCATTCTGATCAGTAAATGAAATGAAAAATGTTTTTATTTACGTGACAAAGTTAGGACTTTATAGTCCTCTCTACCACTTAACCACGCCTCATTCAGTAGTGCAGGATAAATTACAACATTTGCAAAATTGTACCATTAAATTTCCATTTAATGGATCCGTGGTGGTTTGGAATCGCGCGTGACTCTGGAGCTGATCACTCCGGAGATCTTTGCAGTCACCACTTACAATTTGTAATGTGACTATACGGTGACACAACGAAGGTCAAGGTTGAGTTGTAGAGAAGACTTTGTAGTCCTAACTTCGCCTCGTTAAGCAAGACAAACTTTTCCTTTTCTGCTGAAAACCCCTGTAAATTACCATATTTAACAAAAATTCTCTACTGCCCGAAAAAATCCTGGGTTGAGGAACTCCCTCTTGCTTTTCATGATTTCAATTTTCATCGAGGATTCCCCAACCCCTCAGGGCCTACCTAATAAACACTTTTCCACATATAGAATTCAGCTACAACTAGACTGTTGTGTTTGCAGGTTGCAACTCCTCTGTTCTCCAGACGCAAGACCGGTGGACTGCTCTACTCTGACCGAGGGATGCTGAGAGCTCGACAACGTGTAGAGACGTCCTTGTACCGAGCGACAAACAACTTCTCTTTGTTGTCTACCTGTCCTCGCTTTAGAACGGATACGTGAGTTGTCTCATTAAGGAAGGTTTTTAAAACAATAGAAATGTCTCTGAAGTAAAACAGAATGTTTTTAATTTCAAATAATTATTTTTCAGCACTAGTAGTGAGATACATACTATGACTTATGGCAATGTGGCTGACTCAGGAGGAGACCTCCCAGTTAAAACATTATTTAAGACATTATTTAAGACAATCGTGTTTTTATATGTAATTTTAACTTAAATCATCTTGAGGTTTCATCCGTTAAATAGAACTACCGTGAATTGCGATTTAAACAAATAATTTTCTTGAACTAACAGCTTTAAACCCTGAATTCAACAACATTGTTGATACGGGTCAGGCAGTGGTATACAATTGAGAAATCAAGCTGAATCCCTCTAAATACAAAAGTACTTTGTTATTGTTTTTATTGTTCGTTATTTTTAATTGTGTGTATCTTGGTTATGTTTCAGGGTTTGAGTTGATCGGCAGCAACGCATTAGACAAATGTACATGAGAAATCTTGATGTTGTTACCAAGAGAGGAAATATGAAGGTGAATAGAAAGAAAGGTGGGATCACGGAAAGGTTGGAACATTCAAACACAAGAAGTTAAAAGTGGTGTCAGTTCTTATGAAATTGCAGTTTTAAGGGTCAGCCTCAGCTGAGCGATGCTTCAATACAAGGGTTTACGGCGGCCCGTTTTTCACCGTTCAAACAAAATTTTACATTTATTTATTTATTTGTTTCTACGGTAATACACCATTTTACATATACAGTACTGAAATTTTTTGCATTTCGATACTTATACAGAACCAGAAAAATGCGTGCTACTTAATGCGTTAATGAAAAGACAGCGGGATAATAACTAAAACTAAAAGACATTGAAATAAATACACATGCACAAGATATTGAATAAATAATTGACAATGGTACATAAAGGCCTTATGGCGGACAATATATTATTAAATATTTTTTAACATTTAAATTGAACGCACTTATTATTAATAAACATGATGACATATTTGGAAACTACAGGAGATTTCTGACAAAATTATGTGTTTTTAATGTACACAATTGAGTTGAAAAGCACTAAAACTTGGACAATTTTAAAGTTTGTTTGTAAAACTATTGAACAACTTATGAGAAATCAGGCTCTTTACACGTGTAGGAACACTCTTCTAGTTTCCTAATACTTCATGTTTATTAATGTAAAAATCATTTTAAATGGTGAAAAACGGGACTCCGTAAACACTTCCAAGACCTTGGTTTGACAGTTAGGCTGCATCAGTTGAAAGAAAGCCCGTTGTTTAGTAGCCCACAACCTCCAACCATCACTGCTAAGTACTACACTAGAGTCCTGCTAATCCGAACTAACTGGGACCAGAACCTGTTCAGATTAGCGAAAATTTGGATTAAGCAAATTTTTGGCATATATTGGTGCAATTATTTTATATTGACCCTATATGAGGGGGTACCCAAAAATAACGGGAATTTCATTATAAAAGCTTTTTTCTTTTTTACTAATTTACATGTATACCTTCAGTATACTCCCATTTAGTGTAATGCATTTGTTCATTCGATGCTCCCACGGTTTAAAACACCCATCATGCCCCTTAATCTGAATGGCTGCACGCCCATCCTCGCTTGCCTTTTCACTCTTCATTTTCGTCATAACAGTGATATTTTATGTAATTTTTCATTATGGGGAACATAAAAAGTCGCGAGGGCAAGATTTGTTGAGTATGGGTCGCCAGGAAGGGTGGTCATGCTGATATTGGCCAAAAACTACGCACTGAGATGGCTACGGCAGGCGCATTGTCATGATGAAAGAACCAGTCTCCATATCGCCAAAATTAGGTTTGAGGTGTTGAAATTCGCTAAACTGAATTTCAACACACCCAGAGAGCAAAAGCATTTTCAATGGTCCTCCGACGGTCTTCTTGCAATATTGACGGTTTTTCTTATCAATTTCACCAGTCCAAGAATTTGAAGGTCGCCCAGGACGATGCTTGTCTTCAATCGACGTATGCCATCTGGAATTTGGGAAAATACTCATTACACTCTGGTTTGCTCAAAACATCGCCTTTGTAAGCTTTATAATTGCAACCGTTTCTGACTGAAAAAGCAAAACCTCACTGCTGAACTTTGTTTATTGAATTAAACCACAAAACAAAACAAGGCAGAACAAAACTACTTTTAGAAAAATGCACACAGCTCCTCTTGCTACCCCACCGAGTGGATGTGTTTTGTTTAAAGCTATTGTTTGAGCTATACTGGTATAGTGCTTCATTGTGAGTGCTGATTTGTTATTAAACACGATAGTATGACATAACTTGAAAACTAGTTTTACTTATTTTTCCCACTCAACAAATTGATAATTTTGTTCTTCCCAACAGTGTCGGATTAATGGACTCTAGTGTATTTTCAATGTATATGACTAGATCTTAATTTGTATAAACGCTAAATAGCTTATTCATTACTAAAGACATTTGAAGACAAATGTGTGGACTTGAACCCGGTGTCTCACTTGCAGAGTGATTTACGCGCCGGATGGTGTAATGGTCAGCATAATCACCTGGCAAGTAAATGTACATGACTGTTATTGTTTACTATTTTGTGCTAATGTAGATAAAGATTGCTTCGCTAAAACACTGAAAATAAAACACAATTAAATGCAATTTGATAATGACGTTGTACCAAAAAAGTGGAGTTTGTTCTCGCGTAGGTACTTATGTTGATCTCTACCTTCTTTCTATTTACTTTGGGAAATTAAACAAAAATAGTAAAAGATATTTCAAACCAGCTTGATGACTGTGATATAATGAACTATTTTCTTGGCTTATAGGTATAGTGTTTCAATATTATTATGATTGCTTTTCAAGCAATGTTTTTGTTTAATAAAACATCGATTGTGATGTAATCTTCACACTGACTGTTAGTTAACTGTGATAAAGAAGTGCGTATATTTATGTTGTAGTTATTGATTTTGTTGCATTTATAGATTAACTAAACCTTTTTATAGCACATAGAATAGATAACTCTTTATTGCACAAGTTTTGTAGTCTTCAAACTGACTGTTAGTTAACTGTGATAAAGAAGTCCGGCTATATTAATTTTATGTTGTAGTTATTGATTTTGTTGCATTTATAGATTAACTAAACCTTTTATAGCACATAGAATAGATAACTCTTTATTGCACAAGTTTTGTAGTCTTCAAACTGACTGTTAGTTAACTGTGATAAAGAAGTTGTATATTTATGTTGTAGTTATTGATTTTGTTGCATTTATAGATTAACTAAACGTTTTTTATAGCACATAGAATAGATATCTCTTTATTGCACATGTTTGTGTTATTGTGATATATTGCACACATTTATTTGAACACCAATACATTATCCATTTTGTTAACACAATACATATAGTTTCTTTTTATTTCATGCCCTAACTTCATAAAATTTACTTTATTCTTTGAATGTACAACCCATTAGGGCTATATTTCATAAGAGCAACAAACAAAAGTAATAAATTCTAAACATTCCCGCTGTATATTAATACAGCATATCTTCATAACAAATTGTGTGGCTTAGTTGATTTTGCTGGATCGTTAGCTACACACGGTTTTGCTTCGAATTGAGCTTGTAGCAATATTGTCCACGATTAACTTTTAAGCATCATTACATTTAAAAGGAAGGATTACTTTCAAACGTGGAAATGTTCAACGATATTTATGTCTTCATCGAGAAGGTAAGTACTTTGTAGCACAATGTTGAATACTTAACCCCGCGGAACATATAATTAACTTTAACATTCAGAACACTAAAACTGTCTAGTTGAAAATAATTGCTGATTACTTCAGACAAGTAATTTTCTAATATCGTGTTATGTTTTAGGTTACACCCTTCGCTTCTTTTGTTCAAAAAAACAATGGAAAACGTCTGCAATAATATTTTAAACGCTGCAGAATTATTCTAATAATTGTAGTCCACATTTTGGTTAAATATCTTTGTCACTTTTCAACAAAAGTTTGATTAGTTTTAAATTATCTGCTAAAAAAGTCTTGAAACAAGTATTAAGACTGATGAAAGTTTGAATTTCTAAGGTATTTTGTGTTTCTGCAGTAAAACAAAGGGTAGTATCATCTTCAAATTGGATCACTTTTCCATAGTGTATTGAATTTTAGCATTATTTACATATGTATATTAAAAATAAAACTGGTCCCAGCACTGATCCCTGGGATTCCAAAGCTAATTTTGATTTCTTCTAATTGGCAACTTGAACACATTGTGTCCTATACAGATAAGACTGTATCGAAGTTATATGGCAGCCCCTGTGAAATACTTGTTTAATGTTATGTGAGATTTAAAAGTATAGAAAAAAACCATCAGTAAAATTTAACACCACACAACAACTCAAAAGTTGTGTAATATTAACAGCAATTTGTGTTGGATTAGCAGAGAATGAAGTGGACACTACTTCTCCTGGTGACACTTGCAGTTTGTTTAGCCTAACAACAGCTCAGGAACTGTTGTAATGAAAGCAGAGGAGAATCCTGTGAGGAACATGCTCACCACGTCCGAACCTGTTCAGACGGTAAGAGAACTCAGAAATAGAAATATTTATTGACCACTGACAAGATGAGCCTTTGCATGGGCTATAACAGAAATATATATAACAACACACAAAAACTAGTAATAAAGTATAAGAAATATAAACAAACGTAAAACAGCAGGAAAATTATGAAATCAAAAAATAAAATAAAAGAAAATAAAATAGAGGAAAACAAGTAGAAACAAAAGAAACACTAAATTTAGCTTCAATTAGTCCAATCTCTCTCCATACTTCATCTCTGTAAGAACTTACTTTATGGAGTAGTAAACTTTTCTTATTAAAATAATTTAAATTTCTTTGAATTTCTTCATATTGTCTTTTAATTTTACTGAAGTTATTGAATAATTTAGCCATATTGTACTCTGGGAAATGTGTATAAAGGAGGTGTTATGATTTGGGATTTTCAATTTGAAATTTTGCCGTCTTGCACTTAATATTTTGTAATTCGATAAAAATATGAAAAATTTGTTTCTAAAATACATAATACATTCATAATTATAGATTGATGAAAATGTTTAATATTCTTGAAAATCTTGAAATATCGGTTTACATGATTGACGGTGGTTTTCTAATATTGTTCGTAATGCAAATTTTTGTAGAATGAAACATCAAGCTTGTGTAACTAAGGATTTCCCAAAAATGACAGCATAATGTCGTGGAAATATTATTCAGAGTATAAGGTAAGCAATGTTTTAATGGTGCTGGAAGTTTATAATTTTCAAATAAAAAAGATTCCATTTTGATAACTTTCACAAACTGATCTGATATGTGCTTTGGAATTTAAATTTTCATCCAAAGTAAGTCCTAAAATTTTATATTGGTGTTTTCTGAATTTGTTTGTTTTTCATAAGAATATTGACATTTTCTGTTTAGGTTTTCCTTCTAGGTGTAGGGAAAACGAGATAAAATTTGATTTGTCAGAATTTATATTGAATCCATTTTCATTCATCCACTGTTTTATGATGTTTTAAATCAATATATAGTTGTAATATCTCTAAGATTTCAATGTTTTTATGTGAAAATAAAATTTGAAGTGTCACAGCAGCCAGTAGTACTTTTTTGAATTTTCGTTATGGTCGATAAATCATTCAATGAATAATAGAAATAGTGAAAAATTGATCCTGTGATCACCTGTTGTTCAATCAAAGAGAACTCAGAACACTATGAAGCTGAAGCCTGAGTCCTGCTCGGCTGTCTATTGAAGTAGTTACCATGCTTGCACTAGAGCTAGTGTTCCACACAAGCTTGAACACTTACTGCGAGGACAGCTCCCACTAGGTGTGAGATTTTTGCGAGAGGAGGGAAAATCTGCTTTACAGATACCTTGAAGGGTACCTACCATACAGTATGCATGGGGTGTTCAGAAGCTCAATAATTTTGATGGAAAACTCTTCATCCCAGGGAACCCACTAAAAACCCATCTTCACCCTTGAGTTTGTGTGAGGTTGGTCAGTGGTCTAAAGCCAGCTGACGATGGCAATTTAGGTCACACGGTTGTCGCGTTCTGAATCCTGCAGCAGAAGCATCCATATTAAGTTTACTTACGTGGGGTGTAGTGATGGGGAAGGCTCACCTTAAATAAACGGTGACCGCACAGGTGGAAGTTGGCAGGAGTTAAATATGGATCGCTTAAAACACCGGTTTTGCTACAGAAGAGAGGACATTTGTTGTTTTTGGGACTATTACACTACCATTAAGAGATTGTAAGTAAAGACATTCTATTAAGTCACTGTATGAGTAAAATAAACAAAAATATGGAAAACTGTATTTTTAACAAAATTGGCCTATTTTTAAAAGTGTTAAAATCTGATTTTCTTAGCCATTTTCTTCGAGTGATCTTTTTGTCTTGACAAAAGCCAGAGCTGAAAATTTGACAGTTTATGCTCTCCTATGTGTTTCTTTTTTATTCAGATTAGCCTGCTCTTCTTTCTATTATAATGCTTTTTTTCAGTAGAAATATTCCTTTTGATAGAATAATTATCTTAAAGTGATGTATTTTATAAATGGCAACCGCTGAACCCACTCTGGATGTTTTAAACTAGTTAACGAGTTAAATTTCGAAATGATAGAATGAGGTTTTGTACATTTTAAATTTGTGTAGTTCTATAGTAAATGATGAGAAAACTGATCTGTTTTCTTTTTAAATATAGTAAGTTTTTCATGTCAGTTTACTCTTCATTTACCATAGAAAAAAAGTTTGCCCACAAATTAAAAGTTTTAAAATTGTTAACATAGGTAAACCACAAATCTGTTTCAATGGAAGCATAAAGCTAGTGCTACCTGCATATAAACTCTAAATTATTATTTAGGTTCTTTAAACCTTGATTTTCCCATCAAAACATGAACCTAATACATAAATAAAAATAAGTCTAATCTAAATTGAAAATACACATAATTTCAAAGCGTTTACTACTGAGGTGTAAAAGCTAGGCTTAATAGAGCTGAGTCCCTACTAGATCTACCGATCAAGTTAATACGCATTACTAGGCTTGCCAGGTTAAAATATTGCGTTTACTTTGCGACTCTACACAATCATGACCATACAATAAGCCTAGCTTAATAACAATATATATTTGCTTTGACAATAAAATAATTATTAGTCGCCAAAACACAAATTACAATAAAATGAAATATTACGCACTCACTCACACTAAAAGTAATGCATAAAATAATATTTACCAATCTAATTTTGTAACTGCTCTATTAAAATGTATATGATTATTACATTTTCTGTGTGCCAATTAAGCTATTTAAGCGTTTATACAAATTAAGATAGATAATTATATTTCATTATTCTATTTTATTACAATATCTTATAGCAAAAAATATTTTGATATAAACAATGCATAATTCCCTTTTGTGGTACGTTTATCAGATTTCTACCCTACTTTTTACCCCAACGCTATCGCCATGTTCCTAAAATCCGCCTTCTGAATTTGTCCACCCAATTACGTTATGTTCAACAATTGAAGGTTAAATGCCGAAGTTTAAATGATGAAATTAGAACTGTTGAACTTGAATCTGAGCCCTCACCTATAATTACTATTAAGATTACTCGACCAGATCATCTAGGTAATCTAAACCTATGTATATTGTTTTCCTTTATCTAAATAAAAGATAACTTCTCTTTTGTAGAGGGTAGAGAAACCGTATAAGCAAATTAGAGCCTGGCTTGACATTTTGTTTGTAATTTTATGCTCCCAAACTATAAAACAAAGAAGTGTTTTCGTGTGATATTTTCTGCAATGAAATAATAGCCCT
The DNA here is from genome assembly GCA_018831715.1 of Matsumurasca onukii. Taxonomy (NCBI): domain Eukaryota; kingdom Metazoa; phylum Arthropoda; class Insecta; order Hemiptera; family Cicadellidae; genus Matsumurasca; species Matsumurasca onukii. Next base: position 21,487,959 of record CM032067.1, read on the forward strand.
AGTGACTTAAAGAATAATTTTTTTATCCATTTTTTCAATAGGTGTTTCTAGAACCCTTGTTAAGCCAGACACATTTGAATTTCACCTTTAACTTTAAACAGTTCCAGGTCATCAGAGTTTAACAAACTTTAGCAGTTTCAAGAGTTATTACGTTTATTTCTTGTTATGCATACTAGTGGCACAATTTTTTATGCAATAGCATAGAAAACCTTGAGCTTGTTAATGAGGAAATCTGTAAGTTAAGTGTAATGCGATGACACCATTCATGCTCTGGTACTTTTTTGAATAAAGATGATTTGATTTGATTTTGATTTGAGCCTTGGTTTGATTAGTGCCCTGATCTTAATCATGAATATGTCAAAGTATAATTATTCAAAGGGAACAGTATTTTGATGTTGGGTTTGTCTTGTTTATTTTTAGTAAATTGTTTATTGTTATTTTGGTGTGCAAAGTTTTCTTTTCAACAACAAGTAAAGTTATTATTTAAGTTATTCTGTGTGAACTTATACATGTCAAGATACAGTTAATGTCAAGATAAAACTAGGATCTGTGGTATTAACCCTTACCTAGATAAATATAAAATTAGTTAAGTGGAAACATTACTTGTACTTGCCATTAACTATTTACAATTTTGTTGAACAAAACAAACTTAACATCTGATTTTTATAAATACAGTTGCTCACCACAGATCTGAATTTCCGACTGGTACACTGGGGTTTAAAACTGACATCATTCTGGAGGTTGGAAAATTTCTTTTCAAGTGTTCATTGTTTTTTAATGTGGTGTAAATATTCCGGCATTCATGATACGTTTAATAAAGACTCCTTTAAAAATGAATCCAAATGACCGTAGAACTTGTTTATGAAGTTGTACATGAAAATATCTGTGAAACCCATAACTCTTTAACTTTCTCTCTGCGTTGAATCCTGTGTCTAAATCAACCTTTCACATCTTTCTAGTTTTAATCAGACTGATGTTTTCCAGAAGATGAGCCACCAGCACAAACAACTAAGGAAAAGTATACATACAGCATCACAAAACTTGCTAAAAGGTAATTACCCAGCCTAGTTAATGTTTTACAAACATTTATACACTACTCTTTTCAGAAATAATTTCCAGGTTAAAACTGACACAGTCAGTATGATTGCAAGTATGCAGGCAAGTATAATAAGTCAGACTCTCAGTGATGTCATGCTCGGGGTGAATGCCGGTGTTGTAGTGGACAACTTACATTTTCATTGTGGGAGCATGTTATGTTACTCACACAATTCAGCGTGCTATTGAGGCGAGGGCTTTCAGAACAAGCAAGATTGCCTTGTACAGTCCCTAGTTCTGTGTCCATTATTTGTATTGTTACCCTGAGTCTGGTAATAGTATTTGAAAAGAGAGTTCATAATAAGTTTGATTTGTGGTCAAAACGTATATGTGGAAACACTCAAATAATGCATTATTATTTATTTATTTATGTTTTTATGTTCAGATGGGGGTATATTTGGTGTGTGCCCGGAGACCGAGGTGTTCTCCGTGGTGGTTTGTGAGACGTGCAAGATGTGCATCAAGCAACAAGCTCTGGTCGAACATTATGGTAAGTAAATTCACGTATGCTGTCAAACAAATTTCTAAGGAAGTAGACGTGTACATTTCTGAACATAATTTCTCAGATTTTATAAAAGTTTTAGTTTTGAATAAAACCTATATTTTTAATCAAATTTTGATAAAATGTAGAGCAATCATTTGTGGTACCGTACCTAATATGTGTACAAAATTTTATAAAAACAATCAACCAGACCGAGGCGGCATTTCGCCCACACCTGAAAGCGGAATTATGCCTAAATTTAATGTACTAAAGCGAATGATGTGTGAATTGTGCATTGTCGTGTAACTGAATAAAACAATGCTTGTAAACTCCTCTCTGATACGGTTAGTATCAAGGGAGTGTAACAACAAAAACAGTAATTACTAACTTTGTCAGCAGTTCTCTTGGAAAAGGCAGGTGTAACTGACTATTGAAAATGCCAGGAAACCCTCAGAGCTATCAGAAAAACATAAGATACTCATGTAGTAAACCATTTGGACAGGATACAGACATGTTCACTTTGCAATTCAAATGAGAATGAAACGATCTACCATTTTATAGCCCGTTGCCCAATTTTAGCCAAAATAAGGCGTAACTGGTTTTAAAAGTGTTTTAAATTTTGAAGTGTGTATATGTGTTGCTTAAATGGGTGGGATTGGCAAGACTTGCAAATTTTATGAAAAGAAGCGTGGGTAGTAAGGTGGAATTTAATTAGCGAATTTAATTTTTAATCTTAAAATTATCGTTATTAGTAAAATTTTTTATGCAAATAAAACATTAACATCCCAACATACTTAGAGTTTTTAATATAGTTGTTTACATTATTTCTAAATTGTTAACAATTGTACAAAAGAAAAAAACTTAAGCCTTTTTATATATTTTTCTTTTTTAATCATTTAGACAACCAGGTTTCTTGTTGTTTATAGTGGCTGCTACAATGTATTGAAGTTATTGAAATGAATTTTAAAGTTTGTAAATTATTAGTGTATTTTAGTTTAGTGCCTCCCGTGACGGCTCTTTAGGCCAATGATGTATGTGTTTTCTTTTTAACAGTGTTTTTTCTAGGTTTTGTCTTCATTGCACAAGGAAGTGTTTTTTATTTTAAAAAGTGTGGTTTGTCAAATAGCAATAGAAAAAGCAACAAATGTATTACGTTTACTTACTGATGTAAATAAAACACGTTTTTCTTTCTTTATTTCTTAGTAAACCATTTACGTTTTCAGAGAGAAGACATTCAAACCAAGACACGGAACCATCGCTTCTTCCTCTTACAGAGATACCGGCCGTCTCAGAAAACCACAAAAAAGTCAGTCAAAACTCCTTCAGCCAAGGAGAAACGGAAGAAGACTTTAGTTAAAGAAAACAGTTGCAAGGAGAAGGAAACGTTGCCAGCTTTGGTGCCGAAAACTCAACTGTTAACTCTCGAAGGAGCCTCTTCTCCGCCACTCAAGGTAATGGTATTACAACTACCTCGTTTGTAGCTTGAGGTCCTGTAGAAGAAAGAATCTTCTACAGAATTCTAGAATTGCAAACAAGGTAGTTCTAATCTTAATTGTTAAGCTTTCGCAACCGGTGTCATCATTAATATCTAAGGTTTTCACCGCGTCACAGTTGAAATACAAATACTGCTACGCAGTGACTGTACGCAGTGAAGGACTGTACATGCTAAATAAGTATTTAGCAACATATTGAGTCACTTGACATTTTTTTAAAATTTTGAGTTGTTTATTTTGCTTCTTGATAGAATATTGTATTGTACTGTTTTAGCTACACCTTTGTTCCCACGTTCATCTGTCCTTTCCTAATTATTCAGCCTTTATTTTTCAGTGTTTCAGAATTAAGAACTAAATCAATGGATGGACCATTGAAACTTTTGAAAAACCCAAATAAAAGCTCAAAATGTTAATTTTGTTTGTTAATTAAATGTACAATTGAATGGTAATACAATTTTTCACGATCAGTCTTTTAAAACAGGTTTTAAAATTAGAAAGGACGATAATGTCTTAATATTTTATATGAATTCTCAAAGTACAATAATATATTGGTGGCCCAATAAGAAATTGTCAAGTTGCTGACCAACAAATTTCATTTTTCAAATGTTTTTGGTAAGATAAGATAACTTTATTGAGACAAAAATAAATTGCATTAGGCATCACAAAATGCATAAAATAGAATGAAAACAGAAACAAACATTGAAGCAAATATACTATAATAAGATTCATCTTCCCTTACTTGTCCAATATTCATCAATACTGTAGAACGTGTTTTCACTAAAATTTTTGTCAGGCTTCTCCTAAAAGTTTTAATTTTTTCTTCTTTTGTTAATTCTTCAGGCAAATTGTTGTAAATTTTCACTAAATTTGATCCCCGTATGTCACTAAGATCACCCCAATAGATTCCTAATCCAGCTAATTCTACAGCTGATAATGTAGAAAAGTAATGTAGCAAATGCCTGCTGCGTTAACAAATCCTATATTTTTTCGTGCCCTTATTTAAGGATGTTTCTTTTTTTGCACCGTTTTCACGTAAACACAGTTCAAACTTCTGTTTATTGGCCAGGTAAACACACCCACACTCGCAGCCACAGCAGTGAGTGTCGCCAGCAGAGTCCGTACAGTTCCAGTGAAACAGAGAGAGTACAACCCAGACAGGCATTGTGGAGTGGTCGACCTGGACACCATGAAACCTTGCACCTGGTCTCTCACTTGCAAGGTATAAACTAAACGTTCCGTGGGATCAGAGAGTAGAAGATATTTACTTTCCACTAGCTGACAGTGCCTGCGCTACGCTACGGGATATAAATATTGAACTTTTGTGATTGTATTTACTTAAATTCTGACTTTATTCTCGGCTGTTAACCCGACTTTGTCAATGCTTTGTGAAGTTTTACAGCAATAAACGATTATTTATTAATTTACAAAACCATGAAAAAGCTTCCTTACGAGAGTCACTTCTGCCGGCAGAATCGGTTGGAATACAATTTTGATTGATTTAACCTTGCAATATGTGATTGTGTGCTGAAAATCCAAAAAGGCGTAGTTTTACAGCCGGACAGAGTCAGAATTCTTACTGTTTAAGTATAACATAATCAATAATGAACTAGAATAATTAATAAAGAATTGTGCAAGTAAAAGATACATTGGTTACAAGATCCCATGATGCACACACCGTCAGCGCACAATCACATATTGCGTGGTCAAATCGACACTACAAACTTATCGCTGGACTAAAAACTCACTGAGAAAATTAATGATCCCAAGAGAAAAACTGAAGTCAAAAGTTATCATGGGACAAAACCAGAACTTTGAATATAAGGTCGTGACGACTGTAAAATAATGCAAAAGAACGTGATTAAAACAATTGTCTGTGTACAACTCATAAACAATAAACAAAAACAAGTTGACCAGTATTATTAACTAAAAAACAGTATCAGCTGATTATATGACATTCCTCCCCCTCTTCTTTAAAGCATCAGCGTGCCTTCTCTGGACTCAACCATCCTCTTCAACATCATACATGACTTGCCCAATATTCCTTCGTATGGTACCTGCTTGAATTTTGCCTTTTCCATTTTACCCAAACTTGGTCTCCTGGCTTGAAGGTTCTCCAATGATATGGTCCTCCGTCATGATATTTCTATGTCTCACAAGAGCAGCGTCTATGTTAGCTTGCACGCTTGGCAAGGAGGAACAGTCTTGTTCTCATTGGACGACCGAACATCATGTCAGCTAAAGATTTCCCAGTCGTTTGGTGAGGTGTGATTCTATAGCTGAACAGGAATGTTTGTAAGTACTTTGTTAAGTTTTACCATCTAGCTTGCATGCTCCAAAGCGTTTCTTGAAAGTCTAAATTTGTCTTTCCGCTAGTCCATTTGACCTTGGATGATATGGAGCTGTTGTTATATGACGAATGTTGTTGGACGAACAAAATGTTTTAAATAAATGAGGCGTGAATTGGGCCCGTTGTCACTGACAATTAACCGGAAGACCAAATCGAGCAAACACTTCTTCAAGAATCGAAATAGTTTTCTCTGCAGTTGCGATTTTTGTAGGAATTATTTCCAGCCACCGTTGTTGCATCAACAACCGCCAACCAATAAAAGCCGTGATAAGGTCCAGCATAGTCTACATGAATGCGTGACCATGATTCCTGAGGACGGTCCATGAGAATAAGGGTATCTCGGGTTCTTTGTTACTGAACTGTTGGCATTTACTGCAAGACCGAACAAAAGACTCAATTTCTGCATCCATGTTTGGCCACCAAACATGAAATCTTAAAGAAGAAGCATTCCAACGATTCCAGGATGGCCTTCGTGTAGTACATTCAGAATTACAGTTTGTAGACTCTTGGGTATTACGATGCGTCCTTTCCATAAAAGTAACCCATCTTCAAAGCTAAGTTCGTCTCTTTTGTCGTAGGAATGTCATATAATTAGCTGATAATGTTTTTTTTTAAAGTTTCATTTATTTACAATCAACTTTTAACATTAGATTTTTCAACAGAAACATGGGTCATTATTGCTTACAACTATGACACACTATGCTATTTTAGCCTGTGATGTACAAGTACAAAAATCAACTAGCGTCTAAAAAATACTCTAATAATTGTCATGGAAAATCTGAAAATTGTCAACCTATATAAAATGTTGAATACAAATGTTGAAATGTTGTATTGTTAGGTAATGTTCCGGTAAAACTTATGTCTGGAAGTGCCAAATTAAAGCATTCTTGTTTGCCCTTATCATTTGATTATGTAATTATGTAGTTATAACTGATATGGTAATAAGAGGAAATTAAAAGTTAAATACAACCACTAAACGTTTATCCATATATCTCAAAGACTTTTTTCCACTTTTTTGTTTGAAGTTACTTTGTGCTGACGATGGTAGAATTGCTGGTTTTTTATTGAAATAAAAAAGCCCACCTCAAGACTAGATTAGATTGGGAGATCCAGAAAATTCGAGTTCTTCCTGTTTTCTAACGGTAGCTCAATTGACTGTATTGAAAAAAGTCATATTCATAAAGCTCAACAACGTTGACATTTGCTATCACAGGCAGGAGTTTAATTTGTCAATTACATTTTATTTGCGTATTACATTTTAGACGGGAATATAATGAAAAATTGGGAGACTGCGCTGTAAAATAATGCAAAAGAACGTGATTAAAACAATTGTCTGTGTACAACTCATAAACAATAAACAAAAACAAGTTGACCAGTATTATTAACTAAAAAACCATATCAGCTGATTATATGACAACGACGATAGTAGCAATCAAAACATAACACAAAAGGTTTGCTCTCGGAAGTAATCGCGGGAGCGAAATTACACTCGTAAACAATTTGCAAGTGTGAAACATTACATAGAACGAACCACTGAAGTAACTACGATTTTAAATCATGGTGCGAGTAACTATGACTCTTCAGTTTTAACCTTAAAATTTAGCCTTGCAAACAGTGAAAAGTTGTGATTTTTACCGTCAAAGCTAAGTGCCGAATTAACTTTCCAGGGCTCTTGTCTAAAACACTAAGCTACACAGTACTGTAGGTTATTACTTACTAACGAATTTACACATTGGAAATAGAGCTATTCATTTCTTCTGCCAAACAGAAGGAATGCCGTAGAACAAAGTAATTTGCAATTTTGTACGTCTCAACACCTCCTGAGTCAAATGGCAACACTTTACATACATAAGAAATATGTGAGACCACTCTACCAATCGTACTTTCAGTTCTATTTCCACAAAATTTTGTATAAACGTTCATTTGCAAATATTTTGGTTAAGTCTGATTTCCTGCAAAATTGGTTTATTAAAAAATATGTTTTGTGGCCGTTTTCCCCCCAAGAACAGTTTTAGCTTATAAAACCTGTATTTTTGTATCCCATATCAATAAAATTTGGTATACAAATTTATAGCACTGTACCTGGCGTTGTGTACTAAAATCAACAAAATCCGTTCTGGCCGCAAAGACCAAGATGGTGGGCTAAAACTAATTTCATCCACCATCCTGATTTGGGTGAAGGATTTTGTTGATTTTTTATAAATGTAAGGTAGTAGCATAAATGTATACCAAGTTTTATCGTAATAGGTTCATAAATACAGTTTTAATAACATATAATGCGCTGTGGTCAGTTACGTTTGTATGTTGTATGTACAGTCACACGCGGTGAGTCTCACGCCAGAGGTAGCGGCTTCGTGGCTACACAGTACAGTTCGTTTGTATGTTGTATGTGTACAGTCACACGCAGTGAGTCTGCAGAGGTGTGCTCATGGCTACACAGTACAGCGGGTTACGTATGTATGTTGTATGTGTACAGTCTGCGCGAGTGAGTCTCACGAAGGTAACTCTCATGGCTACACAGTACAGTGGGTTCGTTTGTATGTGTACAGTCACACGCAGTGAGTCTACGCAGAGGTAACTCTCGTGGCTACACAGTACAGTCGGTTACGTTTGTATGTTGTATGTGTACAGTCACACGCAGTGAGTCTACGCAGAGGTAACGCTCGTGGCTACACAGTACAGCGGGTTCGTTTGTATGTTGTATGTGTACAGTCACACGCAGTGAGTCTACGCAGAGGTGACGCTTGTGGCTACACAGTACAGCGGGTTACGTTTGTATGTTGTATGTGTACAGTCACACGCAGTGAGTCAGAGGTAACGCTCATGGCTACACAGTACAGTCGGTTACGTTTGTATGTTGTATGTGTACAGTCTGCACGAGTGAGTCGCATGAGAGTAACGCTTGGCTACACAGTGTGGGTTACGTTGTATGTTTGTGTATTGTACAGTCACCGCGGTGAGTCTCGCCAGAGGTAGCACGGCTACACAGGTACAGCGGGTTACGTTTGTATGTTGTATGTGTACAGTCACCGCGAGTGAGTCACATGAGAGGTAATGCTCATGGCTACACAGTACAGCGGGTTACGTATGTATGTTGTATGTGTACAGTCACACGCAGTGAGTCATAGAGGTAACTCCGTGGCTACACAGTACAGTCGGTTACGTTTGTATGTGTACAGTCACCGCGAGTGAGTCACGCAGAGGTAACTCTAGTGGCTACACAGTACAGTCGATTCACGTTTGTATGTTGTATGTGTACAGTCACACGCAGTGAGTCTACGCAGAGGTAACGCTCATGGCTACACAGTACAGCGGGTTACGTTTGTATGTTGTATGTGCAGTCACCGCGGTGAGTCACAGCAGAGGTAACGCTTGTGGCTACAGTAGCGGGTTACGTTTGTATGTTGTATGTGTACAGTCACGCGCAGTGAGTCAGAGAGTAGCAGCTCATGGCTACACGTACAGTGGAGTTGCGTTTGTATGTTGTATGTTACAGTCACCGCGCCAGTGAGTCACGCCAGAGTAAACTGTGGCTACACAGTACCCAGTTACGTTTGTATGTTGTATTGTACAGTCACCGCGGTAAGTCACGAAATTGCTTTCGTGGCTACACAGTACAGCGGGTTGCGTTTGTATGTTGTATGTGTACAGTCTGCATAGTGAGTCACGCGGAGAGTAGCGCTCATGGTTACACAGTACAGTCGGTTACGTTTGTATGTTGTATGTGTACAGTCACCGCTTGTGAGTCACATAGAGGTAATGCTCATGGCTACACAGTACAGCGGGTTCGTTTGTATGTTGTATGTGCAGTCACCGCAGTGAGTCAGAGAGTAGCAGCTCATGGCTACACAGTACAGCGGGCTACGTTGTATGTTGTATGTGTACAGTCACCGCGCAGTGAGTCCTGCATAGAGTAGCGGCTTCGTGGCTACACAGTGCAGTGAGGTTACGTTTGTATGTTGTATGTGTACAGTCCTGCGCGGTAAGTCTGCAGAGGTAACATTTCGTGGCTACACAGTACAGCCGAGTTACGTTTGTATGTTGTATGTTGTATGTGTACAGTCACCCGTTGAGTCACGCAGAGGTAGCGGCTGTGGCTACACAGTACAGCGGGTTACGTTTGTATGTTGTATGTGTACAATCTGCGCGGTGGGTCTGCATGAAGTGCTGGCTGTTGGCTACAGTACAACGGGTTCGTTTGTATGTTGTATGTGTACAGTCACCGCGCAGTGATCGCGAAATTGTCACCATTGGCTACACAGTACAGTGGGTTGCGTTTGTATGTTGTATGTGTACAGTCACCGCAGATAAGTCCTGCATGAGGTGACTCACCATTGGCTACACAGTACAGTGGAGTTCACGTTTGTATATTGTATTGTACAGTCTGCGCGGTGAGTCATGGAGGCAGTGGCCGGTAGACAACCGTTCAACCAGCTGCTTAGTGATCAGCGAGCCAAGGAAGTGCTCAACAAGCAGAAGAAGAAACTAGAATTCACCTCCGCGTCACCCGCCTAAATGCGTCTCCAAGTCCTCAGGTATCTCTTTTGGGAACAAAGCGGCAAATTGAATTCAAAATTCTTTATTGTGATAAGACAATCTATACATTGTATTACAAACATTATATTAATTTTTTCAAAACCTCTTTGTTTGTAAATATTCATTGTTTGCCCCTTGGATATCAATTTGACATAAAAATAGGGTTAAGGTTACCTCGTCAATATCCAAAAATTGTGTTGAGGGTTGTTACATCGGGATGTTTCGATGTGAACATCATCGTCAGGCGTGCAGTCTAGTGGAAAATCAGCCTGTTGGCTCGTTATTACAGATGAAAATGAAGACACCTGTCTGACGAAACACGAAATAAATTAACATATTTTACAGTTCACATAACAAAAAACACCGAAATAAATAGAACATACAGTTTAAAAAGCGAGTAGGCCACACACACCACGAACAAACAGATCACAGCGGTAGCCGGTGAACTGGTCAGCGAGGTTAGGTAACCCCTACTCCTTGAGTACTCGTAGTGTTGTTATCAGTAAGAACAGCTGATACAGATGATTTCTGATTGAGCAGGTTATAAATTATGTGCGATTTGAAACCCAGTTTTTCATTCAACAGACAGTTGCTAGTATTTTCATTTCTGAAGGCTCTATATATTTCCAGCTCTTCCAAAGTATTTAGCATGGATCCTTTTTCACAGAAATGTAGTACTTCCAGGCCCTGATCTATTTGGCTCATATTATGATTTGTATCGACTAAATGCTGTGCAAAACTAGACTTTTGTTGAACACTTCGGCCATCTGGCCGGTGTTCTTTATATCTTATGTTAAAGGAACGACCAGTTTGTCCTATGTAGGTTTTGGGACAGTCAGCGCAATTAATTTGGTAGACACCTGATTTTTCAAATTTATCAGAGTTGTTTCTTTTTTCCTTCAAAAGGTTTGTCACTTTATTAGTCGTTCTAAAAACTAGATTAATGCCGTGTTGACTCAATTCTTTACTTAGTGCATATTGTGTGGAATGGCTGAATTCGACACAAACATATTTCTGCTCAGTCGATGGTTTGATTTGTCTTGGGGTTTTAAACTTTTTTATTAATCTATCTACCATACTGGTTTGATAACCGTTAGATTTGGCTATGCATTTAATTATTTGGACTTCTTTTTCGAAGTTTTCTGGATTTAATGGAACATTTAGCAGTCTGTGTACGAAAGAATTGTATGCAGCTATTTTTTGTTTAAATGGGTGGTAGGAGGTGGAGTGAATGGTTTGGTTAGTGGTGGTGGCTTTTCTGTAAATACTAAAATCGAATTTACCAAGTTTTTTCTCTATTGTTAGGTCCAGAAAGTTCAACTTGCCGTTTCTTGGTTTCCAGTGTGAATTTCAATTTAGCCGTGATACTGTTCAGATAGTTTTTTAGCAGATTTAGTTGTCTTATATTTCCGTCAAAGAGAATTAATGTATCGTCTACATATCTATGGTAGAAGAGTATTTTATTCATATATTTATTTTTGTCGGATAAAATGAATTTATTTTCAATATGATTGAGATAGATGTCTGACAGGATTCCAGAGAGAGGTGAACCCATTGCCAAGCCATCAGGTTGTGAATAGTAGTTGCCTTCAAAGACAAAATAATTTTGTTTTAGCACCTCTTTTAACAATGATAGTAACTCATTGATTGCCTCAGGAAGCAAGTTGGATTTTTGAGTCAAGTTATCGTGTAATAATTCCAGCGTTTCTTCAACAGGCACATTAGTATATAGGTTCGTAACATCAAAGAGAGTGTTATGATGATTCATGACGTTATAGTTTTTAATTTTATCGATCAAGTGGTAGGAATTTTGTAAACTGTAGTTACGATCAAATGTAACTAGCAAACACTAACCAAACCATTCCTCCACCTCCTACCACCCATTTTAAGCAAAAATAGCTGCATACAATTCTTTTGGTACACAGACTGCTAAATGTTCCATTAAATCCAGAAAACTTGAAAAAGAAGTCCAAATAATTAAATGCATAGCCAAATCGCGGTTATCAAACCAGTATGGTAGATAGATTAATAAAAAGTTTAAAACCCCAAGACAAATCAAACCATCGACTGAGCAGAAATATGTTTGTGTGAATTCAGCCATTCCACACAATATGCACTAAGTAAAGAATTGAGTCAACGGCATTAATCTAGTTTTAGAACGACTAATAAAGTGACAAACCTTTTGAAGGAAAAAAGCAACTCTGATAAATTTGAAAAATCAGGTGTCTACCAAATTAATTGTGACTGTCCCAAAACCACATAGGACAAACTGGTCGTTCCTTTAACAAGATAAAGAACACCGGCCAGATGGCGAGAAGTGTTCAACAAAAGTCTAGTTTTGCACAACATTTAGTCGATACAAATCATAATATGAGCCAAATAGATCAGGGCCTGGAAGTACTACATTTCTGTGAAAAAGGATCCATGCTAAATTACTTTGGAAGAGCTGGAAATATATAGAGCCTTCAGAAATGAAAATACTAGCAACTGTCTGTTGAATGAAAAACTGGGTTTCAAATCGCATTTTATAACCTGCTCAATCAGAAATCATCTGTATCAGCTGTTCTTACTGATAACAACACTCGATACCAAAGGTAGGGGTTACCTAACCTCGCTGACCAGTCTTCGTCGGCTCGCTGTGATCTGTTTGTTCGTTATGTGTGTAGGCCTACTCGTTTTTAAAACTGTGTTAAATCTATTTATTTCGGTGTTTTTGTTATGTGAACTGTAAAATATGTTAATTTATTTGGTGTTTCGTCGTATTGTGTGTCTTCATTTTCATCTGTAATAACGAAGCCAACAGGCGGATTTTCCACTAGACTGCACGTCTGACGATGATGTCTTCACATCGAAACATCCCGGGGATGTAACAACCCTCAACACAATTTTTTGGATATTGACGGAGGTAACCTAAACCTATTTTATGTCAAATTGATATCCAAGGGGCAAACAATGAATATTTATTCTCCAGCCAGTCTGGCACAACTTGCCGTGCAGTTTAAAAATACAAAGGTGAAACTGAGTAACACTATACACAATATAAAATTTAATAAAGATTGTATCAAACATGGTGTAAGGCCGAACTTTATCCAAATTCAGATAAAAAATAAATCCACTGCAGCAAAACGCACCCAAAAGATGGCAGAAATCTATTGGTTAAAAAACGAAATTAAACACCTTTACTGTAAGAAAAACTTACTCAATAGGCTTTTATTGAATAAATATATAGAACTTGCCAATACGGCCCACCCTATAGAACTTGATTGTATATTAAACGAAATTGAAACGTCCGTGAATAAAATTACTAAGTTGAAAAAAGCCAAACAAAGGAAAAAATTAACTAACCTTATGAACACTCAAAAGCCTAAAGAATCAATAATACTTTTTGATTTCAAATTCTTTCCCCGCACCATAAATGAGACAAATATAGTTTTTGACAAAGAAGAATTAGCAGTTTTAGATAAGGGCTTAAAATACAATCTGCCTAGGTCAGGATTTAAAGGAGTCTTTAACGAGCTAACCAACTCAGAGTGTGCTATTAAAGCTATCCCTAATGAAGATGACAGAAATCTGGCCCGATTAGCTCTAACGCAAAGTTTGAAAAAAATATCCTCTAAAAACAACAAACAATCTTTTTTGTCACCTATTCAAAAACAAGAAAGGCTAGCACTCAGTAGAATAAGAGATAAATTAAAGAGTAATAACGCCTTACTTTGTAAAGCCGACAAAGGTAACACCTCCGTCATTTTGTACAAACAAGATTATGTACAGAAAGTTGAGAAGTTTATTGATGACAATGGCATTCAAAAGCTTACCAAAAACCCCACAAATATCTATCAGAAACGTTTGAAAAAACTTGTGAATGAGAGTAAAATACTGTTTAGTGCCAAAGAAATCGGCTATCTTAAAATGATAAACCCAGCAGCCCCAGAACTGCGTGGGCTACCAAAGGTACACAAAGACGGCGTGCCTATCAGGCCTCTAGTCAATTACACCTCAGCCCCAGCTTATAAAGTAGCTAAAAAGTTAGAAACAATATTGAAAGATAACGTAACCTTTGATCGTAACTACAGTTTACAAAATTCCTACCACTTGATCGATAAAATTAAAAACTATAACGTCATGAATCATAACACTCTCGCCTCTTTTGATGTTACGAACCTATATACTAATGTGCCTGTTGAAGAAACGCTGGAATTATTACACGATAACTTGACTCAAAAATCCAACTTGCTTCCTGAGGCAATCAATGAGTTACTATCATTGTTAAAAGAGGTGCTAAAACAAAATTATTTTGTCTTTGAAGGCAACTACTATTCACAACCTGATGGCTTGGCAATGGGTTCACCTCTCTCTGGAATCCTGTCAGACATCTATCTCAATCATATTGAAAATAAATTCATTTTATCCGACAAAAATAAATATATGAATAAAATACTCTTCTACCATAGATATGTAGACGATACATTAATTCTCTTTGACGGAAATATAAGACAACTAAATCTGCTAAAAAACTATCTGAACAGTATCACGGCTAAATTGAAATTCACACTGGAAACCGAAGAAAACGGCAAGTTGAACTTTCTGGACCTAACAATAGAGAAAAAACTTGGTAAATTCGATTTTAGTATTTACAGAAAAGCCACCACCACTAACCAAACCATTCACTCCACCTCCTACCACCCATTTAAACAAAAAATAGCTGCATACAATTCTTTCGTACACAGACTGCTAAATGTTCCATTAAATCCAGAAAACTTCGAAAAAGAAGTCCAAATAATTAAATGCATAGCCAAATCTAACGGTTATCAAACCAGTATGGTAGATAGATTAATAAAAAAGTTTAAAACCCCAAGACAAATCAAACCATCGACTGAGCAGAAATATGTTTGTGTCGAATTCAGCCATTCCACACAATATGCACTAAGTAAAGAATTGAGTCAACACGGCATTAATCTAGTTTTAGAACGACTAATAAAGTGACAAACCTTTTGAAGGAAAAAGAAACAACTCTGATAAATTTGAAAAATCAGGTGTCTACCAAATTAATTGCGCTGACTGTCCCAAAACCTACATAGGACAAACTGGTCGTTCCTTTAACATAAGATATAAAGAACACCGGCCAGATGGCGAAGTGTTCAACAAAGTCTAGTTTTGCACAGCATTTAGTCGATACAAATCATAATATGAGCCAAATAGATCAGGGCCTGGAAGTACTACATTTCTGTGAAAAAGGATCCATGCTAAATACTTTGGAAGAGCTGGAAATATATAGAGCCTTCAGAAATGAAAATACCTTGTCTGTTGAATGAAAAACTGGGTTTCAAATCGCACATAATTTATAACCTGCTCAATCAGAAATCATCTGTATCAGCTGTTCTTACTGATAACAACACTACGAGTACTCAAGGAGTTGGGGTTACCTAACCTCGCTGACCAGTCTTCCGTCCGCGCTGTGATCTGTTTGTTCGTTGTGTGTGTAGGCCTACTCGTTTTAAAAACTGTGTTAAATCTATTTATTTCGGTGTTTTTTTGTTATGTGAACTGTAAAATATGTTAATTTATTTCGGTGTTTCGTCGTATTGTGTGTCTTCATTTTCATCTGTAATAACGAAGCCAACAGGCGGATTTTCCACTAGACTGCCGTCTGACGATGATGTCTTCACATCAAACATCCGGGGATGTAACAACCCTCAACACAATTTTTTGGATATTGGTAACCTAACCTATTTTATGTCTCTTTGTTGCTCTTTTTTAGAAATATACAGAACAAAAAGTGCCCCTTACATCACCTGTGACCACTGTACAGGTCACACTTTTGACAGATTTTCACAAACAGCTCTACGGAAATTTGCTAATAAGCAGAAAAAGCTTTATATATTGTTCCCACTCATTTACTAGGAACGTGTGACATCTTGTTTCAGCCTTCTTCACCATTACTTCTGTAGAGTAAACATTCACATGGGCAGAATACAACGCCGAGTCTGACTGGTTCCGTGTCTGAGAACAAACTGTCGAGCTCGACTTCAAGTCCAGCTGTGACTGCTCCCCCTGCCGTCGCCGGTGTTGAACAGAAGGTGACTGTAGCAACACTCGGTAGATTCACACATTCATTCTAATATGGGGCAATGTTGGCCAAATATGGATAAGTCCATAACTTCTCATTTCTTGACTGGCTTAGAGAATTTAAATGAGTTTTTCATGGTATACTATGAGGTGTTTGTTGCTTTCAGTGTTGTAGGTACGTTTTAGAGCGCACACTTCTTCAACTCCGCCCGGCTCAGGAGCATCCTTCGGGACAAGTTAGTTTGCTTGTAATTTGCTTTGTAATGAGCAGCTGCCCACTATACAATCGTCTCTGCTCTGAACCCTTCCAGACTCTTGCGGTTTCCGCTCTGGTTGTCTCTAGGGGTGACAGTGGGTGGGGGACTGCCCTTTTCTCAATGATGGGTCAATCAATGTGCCCGTGGTTTAGTGTAGCTGGGACGCTAATAATCTTGCTGCTCTGTTAGTGGCAAGCCTCCCTTATACCTTCAGACGGAAAAAAAAATTTAATGTAAATTGTACTTGTCTTGCAAACAAAGATTTTAATTTAACATCTTATAAAAAGACCTTACAAAAATTCATTATGCCGAGAAGAGTCTGTGAGCGTGGCAAAAGGCTCAGGCCTAAGAGACACCTATAGTTACAATTAGCTGCGTGTCGGTTTGGTTTTTTTAATGTTGGGGGAAAATGATGGGTCGGTTGCTAAAGTTGAGGACATAAACCCGCACTTACGCGGCTTGCACACCTCTCACTGGACACACTGTTAACGTACTGTCAATGTCACAGGATGTGAGCTGGAACAGGAACCTAGTGCTGAGATGTCGTCTGCCGGAGGTGAAGCTCAGCGTGACTCCTGCCAAGCGCATCTACCTGTCCTCACGTCCCGCAAACCTCTCACTGGAGTCCTCCCCCCTGCCTGTGTATGTGTCACCTACCTATCAGACAGAACCTCCTAGAGCTCTCAGTGTGAGTGTCAGCGATAACCTTCCAAGTACTGTAGACTCTCTCTCTAAGTAGTCCCCGACCCTTGGCCGACTATCCAAAACATGAGGAAAATATGTTTGGGGCCCTTTATAGCTACAAAACCAACGAAATGAAATGAAAATCTACTGTACTTTAATATTTTGTACTTAAATACAATAATTACTATTTGAAGTACTAAATTTGCTACAGATTACAATAAAACTAACCTGAAAGATAATGGCTTTAAATAAAACGTTACTCGGTCTTGATAACAAATAGTTTTTCAAAACTGCTTTCAATTTTAAAATATTTGTAGTATTTAAATTTTAGATGTAAGAGTGTTAAAACATTTCATTTCTATGTACGCTGGACTTTTTTCCAAAAAACCTTAATCCATGTTCGGGTGTTGCACAGTTAATTTTATTTCGAGTACGTGTTATTGGAAAAAATTACCTACCAGTGAGACGGAGTTTTGGTCTTGGAGTTTTGGACGTAGCATAGCTTATGTTCAGTAATGTAATCATATGTTTACGATCAAAGTTGACGATATGTTAAGTGAATAAATATAGTCAAAGCGTAAATACCATTCAGCAAAACCTTAGAATTCGGGCCTAATTTAAAACCCTCAAATGAATGTACATTTATCAAAAAATTGTTGATGTGTGACTTTAATCCTCAGGTGGACAAACGAGAGGGAGGCTACTGTAGAAATGGTTAGGTGGGGTTTCAAAACATTTTAAGATGGAAGTTTTAAATACTTAGAGTTTGTGAAAAATACTTTGGATACCTTAGAGAGGTAATCCTGCTGCATTATTTTAGCACACAGGACTAACATACTCTTAGTCTAGTCTGTTAGTTAGACTAAAATTTGATGTAAGCAGTTGTAAATGAGTTTGGGTGATAAACCTTCAGTATCCACATTTCTTATACGCCTGTGCTTGAATGCCATTCAGCATTCTGATCAGTAAATGAAATGAAAAATGTTTTTATTTACGTGACAAAGTTAGGACTTTATAGTCCTCTCTACCACTTAACCACGCCTCATTCAGTAGTGCAGGATAAATTACAACATTTGCAAAATTGTACCATTAAATTTCCATTTAATGGATCCGTGGTGGTTTGGAATCGCGACTCTGAGCTGATCACCCGAGATCTTTGCAGTCACCACTTACAATTTGTAATGTGACTATACGGTGACACAACGTAAAGGTCAAGGTTGAGTTGTAGAGAAGACTTTGTAGTCCTAACTTCGCCTCGTTAAGCAAGACAAACTTTTCCTTTTCTGCTGAAAACCCCTGTAAATTACCATATTTAACAAAAATTCTCTACTGCCGGAAAAAATCCTGGGTTGAGGAACTCCCTCTTGCTTTTCATGATTTCAATTTTCATCGAGGATTCCCCAACCCCTCAGGGCCTACCTAATAAACACTTTTCCACATATAGAATTCAGCTACAACTAGACTGTTGTGTTTGCAGGTTGCAACTCCTCTGTTCTCCAGACGCAAGACCGGTGGACTGCTCTACTCTGACCGAGGGATGCTGAGAGCTCGACAACGTGTAGAGACGTCCTTGTACCGAGCGACAAACAACTTCTCTTTGTTGTCTACCTGTCCTCGCTTTTAGAACGGATACGTGTGAGTTGTCTCATTAAGGAAGGTTTTTAAAACAATAGAAATGTCTCTGAAGTAAAAACAGAATGTTTTTAATTTCAAATAATTATTTTTCAGCACTAGTAGTGAGATACATACTATGACGTATGGCAGCGGTGGCTGACTCAGGAGGAGACCTCCCAGTTAAAACATTATTTAAGACAATCAATCGTGTAATTTGATACATTTTTAACGAACATCTTGAGGTTTCATCCGTTAAATAGAACTACTCGTAAATTGCGATTTAAACAAATAATTTTCTTGAACTAACAGCTTTAAACCCTGAATTCAACAACATTGTTGATACGGGTCAGGCAGTGGTATACAATTGAGAAATCAAGCTGAATCCCTCTAAATACAAAAGTACTTTGTTATTGTTTTTATTGTTCGTTATTTTTAATTGTGTGTATCTTGGTTATGTTTCAGGGTTTGAGTTGATCGGCAGCAACGCATTAGACAAATGAACATTAGAAATCTTGATGTTGTTACCAAGAGAGAAAATATGAAGGTGAATAGAAAGAAAGGTGGGATCACGGAAAGGTTGGAACATTCAAACACAAGAAGTTAAAAGTGGTGTCAGTTCTTATGAAATTGCAGTTTTAAGGGTCAGCCTCAGCTGAGCGATGCTTCAATACAAGGGTTTACGGCGTCTGCTTTTCAACCGCTCAAACAAAATTTTACATTTATTTATTTATTTGTTTCACGGTAATACACCATTTTACATATACAGTACTGAAATTTTTGCATTTCGATACTTATACAGAACCAGAAAAATGCGTATACTTAATGCTAATGAAAAGACAGCGGATAATAACTAAAACTAAAAGACATTGAAATAAATACACATGCACAAGATATTGAATAAATAATTGACAATGGTACATAAAGGCCTTATGGCGGACAATATATTATTAAATATTTTTAACATTTAAATTGAACGCACTTATTATTAATAAACATGATGACATATTTGGAAACTACAGGAGATTTCTGACAAAATTATGTGTTTTTAATGTACACAATTGAGTTGAAAAGCACTAAAACTTGGACAATTTTAAAGTTTGTTTGTAAAACTATTGAACAACTTATGAGAAATCAGGCTCTTTACACGCAGTAGGAACACTCTTCTAGTTTCCTAATACTTCATGTTTATTAATGTAAAAATCATTTTAAATGGTGAAAAACGGGATGCCGTAAACACTTCCAAGACCTTGGTTTGACAGTTGGCTGCATCAGTTGAAAGAAAGCCCGCTGTTTAGTAGCCCACAACCTCCAACCATCACTGCTAACTACTACTAGAGTCCAGCTAATCCGAACTAACTGGGACCAGAACCTGTTCAGATTAGCGAAAATTTGATTAAGCAATTTTTGGCATATATTGGTGCAATTATTTTATATTGACCTATATGAGGGGTACCCAAAATAACGGGAATTTCATTATAAAAGCTTATTTTCTTTCTTTTTTTTACTAATTTACATGTATACCTTCAGTATACTCCCATTTAGTGTAATGCATTTGTTCATTCGATGCTCCCACGGTTTAAAACACCCATCATGCCCCATCTGAATGGCTGCACTTCCATCCTCGTTTGCCTTTTCACTCCTTCATTTTCGTCATAACAGTGATATTTTATGTAATTTTTCATTATGGGGAACATAAAAAGTCGCAGGGCAAGATTTGTTGAGTATGGGTCGCCAGGAAGGGTGGTCATGCTGATATTGGCCAAAAACTAGCGCACTGAGATGGCTACGTGGGCAGGACATCATGATGAAAGAACCAGTCTCCATATCGCTAAAATTAGTCTGAGTGTGTTGAAATTCGCTAAACTGAATTTCAACACACCAGAGAGCAAAAAGCATTTTCAATGGTCCTCCAACGGTCTTCTTGCAATATTGACGGTTTTTCTTATCAATTTCACCAGTCCAAGAATTTGAAGGTCGCCCAGGACGATGCTTGTCTTCAATCGACGTATTCATCTGGAATTTGGGAAAATACTCATTACACTCTGGTTTTGCTCAAAACATCGCCTTTGTAAGTTTTTATAATTGCAATTGTTTCTGACTGAAAAAGCAAAACCTCACTGCTGAACTTTGTTTATTGAATTAAACCGTAAAACAAAACAAGGCAGAACAAAACTACTTTTAGAAAAATGCACACAGCTCCTCTTGCTACCCACCGAAAGTGGATGTGTTTTGTTTAAAGCTATTGTTTGAGCGCATACTTCCGTATAGTGCTTCATTGTGAGTGCTGATTTGTTATTAAACACGATAGTATGACATAACTTGGAAAACTAGTTTTACTTATTTTTCCCACTCAACAAATTGATAATTTTGTTCTTTCCAACAGTGTTCGATTATGGACTCTAGTGTATTTTCAATGTATATGACTAGATCTTAATTTGTATAAACGCTAAATAGCTTATTCATTACTAAAGACATTTGAAGACAAATGTGGGACTTGAACTGGTGTCTCACTTGCAGAGTGATTTACGCTGAGGCCGGATGGTGTAATGGTCAGCATAATCACCTGGCAAATGTACATGACTGTTATTGTTTACTATTTTGTGCTAATGTAGATAAAGATTGCTTCGCTAAAACACTGAAAATAAAACACAATTAAATGCAATTTTATGGATAATGACTTGTACCAAAAGTGGAGTTTGCTTCCCGTAGGTACTTATGTTGATCTCTACCTTTCTTTCTATTTACTTTGGGAAATTTAAACATCAAACAAAAATAGTAAAAGATATTTCAAACCAGCTTGATGACTGTGATATAATGAACTATTTTCTTGGCTTATAGGTATAGTGTTTCTAATATTATTATGATTGCTTTTCAAGCAATGTTTTTGTTTAATAAAACATCGTATTGTGATGTAATCTTCACACTGACTGTTAGTTAACTGTGATAAAGAAGTGCCGGCTATATTTATGTTGTAGTTATTGATTTTGTTGCATTTATAGATTAACTAAACCTTTTTATAGCACATAGAATAGATAACTCTTTATTGCACAAGTTTTGTAGTCTTCAAACTGACTGTTAGTTAACTGTGATAAAGAAGTCCCGCTATATTAATTTTATGTTGTAGTTATTGATTTTGTTGCATTTATAGATTAACTAAACTTTTACATAGAATAGATAACTCTTTATTGCACAAGTTTTGTAGTCTTCAAACTGACTGTTAGTTAACTGTGATAAAGAAGTCCCGCTATATTAATTTTATGTTGTAGTTATTGATTTTGTTGCATTTATAGATTAACTAAACCTTTTTATAGCACATAGAATAGATAACTCTTTATTGCACAAGTTTTGTAGTCTCAAACTGACTGTTAGTTAACTGTGATAAAGAAGTCCCGGCTATATTAATTTTATGTTGTAGTTATGATTTTGTTGCATTTATAGATTAACTAAACCTTTTTATAGCACATAGAATAGATAACTCTTTATTGCACAAGTTTTGTAGTCTTCAAACTGACTGTTAGTTAACTGTGATAAAGAAGTCCCGCTATATTAATTTTATGTTGTAGTTATTGATTTTGTTGCATTTATAGATCAAATTTCTTACAATAATGGGAATGGTGATTCAAAGTAAATGGAATGAAGGAAGAAATTTTGTTGCATTTATAGATTAACCAAACCTTTTTATAGCACATAGAATATATAACTTTTATTGCACAAGTTTTGTAGTCTTCAAACTGACTGTTAGTTAACTGTGATAAAGAAGTCCCGCTATATTAATTTTATGTTGTAGTTATTGATTTTGTTGCATTTATAGATTAACTAAACCTTTTTATAGCACATAGAATATATAACTCTTTATTGCAATAGTTTTGTAGTCTTCAACTGACTGTTAGTTAACTGTGATAAAGAAGTCCCGCTATATTAATTTTATGTTGTAGTTATTGATTTTGTTGCATTTATAGATTAACTAAACCTTTTTATAGCACATAGAATAGATAACTCTTTATTGCACAAGTTTTAGTCTTCAAACTGACTGTTAGTTAACTGTGATAAAGAAGTCCCGCTATATTAATTTTATGTTGTAGTTATTGATTTTGTTGCATTTATAGATTAACTAAACTTTATAAATATAGAATAGATAACTCTTTATTGCAAAGTTTTGTAGTCTTCAAACTGACTGTTAGTTAACTGTGATAAAGAAGTCCCGCTATATTAATTTTATGTTGTAGTTATTGATTTTGTTGCATTTATAGATTAACTAAACCTTTTATAAAGCAATATAGAATAGATAACTTTTATTGCACAAGTTTTGTAGTCTTCAAACTGACTGTTAGTTAACTGTGATAAAGAAGTCCCGCTATATTAATTTTATTGTAGTTATTGATTTTGTTGCATTTATAGATTAACTAAACATTTTTATAGCTCAGAATAGATATCTCTTCATTGCACATGTTTGTAGTCTTCAAACTGACTGTTAGTTAACTGTGATAAAGAAGTGCTGCATTTATGTTGTAGTTATTGATTTTGTTGCATTTTTAGATTAACTAAACGCTTTTTATAGCAATATAGAATAGATATCTCTATTGCACATGTTTGTGTTATTGTATATATTGCATACATTTATTTGAACACCAATACATTATCCATTCAGTTAACACAATACATATATTTATTTTTATTTCATGCCCTAACTTCATAAAATTTACTTTTATTCTTTGAATGTACAACCTTAATTAGGCGTTATTTTCATAAGAGCAACAAACAAAAGTAATAAATTCTAAACATTCCCGCAGAATATTAATACAGCATATCTTCATAACAAATTGTGTGTGAAGTTGATTTTGCTGGATCATATTACACACGGTTTGCAGAATTGAGCTTGTAGCAATATTGTCCACGATTAACTTTTAAGCATCACATTTAAAAGGAAGGATTACTTTCAAACGGAAACAACGATATTTATGTCCACGCGGAGAAGGTAAGTACTTTGTAGCACAATGTTGAATACTTTAACCCAATGGGAACATATAATTAACTTTAACATTCAGAACACTAAACGCTGTCTAGTTGAAAATAATTGCTGATTACTTCAGACAAGTAATTTTCTAATATCGTGTTATGTTTTAGGTTACTTTTCACCCTTCGCTTTCTTCTTGTTCAAAAAAAAAAAACAATGGAAAACGTCTGCAATAATATTTTAAACGGTGCAGAATTATTCTAATAATTGTAGTCCACATTTTGTTAAATAGCTTTTGTCACTTTTCAACAAATGTTTGATTATTTTTAAATTATCTGCTAAAAGTCTTGAACACAAGTATTAAGACTGATGAAAGTTTGAATTTCTAAGGTTTTTTGTGTTTCTGCAGAAAACAAAGGTAGTATCATCTGCAAATTGGATCACTTTTCCATAGTGTATTGAATTTTAGCATTATTTACATATGTATATTAAAAATAAAACTGGTCCCAGCACTGATCCCTGAGGGATTCCAAGTTAATTTTGATTTCCTTCGAAATAATTGCAACTTGAACACATTGTGTCCGGTTATACAGATAAGACTGTATCGAAGTTTATGGCAGCCCCCTGTGAAATACTTGTTTAATGTTATGAGATTTAAAAGTATAGAAAAACCATCAGTAAAATTTAACACCACACAACAACTCAAAAGTTTGTGTAATATTAACAGTAATTTGTGTTGGATTAGCAGAGAATGAAGTGGACACTACTTCTCCTGGTGACACTGTGATGAGCTAAATTTGAGGGGGGGGTAAAATTCGACTGATTTAACCTAGCTTACCTACCTCGTCCGACCCCTAAGGCTAAAGCTAGCAAATCTAACTTATCCTCCACTCTAACAAATTCATTTATAGGCCAGCTAAACGATTTAGCCAAATTCTAAATTACGTTTTTTAGACAGTTAGGCTTTATGATCCGAACACTGCTCTGAGCCTAGCTTAACACAATTGCCACCGGTCATAATTCGAAACGTCACTGGAGCCTGTAGCAGTTAACTGTCACCAGGGTTAGATACGCGAACACTGCTCTGAGCCTAGCTTAACACAATTGCCACCGGTCATAATTCGAAACGTCACTGGAGCCTGTAGCAGTTAACTGTCACCAGGGTTAGATACGGCATTTAATCAATATTTAACGGTTGGAAAACGTTAAAAGCCGAGTGGTGTTGGCATAAACACATTCTGAAGTTCACCATGTTGACAACGGTAGATCCTAACCTCTTACGAACAAAATATTTACGAGGCAATGACAGCTACTGCCACAAAGATAACCCTGACCACGAAGCAAACTTCACGACGGGCACCTTTAACCGCTTTGTTAATAATTCGGAATTTATTCATTTTAACAAACCGGTGTTTAATAAATAAGTAGTTAGGCCCAGTGACAATATCTTTCGCTCAGTAATTCCGAAGGGGGGCGTTTATAAGACCGCTAAAGACCCGGGGGCGTTGTGCTTTGATATAGCATACTCGATTGCTTACTTGATCTACGATCAAGGATTCTCCGAGTCGATCAAACAGCTGTTGCTCTTATCAAAGCCTATTCTCGCTGAGAAATAATAATCACTTCGGTCCTGATCTTCAGAGTGTTGTTTTTACTCTTACGTTTTATCACCGACTCTTACTTAGTTACAGGTAGCGAACAGTTCGATTAATTTCCCTATTTTGTACTGTAACTAATTGATTGGCCTTTATTCGGATTCGTTGCATTAAACGTTTTATCGGCATCGATTTTTTATTGTCTTTTCCGGACGACCGGACTTAGACGACCCGTTGGACGCGAGGACCACGTGCGGACCTTCTGGGACTCTGGAGACCAAACGGGTTTCTAAATTCTCCAAGGCTCTCGCACCTCCTCTGAGCTCTGAAGCCAGTTGCCACCAACAAACGTAAAGCTTGGAAAAGCTTTGACGTTGGGACTTCTGCTCGACTTCAGACAGCACCTCGACCACGCTATGAGAAACGTGTCCCTTCGACCAAGTTACAGTATGCTCTAGGACTGGTGAGTACCGTTTTATTTTATTCGCTTTCAGGCAGTTTATTTTAGTTTCTTGTTTATTGGTCTTAGAGCATCACACTTAGTTATCCGACCCTTCTGGTTGATAGGCATAGCCTTTTTCTTTTTCTATTTTTATCCGCTGTAAACCAACAATAATTCAATTCGCTTATTCATTATTAAATTATTTTTCCAAATTGTGCTGAAGGCTTATGATGAAGACCTAAAGAGTTCTTAAGGAACTGGTCTATAGACTGAGCCTTATCGATCAAATTCATAGCAAACCCAATCTAATTTGTTGCACCACCCCATTAAAACCCAACAACCATCACTGAGAATATCCCAGGCGCTTTAAAGTGACTGATATTTCCTCAATTTGTGTTGGATTAGTCACTACCTCTGAGGAAAAGCATTCTCCAACACTTGCAGTTTTGTTTGTGCCTAACAACAGTTTTCCTCAAGGAACTGTGCCATGTAATGAAAGCAGAGGAGAATCCTGTGAGGAAAACATGCTCTCCTTCACGTCCGAACCTGTGTTCAGACGGTAAGAGAACTCGTAACACTATGAAGCTGAAGCCTGAGTCCTGCTCTCGGCTGTCTATTGAAGTAGTTACCATGCTTGCTACTAGAGCTAGTGTTCCACACAAGCTTGAACACTTACTGGAGGACAGCTCCCACTAGGTGTGAGATTTTTTTATGAGAGGAGGGAAAATCTGCTTTACAGATACCTTGAAGGGTACCTACCATACAGTATGCATGGGTGTTCAGAAGCTCAATCAATTTTTGGATGGAAAACTCTTCATCCCAGGGAACCCACTAAAAACCCATCCTCCATGTCTTCACCCTTGAGTTTAGGTGTGAGGTTGGCCGTGTGGTCTAAAGCGTCAGCTGACGAGATGGCAATTTAGGTCACACGGTTGTCGCTGGTTCGAATCCTGCAGCAGAAGCGATCCATATTAAGTTTACTTACGTGGGTTGTAGTGATGGGGAAGGCTCACCTTAAATAAACGGTGACCGCACAGGTGGAAGTTGGCAGGAGTTAAATATGGATCGCT
>CM032067.1:21514692-21563932 GCA_018831715.1 Matsumurasca onukii
ATACATATTTTTATTGTTAGCTACTGTTTTTGTTGTTGTTGTTTTTTAATATCACACAATAATTATTGTATTGACAATAAAGTTTATCTTATGTAAATAGTTAATGTACATAGTTTGTATAATTTAGTGTCACCAATAATATTTCCAACACTCATATTTTCCCATCGTTAACCTACCCCAAGCCCTATTTATTTCCCCAATTGTCTGTTAACATGACTTAATACTAATAATTAACAATAATATTATACTTGGTTTTAGGTATACAAAACTGATTTCCTCCCATCCTGTTCCTATATTGGTGGCTGTTGCCGTGTTTTCAACATCATGTATAATCATCTCGCTAACTACCTTCAAGCTCCCTAATTTCTCTGATCCTCAGTTGGTAAGTATATTGTAGTATTGTTCATACAAATATTGATGACCTGAAGATAATATCTTTGATATTGAAAGGCCTCATCCAAAAAATTTATTAAATGTTAGCTTTCTAAATTAGTTTATTTAAAAAATATATATATATTTTATCACTAGGTCCTAAATTGTTAATTTTTGATACAGCTAAGTTTTAAGCTGTTTTTACGCCACCATCTTGTCTGGCTGGATTGATTTTGTTGATTTTGGTACACACATTCGATATTTTAACAAGTGTTGGTACCAAGTTTCATCAAACCGATCATAAATACATTTTATTATAGCATAAAAATCCATTTTGAATAAAACTCCCCAAAATGGCTCTTTTAGTGTAAATTATCCTCTGATACAAGAAGTTCGCTAGATTCACGGTAGCGCTTGAGGCTACTCATAGACTATGTTGTTCATCCTGACGGATCATCAGTTAGCGCTAGTATCAATTGACTTTTCTCCAGCACACCCTATTCTACAGAGAAGTTCTTCCAATCCAAAGCCATTGACTAGGTAACTAACTCGACACAATCACTTCAGCAGAGTTGGTAAAAGATGAAGAAGTTAGTAATTATCAGAAATCGAGTATTTCACATAGTCTGTCAACTAAAACTTAAAAGTCAAAGTCTTTATTGAGCCAGATTAACAATGTACATGCATTGGCAAAGTCATACATGATAATTTTCTTAAGAAAAACAATTTCCTTCTCTGAGTAAAGTCACTCTTAGGAAGAATGGCTCAATTGTTATAACAATCCTGATTTAGTCCCTTTAAGGGTTTTATTATAAAATTAACAATAATTATTCTTTAACAAACTTATGTTTCTGCAGGGATTTGAAGCGAGAGGGACTGAAATAGCCAATAGACTGACAGCTTGGCAGAACCTGATAGAGTCCACAAAGCCGTCCGGGCCTTTGACGGCTAACCCCATCGGTGACAGGCCAGTGTCCACTCATCAACAGATCTTTCACTCTAAGGTAAACAAAATTATAAACCATCAGATCAAATACATTGTCGGCCATATCGACGAGGAAAATTCCTACCATAAACCAAAGTCGTCCTTGTTGTATCTTTGCCATTTACAAAATAATATAATTTTGGTGTCCTATTAGTAAAGGAAAAAGAACCTTTTGGTCTTTTATACTTATTGTGTTGGCTCTCTATTTTGAAAACGCTGACTCACTTTTCAGAGCTTGTCATCGAAGACTAAAGGAGAGTTTGTAAACAGAGTTACTAACAGTGTGTCCAGTGTCGCACCACCGACAGTGAAGAAGACAGCTACACTTCCAACAACATAACTGTGGTTAGTGTAGTTCAAAATACAAGGTTTTTATAAAAGAATACTGCGGTTTCGATTATCTGTAAAATTGTAATCCAACAAACTTGAAACCCCAGACTATAACCACTACATCCGGAAACTGAAAAAGTTTTGTTTACTATTACAAAACAGCTGTGCTAATTTTTAACCTCATTGTTTTGAATAAACATGAATCTTATGTTTTTAATTTTAACAGGTTTTAAGATCAAGGAATGTATTAACACATTTAACAACATTATTTGCATCACGAAAAAAGTATCATTCATCACTCGTCCCAAAAGTATTTTTAATCCTTGCTCAATTAATTTGTCACGCTTACTCCAGGTTTTGTTAGTCAGTTGCTTGTTCGCACTGTCGCCATTATTCTGTTTTAGGGACTCACAAAATATACTTACATGTGATGAAAAATGCACCAAAATATTAAAAACGTGTTAAGAGAGTGTCATTTTATTTTTCCAAGGAAAAATATTTGTGGCTACATTTAACGAGCATTCCCAATAATGTGTATAGATAGTGGTGGAACGGCCGCATAATCACAGTCAGTCTGCCAGCCAAAAGACATGGAAGGAGTTGATAGACCTGGGACACAGTCGGCAGTTTGAAGAGGAGGAACAAGAAGAAGAGGAGGATGAAGACCACTTCCACGATGACCACAACCACCTCGGGAGGGACGGCTTCTTCTGTGGCTCTGGCCCAGGTATGTGTTAACACTATCAAGGAGTTGATAGACCTATGACACAGCCGGCAGTATGAGGAGGAGGAACAAGAAGAAGAGGATGAGGACCACTTCCACGATGACCACAACCACTGAGAGGACGGCTTCTTCTGTGGCTCTGGCCCAAATATGTGTTAACACTCTCAAGGAGTTGATAGAGTTGGGACACAGCCGCAGTTTGAGAAGGCAACTAAGTCGCTGCCCTGTCACTCACGCCAACTCAGTGGGTGTTGTAACCTTATAGTTAACTTGTAAAATCAAAAGACTTATATTTGCGCTACAGGGTTGCAGAATAAAAAATATTTACCATTTATTTATACCAAACCGTTGAAACCTTGCCTTGTCCGACTGAAATCTTCCGTGGTCAGTGAAGGGTTTTGTAGGACATCACTTTAAGAAGAAAATTCTTTCCTTCACTAAAAATCCATCACAAAGTGGCTATTTTTACAGAAACTTAAATTATGCTGAGGTAGATGGATTGAGGGTTTGTGCAGGACCTGCATACTCGAGTGGTGGTTTCTGGAGACAGTCTGATGAGTGTGGATGTGCTGCACCAGATGTGTCGTCTGCAGCAGCCTCACGCCAGGTCAGCTGTTTGCCGAGGTGTGAGAATGTGCGCACAGGACTGTGCTGCCAGCCGGTCCCTGGCCAACTCAGCGCGATGCTCCATAACCGCCGCCCTGTCTCCACATCACGGTCAGCCATATACACTCACTTGTACCTTGTAATCATCTACGTTTCTTTTAATCTACAAAATTGTGTCGAAGGGCCTATGATTCAATTCCAAGCTTAAGTGGAAATTAACCAATTTACAATTTGCATTATTTACATTGTTACACAACCGTCAAAATGACTTTATGGAATATTGAAGACTTTAAACTTAATTAGATTCTTCCTTTTCCGTGTTGTAATATATTTATCACTCATAAATACTGCTAAAACTATAAAAGACACATAAAAATGCCACCTCAAAAGTCAAAACAGACAATCAATCTTAACCTCAAAAGATTTCCTGCTTCTATTTTCAATTTAGAATATCAATTTAGAGAAATAAAGATATTCTATTCTATTTATTGGTTAACTTTTTCGATCTCAACTTATCCTTAATCTCAGACTGGCCATGAATAGAAAAAGAGGCCTAAGTGCCTAAATTTTTTAGTGATGATTCTAATTTGATTGAAACTGAAATGTTCATCAAATGTTGATTCCAGCTGAGATTGAAAGTGAAACCATCCCTAAAGCGAAGATATTTATTTTCTAGTGCAAAAGATGAGGCTAAAACAATATTTTAGAATGTAAACATTGTCACTGCTCTTATCTCGATAACATATTTCGACTTGACTTACACAGATTGAAGATGTGCAGCTGACCAGAGAGCTGTTAGAGAACTGCTCACATTTCTACTACGACCTGCACCTGCTGCCAGACCTGGACAGCAAAGAGGTTCCGACCATTGCAAGAAACACAACGCCGCTACAATCTCATCAACTACATCCTCGACGTTTCCTTCCTGCCCCTCAGGTACACTTGACCTAGTGTATGTGACCATGAATGTTGACATGTCCGCAAGTTTTGTTTCTGGCCAAAACAGTTGTCAAGTTGTTTGCCAAAGCTACCAACTTAAATGACTGTGAATGAAGTCAGTTGCTCTAATAATTAATGTGGAAAACTCATGAAACATTTTTCTGTTAAAAAAAAGTAGCTAAAACAAAGTGGAAAATAAAAGAAAACCACTACATTTTGTTGTAGCTTGCTAGCATGCTAAAGCTACTTTTACAACATAGTAGCGATGCTTAAAACTACTAAAAAGTAGCATGTTACTGTAATGTCGCTAGTTTTACTGTGCTACAAACAAACTCTGCTATTAGCTATGTATTTAAATATTAGCCTATGTGCATTTATGTTTACATTGTTATTTGTTAGTGAAGCTACAGCATTATTAATTGTTTAAACGCTTAATTTTATTTTTCAGGCAAACAAATCTGAGTGTTGAGAAATTCAATGATATTTTTACCAATGGCTAGAAGCTCTGCTATTCTGGACTATTTCTATGCTTTGGAATTTAATGAACTGAAAGAGAAAAGCATTTATGTATCTGCTGTGGACTTTGGTAAGTTTTGGAACCTTTTGTTTTATTCCCCTAATATGGAAATTCTTACGGTGACTTAGTAATCAAATTTAATTTTGATCTAAATTCAGTAAATGTGTTAGTATAAATGCAACTATCTTTCCAAAGGATAATTTATTTGGAAGAAATTTTGTATTGTTATGGAATTAACCTGTGTGGACTATTGTGTCTGCTGTTGGTGCAGATGGTCATGTGACCTACCATTCAGTCACTGCTCAGTGATGCATACCTGGCCAGTCAGTCAGTCAGTTACACACTACAGTGGCTCTGCATCAAATCAAGTGTTACTGACATTATAGTTGTCCATTGTGTAAGTGAGTCGTGTTGTAGGTTTGAAGAACACATTGTTTGATGAGTCACTGGTGAAGGACACGTGGCTGATTGCTATGGGAGCTTGTTTGTACTGTGTTGCATGTGGCTCTACACTGGCTCCTTGTTCATCACTCTGATGACACTGGTCGCCATCGCTCTCTCGGCATCGCATACTTCATCTACACACTTCTCTCGAGATGCACTTCTTCCCCTTCATGAACCTCCTGGCATCCATTGTCGCAGTTGGCAAGTACATCCACCTCGCGACATTAAATCAGCATCGGTGATTCATATAATTTTAAAACTTATTTGGTGATTTTTCATCTCTCTCTCTTTTCTGAGGTCAAAATATTATTATGGTTGTTTCCCATCATTT
Organism: Matsumurasca onukii; assembly: GCA_018831715.1. Lineage (NCBI taxonomy): Eukaryota > Metazoa > Arthropoda > Insecta > Hemiptera > Cicadellidae > Matsumurasca > Matsumurasca onukii. Next base: position 21,519,941 of record CM032067.1, read on the forward strand.
TGAGTGAACAAAAAGTACAAGACGTTTCGAATCTGAAATCTAACCCGCTTCAGGTGGAAAGTAACCTAAAAATAAAGCAAAACATTGGGAAAAGTGCTAGCCTAAAAGTAATCAACGCAAGCTGACCAATCACCCACCAAAATACCTTCATTGACTTTTTCCACCAGTTTAACTGATTTATTTTATAACATATAGCCTAGAAAAAAATTCAATTAAATTATTCTTATTAACGGTTTACACCAGTTACAATGTGAATCAGAGAAAATATACAATAATATATTTGCAATGGTTCGTGCAATCAAATAACAACCTGAAGAATGCTTAGATTAATAGTCGATTTGTTCGATAATGTAGGTTGACAATCTTTACAATTTGGTTAATTAACAATGAAGTTTTGGTGTGCGACTATGAAATATATATGAACAAAAACAATGAATGTAACAACGAAAATAAACTATGAAGATTAAATAAACTTGAAGAGTAATGATATACATTAAACTAGGTACAGTAGAACCCAATTATCTGAATTAATTGGGACCGACTCTACTCAGATAATCAAAAATTTGGATTGTTGGATTGGTTTATTTTAAAGATTAATTGAATACAAGTACTATTAAAAACAACAAAAGGCCAATATATAGTGATAATTTATTCACAAGCGCTTTCAACAGCTACCATTCAGGCTTTAAGTTACATGAAAATTATTAACAAAAGTAATATTTACAAAATGTTGTTGAAATTACACAAAAATAAAAGCATATGATTTAGAAATAAATTAAACAGGAGGTAAAATAGTTAAATAAAAATATTTAAGTGTATAAAATAATTATGTATATATAAAAGAAAAGAAAAATCTACTTTTTGATGTTATTAAATCTATTAATTTAGATAATTTCTTGAAATGGAGATTATTGGCAATACAGTGGAACCCCTCAAACCAACCCAACCGAATCCCGCAACCGAACAGGCATTGAGTGAAAAATGTTGTTAAAAATACAATTTCAGGATCATTTTAACATTTTTATTTATAGTTTACATACTAGAAATACAGTACACACTTGAAATACAGTACATACTTCAAATAAGATGCAATCTTTCTTCTAAGGGTGGACATTCGTCCCTCACTTGCATCGAGTAGTCTATTTATAGCTCATCGGCACAGAGTTTCCTGCAAGGTCACTCACCCCTCACTGCCGCACCTCACTCACGTAGTGAGTCACTGCATTGCACTGTGCTAATGCGCAGTGTTACTACAGTACTGTACTGTTGTGGATACATACTACACATATATTTTGATCCCATTTAATTGTAATAATATGGACTGCATTTGTATGCAGTATTAATTTTACCGTTTTTTTTGTAATTATAGATTTAATTCGCAACTGAACAAATTGAAATCGAACAGGCCACAGCCCCAATTAGTTTGGATTTGAGGGGTTCCACTGTACTAACAAAATATTTCAATACAACAAGGCCAATAAAGAGTAATAATTTTTATTCCACAAGCGCTTTCGACAGCAATGCTGTCATCGTCAGGCAAAACTTGTTACATGAAAAATTAAAATAATCAAAAAAATAATTACTCTTTATTGGCCTTGTTGTATTGAAATGTTTTGTTATTAATTTAGAATTTATTATTGGCCCATATCTTGTATTCAATGCTCTTTTTGTTTGCTCAATGTATTTTTTCACAATCACTACAGCCAATTTGATTAATCCCGACATATAAGATTTTAGTGTTTTATCTTTTGGATTTTGTAGTTTTTTTTTATGAGGTTTATGGGTTTAAAAGATATATTTTATTGAGTTTTGTGTTTGAACATTGTCTGAATATTTTTTGCAGTGGTTGAATGATAAGGTCCAATTGTTTTCTTTAATTGTTAACGGGAGAAGTTTTGTTTAGTTAAACTTCTTTTGTGTAATTTTTGCTTTCTTTAACATATTTTGTACTAATTTGACATTAAAACCATTGAAAGTTGTGACATTTTTTATATATAATAATTCTTGTCTGAATCTCTCCTCATTTAATGGGGTATTCAGAAGTCTGTATATTAAAGCGTGGAACACTGCTCTTTTTTGATGGGGTGGGTGATTTGAATCATTTTTTATATACCTATCTGTATGGGTTTTCTTTCTGTATATGTCGAATTCAACCTTTTGTTTGAGTTTATTACAAGAACATCTAAGAATGGCAGTTTTCCATCTACTTCAGTTTCTATTGTAAATTTTATTGTTGGGTATATGCTGTTGAGTCTATTAGTAAAATCCTGAATGTCTTGATTTTTATCAAAAATAGCTAAGACATCATCAACATACCTAATCCATTTCCTAGGAAAATAAGTTTCTTTGGCGAGGACTTCAAAGTGATCATTCGTAATTTAGTTCAAGATACAGGGTAGTGGCCACACATGCTCTCCTTTAGGGTAATGAGTTGGACAAGGTGAGATACACAATCCCCTGCCCACATAGCAGGTTGACACTAATACACGGCCCCTCAGAGGCACCACCAGACCAAGACTTTTCCACTCGCACAGCCACTAATATTGAATTTGCTGAGAAGCCCACAGGGTGTCCAGCATACAGGAATCGGAAAACCGGAATTATACCGAATTTTGTCCCTAAACCAGGAAATTTTGTGAAAGGGATCGCAAGTGGTGATTATGCCCCAGAGGCTAGCGGAAGTCAAGAGATTGTCGTTAACAGTAATGAAAGTTGTGGTTTCATCGGCAGGCGCTAGTGGGATTCAGGAAATCATCACAAACGGTATCGTAGTCGTTATTTTGCCGCAGGGCTAGCTCTTTGGGAGTAAAGAGATTGTCGTTAACGGATAAAGAAAGTCGCGATTGAATGGCGCTAGAATAAGTCGTTGTTTTGTAAAAATAGCAAATGGGGAAGTTAACTTTATTAAAAAACTTAGCTCAATCCGGAAAATCAACAAAATATACCTGGAAAAATACGGGAATTTTGTTTTTCCTGAACGCTGGACACCCTGTCCCAGGAGGAAACATGTGTTTTGAAACTGCCCAAGAAAGATCTGGAGAACTCACTTTTGCTTCATTTCCAAGGCAATGGAATCGAGGCACAATACTGTGGTAGGAATAATATGTCAGCTGGTGACGTTTAATGAAAGTTTGAAATGAACAATACTAAATGTACAAACACTTTTCGAAATTAAATAGAGAAATCAAGCATAACAATTTTACCTAGTTAAGCAAAATAGAACGGAAATTTTTGAAGTTTGATGGAGTTTAGCTTTGCCTTTCATTGACTGTGCATAAATAGGTATTTGTTGTGTTCTCTGTTACAGTTGGTCAATCCGATTCACGGCTGTGATTGGTTGATCACTGCTCTGAGCCAGCCAAGTTGGTCTGCTGGTGATGAGGCAGTCAGTCAGTGTGCAGCTGTCACTGGACATTATTTATTCTTCTGACGCGCTTGATTTCTCTATTTGTTGTTTGATTTTGTAAAGTGTAAATATAAAAATAAACATGTTTTACAGGAGAAAAAGTAAATAAAGGTGTTTTAGGTGGGGACTGATCAGTTTGCACTGATCAGTTTTAGGATAGCACTTTTCTTAATGTTTTGCTCTATGTTTTAGGTTATTTTTAGCTTGAAGATGGGGTCAGATTGCAGATCCCAAAATGTTGTGTACTTTTGTTCCCTCAAAACAAAGGAAAACATTTGTAATAATATTTTAATCCCAGAAATTATACCATTGTGAACAACAAACTACAATCAAAGTACTTTTGTCTTTTAACTATTTACACGTGTAATTTACCTCAAAGGAGACTTGATTTTCTCGAATGAATTTATTGATCGATTACTCTTTTAACCAGCAATTTAGAATGAGATAGTTTTCATATTTCAGTCGTTAAAGCTAGTCCATGAAGAATTCACATTTTATAGTAGAAACTTGCAATGTTGTAAGCACATATGATGACATGTTGTATCGGTGTTCAGGTATTGGTGCAGACGACGATTCATCTTGACCAAGGTGTGGCAGTGCACCAAGGCAGAGAACTGCAACCTGACAATGGAGAAACTGGTTCAGACCACCATGAAGCACTCAGCTCTCAGCATGTTCGTTACCACTGTCACCACTGCAGCTGCATTCTTCTCATCGCATCGCCAGCTATAACAGCCATCCGCTGCTTTAGGTGAGCTATCTGCTGCTTTAATTGAGCCATTCGCTGCTTTATGTGAGTCTTCCCCACTCTCATAATCACGAATTCCTAGCTGTAAAGTAGAAACTAGTGAAACGAGAAAATCTTTGGTCAAACTCCTCTAACAGAGTAATTTTGCTGATCTGACTTCTCTGGAAATCACACTCTTGTGTTTAAATAGAGTTTGGCTTTAAAATCTGGTTTTCTTAAAAGATCAGTTCAAAGAGCAATTTAAGATAATAATGCTTGATTGAGCATTGTTGATAAGTGGTGTGTGACAGTGTGTTTGCTGGCCTGGCCGGATTGTGAACTCCCTGATGGTGACATGGCTGCCAGCTATCGTGGTCTCGAGCGAATGCTGGGCCCCCCCCTCCTCCCTTCACTCCCCCCACTCTCTCCTCAACACCTGCTAGTAGCTGCTGCCACTTCACTCAACAGCCTCTTCATCTCCTCCGTCATTCACTTCAGGTACTCTACTACAATTTTATGGAGTATGTAGTTTGTAACAGGGTGTTCAACACGGAACCGGAAATGTTGCATAAGGGATCGTGATAAGTGGTGATTATGTCACAGATCAGTATAGGTTGCAACAGTATCAAACTCATGATTTTGTCGTACGCTAGTGGAGTCAAGAATGAGAATGAGAGAATCACCGTGAACGGTGTCCAAGTGGTTATTTCGCTGCAGGCTTAGCGGAGTCAAGACATCCTCGTGAACGGTAACTAAAGCTGTGATTTTGCTGTAGGCTTAGGGGAGTAAAGACATCGCTTTGAAAGGTATAGAAGCAGTGATTTCGTTGAGGAAGCTAGCAGGAGTCAGGAGATCGTGAATGGAATCAAAGTCGTTACCGCAAAGCACTAGAATTGGAAATTAGAATCTATTCCTGCATGTGTTTTATAAATATTATATTTTGTTTTGTTCCCCGTGACCGTGGAATGATTTACAAAATTGGTTGGTGAAATAAAAATAGTACATGATATTTAGTTTGATTTAAATGAAACCATTTATGTGTTTTAAAATGAATAATAAATATGCAAGTGTCAGTGAGCTGGATATGGTTATTGGTTAGTATAGTTGCCGGTTGGTTGTCGGCAGGTACATGTGGCTGAGTCTGCTCAGTGTACTTGCGGTGTTGAGTGTGGTCGTGGTGTTCTACTGGCCTGCCTCCCGCCTCCCTCCCCAGAGTTCCAGCTATTCGCCACAGTCACCCCTTCGAGCAGTACGACACTGTCTTCAAACACCACTTCTGGTTTGAGAGACCACAAAAAGTAAGTTCTAGGCCACGTTTGTACTTAGTTGGGTTTGAAAATAAAATAAAAACACTACACAAGTATGTTACTTTATCTAATAATTGCTCACCCATAAATTTATCAGGTAAAACAATGATTTCCTTTGAGCATAAGTGCACAAATGAGGTAATTACGATATAAAGACAGATATTGTTGATGTTTGTGGTTGCCAGGTGGATGTAGGAGAGTCCACAAACATGCCGTGAGGTTTGTATGGGGAGTTGTGCCCGATGATAATGGAGACCACCTAGACCCTGCATCTCGCGGCTCACTGCGCTTTGACCCTCGGTTCGACATGGCAGACCCCCAGTCCCAAGCTTGGCTCATGAAGTTCTGTCACAGTCTCAGGTTTGTCCTAAGATTAGTTATTGTCATAGTCTAACCGTAGGAGGACAACTGTTAGTGGTCACATGACCAGGCGGACCAATCAGCCAATGAGGATAGAGAAGTGACTAGGTACTCTGCTTCAAGGCATTAGAAGTGACCTCCTGCCAGTTTGACCTGATGTAACCCTTTTACGATATTACAGTGTGGCAGCCTCCAGTAAATAATATTTAATTTCAATGTGCTGCCATTTTGTAGTGGGCTGAGGAAGAAAGCTCTAGTTTCCACTGTGCTTCTTCCTTAACCACAACCTTCAGAATGAGGTGTCACTCAATGGGCATTTAAAAGTGTTGAGTTGTCCCCCCAAAATCCCATTTTGAGGGAAATGAGCAAAGTTGTAATACGACTGATAAGCTCATTTTATTTCCTATAAAGGTATCCTGAGTTTCATTTTTCTATCATTATCCATTTAAAATTAAACACGGAGTGTCCATACTTTTAACTTGTCCTGTATATCTGAAATAGAACTTTCAAGTTCTGACCTGTTCTCTTTATTTTTACTGAAAACCTATACACTAGATTCCCGCTAATCCGAACTAATTGGGACCGGACCCTGTTCGGATTAGGGAAAATTCGGATAAGGTGGATTTTTGGCATATATTGGTGCATTTATTATATATTGACCTTATAAAGTCATATATTGACTTTGAGGGACTAATATTTTATATATAAATGTAAGAAATTATGTATTTTAATCCTGTAGTACTCTGCAATAATAAACAGCGGAATTAACGTACGCGAGGCAGTACACGGATGGCTGCGGCAGTAGGGCTTACCTGCGTAACACCAGGACACTGACCTTTCCACCCCAACCCGCCCAGGCCTGAAATTACAGGTAGAAAACAGCACAGTACAGACATACATTCTAAAACATACGATGACTCATCTATATTAGTCCATATCTATATAGTCAGCGTGTTGTGTTCAAAGCTATCTTTTGATCGCATACCTGCTTTTGTAGTGTGTCATTGAGAGTGCTGGTTTGTTATTAAACACAAATAGTATGACATAACTTGGAAAACTAGTTTTATTTATTTTACCGACTCAACAATGTTATACATTTTCCCCTAACAGTGTTTGGATTAGGCAGATTTTGGATTAACAGGGTTCGATTAGCGGGACTCTAGTGTCAAAGTAACGAAGAAATCAGTAACAATCAGTTCGTAACAAGTTCTTGGTTTTACATTATATTAATTAAATCTCAAGATTTGTCTTTTGTCTCAACCTGCTGTCACACATCTCTATATGCTGAGTTGTATTCATGTTTCCAGGAGTCAACCATTCCTGGCATTCCGCTCGTCCTCTCTTGCCCAACTGCTTCATCACAAGTTTTGTGGACTGGATGAACCGGCGTGCCTAGACCGATAGATCGCAAGAACCGCACGCCTTGTTGTGAAACTGCCTCGTCCCGCTCAAGCAAGATATTCAACATCTGTCTCACTCCGAGCTATTGCTGACTTGCACCAGACCTCGAATCTATTTATCCCGGGTTGCCGGGCCCAAGTTGCCAGCCGACCAACTCCAAGAAGCCACCCAAAGTGAAAGCTGTCGTTGTCGAGTATGACAGTAATCTTCTTCAAATTCTTACACAGAGATGGACTCTTTTTATAAACAGGTTTGCAACTCATCAGATTTATTCAAACTAAATAAATATTTTATATTCAAATATTTTAATTCAAGACTTATAATTCAATTTTTATTGAGTTTTTTTAAATGCTCAAAGTTGCACCAGTCACACGACACATCAAAATTAACTTTGATCAAGGTATGAAAATAAAATTATTAGGGATGGGTCGGTTCCAGTTTTTTGTCGGTTATCGGTTCTCTAGCACTTTCGGTTATCGGTTCTTTCGGTTCCATCGGTTCTTTGCTGGTATTGGTTCATATCTAAAAAAGTGATGTAATTGCTAGCTGCAGCTGTTAAGAGGTAAAAGCAGAACAAAGAATGCATCACGTTTGCCTTCCCCTTCCATTCCCCCCTTGCTATGTCCACTACTCCTCCCGTAGCAAAAAAATGTTGGGTTTGGAATAATTATCAAATTAACATACAAGGGTCAACAACAAGAAGATAAGGAAGGCAGGAGAAAAGGACCACCGGGTCTGAGGGACAATTCTTTGTAGTCAGTTAGTTCATATTTTTGCCACTGGTGATTTACCCATATTTCCAAGTGCTAGTGTTTGATTTGCAATAGATAATGATCTCACGCTTATATGTTACTGCATCCCTTCTCTTCTTTCTTCTCCACCACAAACCTACAGACAAAGGGGTGGAGGGAAAGGAAGGAGAACACAAATGCAATGAGAAGCAATTCTGAGTCCCTCTAGTCACTTTCTCTGTTTTTCAACAATTCTTCCCAATTTCACTCTTCAAAACAGGCAACGTAATACACAACTCTATTGTGGTTCCTGTGTTTCCTACCTCTCTTGTGGCCTACCTGAATGTTTTTGTCAATGTTTTGAGTGTTTTTGTAACTCTTCAAATGAATTCAATATTTTCATCCTATTATGCGAGTCCAAGGCGCACATGCATATAAGACGCACCCCTATTTTAGAGCCTAAAATACGGTAAATAAAATATGCTCTTAGATTGGAGAATACACGGTAATTTATTTTTAATATTAGCTATAATATGAAATCATAATAGATAATTATTCCCTAGTAATTGACAATTATTCCCTAGTCCACTCTATCACGATAAGTTTCAGTTAAATAATGAAAACACCATGTTTACTACTACCCTAGTTTGAACTGATAATCACTCAGTTCTAATTTTGGGCTGTAATAAAATGACACATTTAAATAAATTTGATATTGCATTACAATTTATACAATATTTATTTTAGTTGTATGAAAAGCCCATTTGAATAACAAAATCAACAGGCTATGCTTACGCTTTTGATTCGATTGATGCTTATGCTTAGTTTGTGAGGTAGGGTTCTGAACGCATGATAAAGGAGCATTTTGTCAATGTTGTAACAAAAATTAGATTGGTTAATTTTTAAACTTTTAAACTTAATTTTTAAACAGATGGCATGGACGATGAGTCCATAGTGAAGTAGTCGATAGTCAAAGAAATTTTATCCCATACTAGTTTACTTGCCCAATAAGGCAATTATTAAGACATAACACGCCACTCGGCATTTCTAAAGCGAATCATGGTTTATTTTACTGGGATGGATGAGATTCAATACCCACCTGTGTCTTCGTGTATCAGCAAAGGTCCGCTCGACTTTTGAGTACCACTTTCAGATATAAAAATCACGAATTAATTAAAACCTGCACCTAAAATATCAAGCGAATCATTGGTTCCAGGAACCGATGTTTTGCCGTGTCGGTGATCGGCTATAGGTTCCGGCAAGAACCGGTGGAACCAAGAACTGGATCCGACCCATCCCTTAAAATTATACTTAAGCAGTTTATTAACAATTTTTAATTAAGACCCTGTACTCCCTGACAAAGGCTCTGTCCTCCCTGACGAAGGCCCCGTCCTCCCTGACGAAGCTCTACTAATTATGATGTGTACTCACAGGTAGAGAGGTGGAGTAGACTGGAGATGGAGAGTGCACCGCCTGGAATGCGAACGCTTTTTCATCAGTCAGCTGGGATTCTACGATCTACAGCACACGCTGGCCAGACACTCAGCTCAATCGGTTTCGTCACTGTCACTCTCTCGCAGTGTTGCTCCTCATCACACTCAACATACTTGTCAGCCTGTACACTATTCTGTCCATCACTTGTGTGATCTTGGTCACTGTCGCTATACTCGCTTCTTGGCTGGAAGCTCAATGTTCTCAGTCGGTCGCTGTGTCCATCGCTATTGGCCTTGCAGTCGATTTCAGTCTGCATTACGCTGTTAACTATAGGTACTAATTTTATTATTACATTTTATTAGCACATTAAAATCACAAGACACTTCATTGGTAGTTTTGGAAATGTGTCTCTAATTTGAGTTATATTACTAATAGGGATGGGTCGGTTCCAATTTTATGCCGTTATCGGTTATCTTTAGCCAATTCGGTTATCGGTTCCATCGGTTCTTTCCTGATACTAGGTGTGCGAGTATCGATTTCGAAGTCGAATTCGAGTACTTTCCGATACCGAACTCGCTCGAGCTGATCGGCAAAGCTCGAAATTTGGTCGAGTAATTTGCCGCGAACGGTATCGGTCGTGATTTTACCGCGAAGCGCATGGAGTCAAGAAATCGCGCTAACGGTACCGGTTGTGATTTCACCGCTGGCGCGCGAGAGTCGAGATCGCCGCTAACGGTATCAAGTCGGATTTCAACGCCATCGTAGCGGGAATCAAGAAATCGCTAACGGTACCGGTTGTGATTTGACTGCGGGCGCACGAGAGTCAAGAAATCGCCAACGGTATCGGTCGTGATTTTACCGCGAAGCGAAGGGAGTCAAGAACGCCGCTAACGGTACCGGTTGTGATTTCACCGCTGGCTTACCGAGTCAAGAGATCGCCGTAACGGTAAGTCGAAGTCAACGCCATCGTTAGCGGGAGTCAAGAAATCGCCGCTAACGGTACCAAGTGATTTCACCGCTGGCGTTACCGAGTCAAGAGATCGCCGCCAACGGTATCGAAGTCGTATTTTACCGCTGAAGCGCAAGCGGGAGTCAAGAAATCGCCGCTAACGGTACCGGTTGGATTTCCGGTTCTAGGAACCGATGTTTAGCCTTGTCGGTCATCGGTTATCGGTTCCGCAAGAACCGGTGGAACCGATAACCGAGAACCGAACCACCTATCCCATTACTAAGTTAAGCTGAGATGGTGTTAATGAATGCTACCCTAAGTAGTTGGATGATTAAGAGTTGGAAAACAGCTCTAGAGTTCTGATTTGTGTTAAGGAGGAAGATGTTTACATTGGTGGCTGAACAAAACGCTCGACATAAGATTGAAACCCATTGTCTTGAGGCTGGTGCTATTGGAAAATATATAATTTGAAATTACGGTAATGAAACAGTCCAATAAATAGAAACCAAAAGAAAACCAAAGTCAGACTTAGAGAAAATTTACACAATTTAAATTGTAACAACAAAGAAATACTGGCAATAGCAAAACATTCCATAAGAATGGGATACCACTTTTCACCTGTACTGAAAAAGTTCAAAATTCACAGCAGTTGGTCTGCCTACTAATCTCTGTTCATTAGAAAACAACCTAGTGAACAGTAAACCTAATTTATTAAAAATTTGTCGCTCTCGATTATTTTCATACATCCTAGTATACATTCATATATCTTTCCCCTTAATAATATTATCATAATTTAGTTTTTGACACATGTTCTCATAGAAATTTCTTATGGACATTTTGTTATTCCTCCAGTCTAGAGCCTGTGAAGATATGAACCCGTTCATGTAAAGCTTTAGGTGGACTGTTTGATTAAGTGTGTTGTATCTGGTATCTGTGCACTGTGCAGGATGTGTGCTGACAACGAGAGCAGAGTGTCGTGTGACGACGCTCTGCAGATGACCTCGACCGTGTCTCATGGCAGCTCTAACCACAGCTGCAGCCGGCTCTCATGCTGCCCTCTAGTGTCCTGGCTTACATACAGATCGGTGTGTTCCTCGTAGTCGCCATGGCAGTCAGCTGGGTCTACTCTACCTACTTCCTCATGGGGTTACTCCGTGGTCGGGCCACAGAGCAACTTCGGTCAGCTCGTATCCAGAGTGAGTTTCGCTTTAGTCGAGCTTAAGTCACTAGAGTTGATGGTGTAACACTGACATGGTTTCAGTAGCAACTTGGAGAGCGGGAACAAACTGTGAAGATAAAACATAACACAACAGAATTGTGACTATTGAACGATCCGGACTACTTGCAGTCCCACAGGCCTCGGCTTCGGGGCCAGTTTTGTTTGTGTTGTTACACCATGAACTTACAAAGACATCTAAAGGATTACTCCTACCTGGTAATGCAGTAATGTATGCTGATGATATGGTGCTTATAAGACTCAATAATGAACACTGCTTAGAAAATGGGAATTTTTTCAACCAGATAAATTTTATACAAGAAGTACAAAGTTCAAGTTTTTAGATCCAACAGAAGTTTTAACATGCAAAAAATGAAGATCTTTTGATAAAATGATAAATTTATTTATTTATTTATAAATAATGTACCTGGTTTACTTAAAAATTGGAATGGCTTCAGGCTAATTATAAAAGTTTATTATTGGAATACTTGAAGTTTTAATTTAAAATTATATGCTATTTAAATTTGTTATTATTGAATTTTTGCCTGATTTGCCTGCCAGACTGAGAGGGTTGCTGAAGAAGGACGGAAAGTGATTGCGCGGGCAGTGACAAGACTGTTTACATCAATGTACTCTCGGAGTCCACTCTGTCCACCTCGTCGACCATGTGTGCTCTCCCTCTAAACAGTGAGAATCACGAGCTCGACGCACTTACGAGGCAACAGACCTGCAGGTATCTAGCCGCAGGCAATATTCTGCTACCCAACTGATCAGACTAACACGAGAGGAATCGGCTATGCCCAACACTCTGATAAGATATTAAAGAGACCCACTAAGCACACAAACAAAGCTTAAAAAAGGTCAAATTTTGTTAGTTTAACGAGGTGAAGTTAAGACTACAAAGTCCTCGGTACCACTCAACCTTGTCTTTTACCTAGCATTACCGTGATAGTCACTTTACAAATGTAAGTGGTGATTGTGGGGATCAAACCACGCCATTGAATTAATGAGTCCAACGCTTGATTCCAACCTGCCAAGGGTCCACAACCCTAATCTAAACACCTATTTACTTTAACATAGAAATAGATGGACTTGTCTATTGGTTATTATATCTAAAAACTACACAACTTTTCCAGAGCTATGAAAACTCCTCCTCAAGTAAAACTTAGCCTAATCATGTTCTAATCCTAACACTAGTAAAATTTCCTACAGAAACAAATAACACAATCAACCTTTACCTGTAAGCAATATAGAAACATGAAAAATTACACAACAATAATATTAACAACTACAAATTGGTAACGACTCAACTTTACCGCTTTTGTGGTCGGTGTCACAACTATATCTAGTTCGTTCATTCACCACGCCAAAACATCATAATAATTAGGTGATGTTTTGACGGGATGTGAACCGAAGGACTGATATAGTGGTAACGACTCATTGGAAATCCACTGGCACAAACCACTCGTTGACATCTGATCGCCAGTGTGTGTTGAGTGTACGAGTGGTTTATGCCAGTGCATTTTCAGTGAGTCGTTACCAATTTGTAATTGTTAACATTATCGTTGTTCATGCTTCATATTTCTAATTAAGTATACATTGATAAGGTTATTTGTTTCTGTGGTAAATTGTACTAGTTTTAAGGATTAGAATATGAATAAGGCTAAGGTTAATTTGATAACTTTCAAAGCTCTCAAACGTTGTGTAGTTTTAAACACAATAACTGGTAGAAAATTCCATCCATTTGTATGCTAATGTAATGACACCGCATTATGAATGTTGAACAATTAGCATCTATGAAATGTCGGGGTTGTGAGTGACAATGTACGACTGTGTTTGTGGTAGGTACAGCAGGCTAAGTCGCAGGTCAGGCAGTGGATCGCAGCCCTCAAGTCGCAAGAGATCAGTCCCCACCGACCAGAGTCCCTCTGACCTCAGCCATCACCATCATCCACGACGATGACATTGACTTGCAGATTAACTTGCCGCTTCCTAGGCTCAGGCCCCCATTGTTTCTCAGGTAACACTTCTCTACACACCTTTGTTTACCGGTTACAAATGTTGGATTTTTCTTTATAGCTCAAATATTGTTGGCAGGAATGTGTAATTTCATTAAAATTAAGACTTGATGTTGTTCTCTGGTGAAATTAAGATTTTTCACTAATTATGCACATTTATAGTTGATTACATGAAATAATGTCATGTGAGCAATGAGAGCTAGATGAGGATGTAGCTAGTAGGATGCCAAAGGAGCGTTTGTGCAACTTGCACCAGTTTGGAGATCAAACCAAATAAGAAGAAACACAAAATTAAAAATCTTAGAAACAAACGTAAACTTTGTACTCTTCTATGGTTGCCAAACCTGGAAGGTTAAAAAAACGATAACCAGTAAACGATAACCAGGTTTTCACCAACAATGTCTCAGAAGAGTTTTTAACATTCATTGGCCGGAGAGAATCACAAATGAAGAACAACTGAACATGGCGAACCAAAGTCCTGTAAATGTCACCATCAAGAAGAGAAAATATGGATGGAGTGGTCACACATTAAGAAGCCTTACAATACTATCAGCAGACAAGCATTGGAGTGGAATCCTCTAGAGAGCAGGACCTAAGACAACCTGGAGGAGATCGGTTGTCAAAGAGATCCAAGAGGAAAATAAGAATTGAACGAATCAAACAGCTGGCAGAACCGTACAGTGGAAGGCGCTTGTTGCGCCCTACGTCCCCAAGGGAATAAAGGAATTAAGTCAAGTAAGTCAGGTGAGCAATATAAAAAGGGTTTGTGTTCTGACATTACGAGAGATATGGTTGAAGTTGTGAAGAGGTGTTAGTGTCCTTGACTTAAACACTAACAATCCTTTAGTAAAGCTATGTAAATTTCCTGAGAAGCGATGACCGTTATTTCATGGCAGAATATGATGGTGAAATTTTTGTTTTCAATGTAATTAAATGGGAGTGTTTTCCTAGGGAGCAATAGGCGTTTTGTATGATTGCATGAAAACAAAATTCAACGTATTATTTCAGGCTGTAAAAAAGCATTCACTATTTTTCTAGAAGACCATAGCTAATACTGTTAGGATCGTTTTGATTGCCTGCTAATGAAATGAAATGAATGAAATGAAATAAATGAAATGAAATAAATGAAATTTACTTTGCTATGGCGGAAGAACTTTAAAGTTCTTCTTCCACTTAAACCACAGTACAAAATTATAAATAATATAATTATATACAAATACACCAAAATATACTACAACTTAATTATATACAAATAATATAAATATATTCCATACATATGAATATATATACACGTATAAGAACTCAAGCTTAAAATTAGCAAAATTACGTATACAGAATATTTGAACTACTTGATCTAAAAACTTTAAAGTTAAGAAATCTGCCTTGAATAAGAATTTAACTCACATTCACTCGCTATTCAAGACCAAAGGTCGCCTTACCACGACACCAGCCATCACCGCCTCTGAGACTCCCGCAGAAGAGCCAAGTCCTGACTCTCCGCTCCCCAAAGCGAGCTCGCTTCCTCAATAATCTTGATACTGTCAGGAAGATTGTTCCACAGTCTGCAAGCCGTAATGATAAATGACTTGCCAAAAGTGGTAGTTCTCTGTGCAGAGGAATGGACAATAATAGATCACCTCTTCTAGTGTTATAAAAAATTGTGCTTGGGACATAAAGAAAAATGTTCTGATAGATAGAAGGGGATTTGATGAGATTATGTAATAAGCAGAATGTAACTTTAAGTTCCTAAGTTTTAAAAGGAAAGTTGTTCAAAAAAAATAGTTACGATCACCCTGTCTTAAATTGAAGATGAAACGGAGCAATAGTTTTGAGCACGCTGAAGTCTCTCACAAAGCTCCACAGTCATGTCATTAGTCACAATGTCACAGTAGTTGAAGTGAGGTACCAGAGTCTTGACTAACATTAATTTAACATTAAATGAGGAATGAAGCAAACGCCTGTTATGAATACTTGCAAAGACTCTGTGTGCAACGTTACTGAATCGCTCCATGTAAGAGTTTTGTTTATCGTTAGTCCAAGGTTTTTACCTTGTCAAAGTATTCGAAAGTAATGCGGATCGTTAAGTTTCAGTTTGGGAACAGTTAAGGTTGATTTAGAAAGAAGACGAACTGCCTACAATCATGGCTTGGGTCTTAGTTTCGTTTTAGTCCATGTCGATGAGCCCAGGATGGCGATAGATTCGATATCTTTATTAATCAAAGATACCGAGTTGTCTATATCTTCAGAGGAAAGTGGCGGTAGATTTGTAGATCATCAGCTATAGTGAAACTGGCATTATATTTGTCACATCATCGATGTACAATGAGAAGAACAGAGGACCAAGAACAGAGCCTTGGGAACGCCATCAGTATGACGTGCGGTGCCCAGCTCGATTCCAGATCCCCGCCCTAACGATTTGCTGTCGGTTAGTGAGGTAAGACCTGACCCAATCGACACAGCCGTCAGAGAAACCAAAATGCTTGAGCTTGAGAAAAGTAACGGATGATATACACAATCGAAGGCTTTAGAAAAGTCAAAGAGTGTAAGGATGGTAGCAAATATTGTCCATCGCAGTTTCCGATGTCGCCGTTATTTTCAGGAGAGCCGAAGCTGTGCTATGATTAGATCTGAAACCAGACTGAAATCTAGTCATGGTGTTGTTGATCTAAGAAATGCGAGTTGGTTGTGTACAACTCAGTCAAGGCATTTAGAGAGGCAGAAAGAATACTTATAGGTCTAAAGTCAGATGGTGTTTGGGGAGAAGCACATTTGTGTAACGGACGAACTACTGCCATTTCCAAGCATTGGGGAACTAAGAACTGAGTGATTTATTAAAAATACTGGTAATGACAGGCAGCGTGACAGGCAATGTCGTTGATAAAGTTGATGGGGATATTGTCTGATCCGATTGCATTGCTGGACATCTCATAACAGCACTTGTGACATCAGCTTGACACTGGAGAGAAGAAAAACTTTCTATCGAGCTGCAGGAGGATTGGACATAAGAACTGAGACGAAGGCGTGTCTAAGCTTTGTGATCAATGGGAATATTAGTAGAAATTATTGATTAAATTGAGATCAAGAGTGATTGGAGGTGTAGATTTAGATTTCCCAATTGCTGTCTTTTAACTTATACCATAAAAGCCTTGTGACTGATGCTGAGATAGAGAATTATAATAGAATCTGACTTGCATTTTAATTTGTTGTTGGGTTTATTACAATCTTTTATATATTAACCAATCGTGGCAATTTGGGGCTTTGCCTGGCTAAAAGCTGAATCTCAAGTGTTTCTGCAGTTGACTAATGAGTGGAGAGAGCCAGTGAGCAGGTTTTGGTGACACGTTTTTAATAGTAGGCATGTTTGTCAAATAGATCGATCAAAAATTTATTAAATTTGGAAATCATTATATCAACTGATTTCTGCAAAACAACATCAGCCCAAGCAAGTTGAGAAGCGCCAGAAAGCAGAAGGTCAAGGTTAACATGTTTGTAATCTCTATAACTGATGAATTTTGGTTTTGACTTAGGGGTCTGAGATTGTAGGCCAGAAAAATTAAATCATGCTCAAGTAAACCAGGGGCGAAATTGGCCATGATGAAGAATCCAGGGACAGTCCGTGACGGCCATGACGTCGAAGCCAGGTGTCAGAGGTAGCAGTATGGTGAGTCGCGCCCAGTGGTAGTATTGTCATGTTACACGAGTGAAACATTGTGGTCAAGTATGTTTGGTCGTGAGTAGCTGGGTCCAAGCAAGTCTGAGTTGAGGTCACCCATCACAATGACATGACTGTAGCGAGCCATTGAGTCCTGGGAGAACATGTTCGAAATCGAAGGTGACGAAGATTTGAGCCCTATAACAAACACTGACTAGTATATGTGTTCCATTTACACAGGTCAATGAACAAATATTCAGTCTTCCTCACGAGGTGTCAGATGTGTAAAATATAAGTGGGTGTGAGACCTGACATAGATATTGTAAAACACCTCCTCCCCTTGTGGAGTCGGTCATTTCTGAAAATGGAATAGTTGTCTAATTTACACTCAAGTGTTAATTTGAGGTTTAAGCCAAGTCTCAAACTAGAATTAAGATCAAATAAAGAGTTTTGAAAATAGACTGAAATTCATCGATGCAAGTACAGTAAAAGATTGGGCGACGGGGCGATCTTTTGTGGCAATGCTGAAAGGGAGTGAGTGTGTAACTGAGGTGAAGTGGGAAGGGGAGTGGGGTTGGGAGCGGGACAGGGGGACTCAGTCACGGAGACGATAACAGAGGCAGCGGACAGCAGGCGAAAATACACGGCAAGAGCGAACCAATCATACACACACACATGCACACACACGCACACATAAACCATTTTAAACGCAATCAGTTAACTCTAAACACGTATGTTCTGCTCCGTTATAACGAATGAACTTGATCGCTGATTGGTTAAGAATGTATGATATGAATTATTGAGTATAAGAGGTTGTAATTTTATAAAGCTGGTTATTAAAAAATAAGACCTAAAGGCAAAAAAAAAATAATAATAATAATTATTGCATAAAAAAGAAAGAAATTTAACTTTAATTTTGCCTGACTAGGTAGGTTGTCACGCACCTGAACTTAGTCGACTGAAATATTATTAGGATTGAGAGATAAGTCGACAACAAAAAGGATTGATAAATGTTTTGAAAGCACATACAAATAGCTACTTTATTATTCTATATACAATCAATATATAACAAAGTCTGCAAGTGTAGCTATATATACAAAGAAAATGATACATCAAAATCAACTGATTAAAGAACGGTATTCATTGCAAATAGCTAGATTAAGATTTAACTTAATTTAAAATAAATAATAAATGTTATACATAAAAATAGTTTAGAAAAAAAGAAAAGAAAAAAATCATACAAACTTTTGAATTAGAAAAGGAAACTAAAAACACTTAACTTGGTCGTAAGAAGGTTGATTACAAGCCCCAAGAAGATGAGTCACCGGTTGCCGCCCTTGTCGACCCACAACACCGTCCGGCCGTTAGTCCAGGTGTGCTGCGCATCTATGCAGTTCCGCTGCCTCTTCACACCTCGAGCCGCCGACGGTGAGGTCCTCCGATAGTGATTCCCCAACCCTTCAGCCGCTTTGAGCCTAACACTGCTCGCCGGTCTCGTAGCTGGTGAAACGGACTATTATCGGACGATGCCGCTTCCCCGCCGCTGGTCCAGGTTGTGCTAATCAGCCGATTAACTAACCGCCGGTTAAGTTGTTTATAGTTGCATGTTTACATTATCACGCTAACGTTCAAAGTACTTAAATGAATTATTTGAAGATCGTTCATGCAATAAAGGTATAATTTTACCATTTTATTGAATTTAACGTAAACATTATGCTAATATAGATAAATACAACTGTAACACCAAAATGCAAAATCAAAACACACAAGTAAAACTTAACCTAAAAAAATATCCAGCTTTCCTATTGGTTGGATCTCTTCATAATTTTGACCGGTTAAGGCTGAATTAAAACGGCCCTTAGTGTTAAGTTGTTTTGAACAACATTTAAAATGAACATGTGAAAATGTTGTCGACAGATACAATGACTCTGTGGAGAGGCGGATGAAGTGTGTAACTCATCACTGCTGCGTGGAGAGGAAAAGAACGGACAATATTGTGGAAACTTGCTCACAACTCTAGGCTAGGTTTTGTATCTATGATTCAGTATTTCTGTACGTGTTCTGTGATCTATGTGCTATAGTTATTAGTTGTGTTAATACCAACTCTATTCCATTTTCTCAAGTCGACAGTACTTGACAGTATGTGACAGTAATTCGCTTCTCATTGTTGATTGTAAGATTGCCTTTGACCGTTAATAAGAATATCAATTGTTGAAAAGGATTCATAGCTGACTGTGTTGGCGCTATTTTTGACGTATTTAGGTTGTATTGCTTTTTTATCTAAGATAACATATATAAAGATAAATTTAATATTTTATTGTTAATTTATTAAGTTTGAAGGCTTTAAACCGATGTTTTACTTTTGAGAATATTGGATTTATTAGATTTTATATAAAGAAAAAGCTTTTAAATATACCAATCTGATACAGTCAACTGATAATAAAAGATCAGTCAACATTTATAAATTACAATAATCACTTCAGAAAATTATGTACCCTCTTATACCACTGTCAAAACCTTGAATAGGCCTAGATTTATCAGTGAAGTGAATGGATAATTTCGTAGGTGGGGAGATTTTTTTTCGCACTACGTTACTATTGACAGGAATCAGAGAAAGGAGTCAAGGTCATGGGACACTATTTTACAGTCTGTTTTGTGAGGGTTGGCGGCATTGTATTTTTCTCCATTTGGTGTCGCGGTTAATCAGAAGTTAACTATAATATTTTTTCTTAGATAAACAAAGACTTGAAACCATAACTATGGACTACTCTTTCATTAATAGGAAGTACTGATGACAAGAAGAAAAGTGTTTGTATCTCCTGCTGTGTGAAAGTGGCAAGGTACAATGTAGTTTGACAAAGGTAATCTTGCATCCCTTGTCAAATGTGTTGATATGTTGAAAATGGCTGTGTTTGATTTTCTACTCTTTTAAGGAGTTTTGGTATCAAGTATGTGGTTAGTGGTCTTTTCAATGTTTTGACAAGACGCATTTCAACTTATAACATCTGAAACAACTAATCTTAATAGTTTTGTTTATGATTGATTAAAATAAGTAGAAATAATAGAGAACAAATATATAATAAATAGAGGTAATAAAATTAATAAACTATGAGTTTTACCACGATAAGGATTTTATGTGAAAATAAAATTCAAAACATATTTCTTGACTTCGCAATTTTATAACGGGAACAACAAAATTACGTTCAAAACTTATGTTGGTTTTACAGATAGATTTCAAAATATAGATCAATTGACTCATGTTCAAGTTTCAAACTTAGGCCTAATAAAATGCTTTAAAATAGTAAATTAGTTGTTTTTGAACGACTATTTTGTGCCAAAGCTACAATATTTTAGTAAATTAGCATTTAATAGCTAAGCTAGCACATGGCTGTATTTATATTTGATATATTTTATATTGTTTTAGTAAGTAAAGTAATGTATATTGTATATACATGTATAGTGAGTGAACTTGTTGATAGTATTTATTCTTGTGTATGTTTAATTATTCTTGAGTTATGTTTTTTAAATTTTTAGTTTGAACAAATTGTGTAAGGTGTTAACTAACATTTTTAAAAGTCAAAAGATATTGGTTAACTGGGCCATAAACTCTTTATCAATCTAATTGTTTAATTTATTGATTGAAATCCAAAGACCTAGTACCGGTAATTTGTTTTCAAACGCAGTAGGGATGCAGTAATTTTAAACTTCGTAAAACTACTTTCTTAAGCGTTGTCTAGTTTTTAAATACAGTAACCGATAGAAAATTCCATTGATTTTATTTGTATGTAATAACACCATCAAAAAGAATATTTGACAGTTAGTAAAGCTATCTAATCTTGGTCAGTTCTTTTATTACCTAGTTAATTTGTAGTGGTCGTAAAGCATTTAAGTATTAGGGATCAATCAAGTAGTTAAAAACAGACTAATGTAAAGTTTTAGGTGATTTTTACTATTGTAATTTCTTGAAATGACCATCACGCTAAAAACTCAAAAGTATTTTTGTACTTATTTTAGAATTAATTTATGTTCGTACCTAAAGTATGGATATTGAGATGTACAACTGTAAATATTGTAAAATAACACAGATAAGGGTATTGATATATTAATTATATTGTATTTATTGTTCTATGTACAAGGAAGTGTTAATGTATTTATAAGATACTGTATACAATTGACAATGGAAGTGTAACTGTTAGCTGTGTGCCGTTAGTTCAGAAGTTGTTAAGAATACACGCTAGCAACTTTTACTAATGTCCTCAAGATATACATGTCAGTCTCAATTTGAACCAATTTAAAATGTTTGATGCTTAATTATTATTTATAAAGGTTTTATCGTATTGGAATTTTCTTGAAACCTATTAAAAACTTGAGTATTCTAAAAACATTCCCAAAGGATTTTTCATAATTTTCCTCTGTCAAAGGTGGGGAGAATTAAACTCACCTTTACATCATTAACAAAGAAAACTCTTCAACTCATGTTTGTAACAGAGTTCAGTCAATTATTCTGTTATAAGTTAAGTAGGTTTTCTTTTCATATGATATTGTTCTTGTAAACCATTTGTAACTTTCTTTGTGTTCATTTCTGCTTGAATTTCAATATTTGTTTATTTTAAGAAATTGCTGTAAAGCAAAATGTCATGTTTACTTATGTTTCAGTAAATGAAAACAAACAATATGCCAACGGTGCACAACAGTGAAGATTTAGAAATATATTTATTGTTGATAAGTGCATAGATATACGAATTTATGAAATGTCAATAATTGATCTCTTGCCAAGAGACTTGAACCCTTACCACTGAATGTTTCATGAGATTGTATGTAATACTCTTACCCAAGTCCTTCAAAGTATCAAATTCAAAGTACTGTAGTCTATTACTTTATTGTCAAAAACATAATACATTTTGACTTTCAAATCAATAGTTGAGCTTAAGCTACTATAGTCAAGTTTAAGTTTTAAATTTTATAGACTAAGTAAAATAACAATTGTATTTATATATAAAAATTTAATAAAGAGCTCTGTGGAAGACATTGACATGTGAATATAAATTTATAATATAAAGTAATAAATAACAACACAAAAAACAATACACAGACTTAACACAGAAATATTAATAATAAATAATAATAATAATAAAATAAGTCATGGAAAAAGCCCTCAAAGCCCTCAACTATGAGGAAACTTGAGAGAGCTAAATTTAAAACTACTGTAGTCTCAAAACGTTTGATTGTTCAAACCACAGGCAGAGTACAGGCAAGTTCATGGCACATGATTGGGAGAACAGATTGACAATATCAGTAAAGTGGTTCTAATCAATAATTGTTATTTGCTTTAAGAACTTGTTCAAGTTATAAACAATGGTATACCGGTATGCAGTCAAACTAGGAAGAGTGAACATGGAGTGAATGAAAGGAACCGTGTCAGAATCAATGGAAAATGTCAGCTTTCTAACACATGATTATTGTGATAGGTATTATGTCAGTGCAATACATTATTTATTAGCAAATTTCCTTTGGAAAAATGTCATTCTCATGGTAAAACCCACCGGGACCGTGAAATGAGCACCAATTCTGATCCCCAGAACAGGTTCTGAACATGTATGTAACAAGTGTAATCACTACAGGTCGCATTTTTGTTAGATTTTCATGTAATTTGGTACAAACTACAAATGTTTCTTTTGTAAATATCTCAATTGTTCGTTTGCCATTGACTACCGAAGTGCCCAATTAAAGAGAGTTTAGTGGTTTTAATGATCTAAAACAGCAAATTTTATGCTATTTTGATGAAATTTGAAGAAAATACGTAATTTGATAGTATCTGTCAATATACCATAAATTATGAAAATCCATAAAGACCTTCCAAAACGTGACTATTTGCACTAACAGCATTATAATGGTTTCCAATTTAATTGAAATTAAACAAATTTTCATTAATGATTAAAAAAAGGTGCAGTACAGCGAGGCGGTAGCAAGACTGCATGAAGTGTCGTACGAGTGTTCTTAATAATTGACAGTTTTGTTTAAATAAATAGATAAAGGATTAAACCATTAAACTTGATGTATTGATCATGTAAACGATAACAACAATAGAATAAACATTTGATGGTTTGTAACACATGTGAATATTCAAATGTTTAGAAAAAGTCTGTTGACAAATTCATAAAGATACTATAGTTCTCCCACACTTATTTGGAAACATAATCCTTCAAGTACAGTAGACCCTCGATAGAACGGACTAATGTGGCGATGGTCATTTAAAAAAGATCATCGATATGATAAGCATATCCTGGTGCATTAGGATGATAAAAATAGACTCAAGATAAGTAATTTGAGGTACAGATCGGTTACTGACGGTTTAGCTGAGCACACACCTTAAAACCATCATAGTACTCACACTGAAGGTCTTAAAGACACATTTAACGCCAACAAATAATGTATTTATTTCGTTAAAATACTGTATTTTCACAATTTATGTACAATCATATTTACAGTAAAAAGTTTCTAATTTTAATTTCCTCCATCTAATGAACACTCTTCTTGCTTGTCCATCGTAATCACACACACTACACAAGTTATCACAATACAGACATCACATCACGAATCAGCTGCAGGTGACTCACTGTTGTTTTACATTTGTGACAGTCAGGGCGGAGGGAAGAGTCGCCTGCATAGATAGTCGACATTATCGACCACTCCCTGCTCCAGTTGCGTGTATCCTGACAACCCCAGCATCGATTCTAAAACAGTTTTCAGTTAGCTTCTGTAGCGTATTGTCAACGGACGTTAGTGCATTATATTGACATTAAAATTGTTTAAATAACTAGCGCTTAACCTTGATGTTTACGTATGTAACAAAAATATGTTTTTCGTTTATTTTAATTTACCGGTGGTCCGACTATCGAAGTCAGGTCTCTCGTGAAGCGCCTACTGTAGTGAGAGCCTGTGAAGTCTGTTTGAGCTGCCTTGAAATTTTTCGAATGGCTACGCCAGGATGTGGTTCATACTCTTCCATCATTGAGGCTCAGGGACGCACTGTAACTGGTTCTCGTCCATCACTGAGCTTGTCGAAATGTGATGCTTCTGTAGGTGGTGGAAATAGGACTAAAGTTGAATCCAATTGTTGGTTAAGAATTTCTGATGATCGTTGTTCATTTTCAGGAGGTTGTTGAAAAGTTACTCTTTTGGAAAACTTCACTTTTTCTCAACTGGTCTATATGGCTTGAAAATATATCCACTGTCTAATTTGACTAAATAGTGAAGTTGACCAAACTTTTTAAGATTTTACCTGGTTTCCACTGTTCTTTATTATTTGTATAATAACGTGCTTGAACTGTGTCAACAGAAAGTTGTCTTGCCATCCAGATGGGAACTGGAGATTTCTTGAACTCGACGGTTTGAGTGCATCTAGTTTGATTCGTATTTGTCTGTTTAGAAAATTCTCAGAGGGTGTCTTCCGGAGGACAAGGGAGTAGCTCTGTACCTAAATAGTATTTCTTATCTTCTGTCGCATTGTTAAAGGCTCAAATCAAACCAATCTGGCCTTTATACCAAATTTTGAAACTTTCGATATCAAAAAGAATCTTTAAAAATTATATTCAGCGCTTTGAAAACTACACATCTATGAAAAATCTAACATCAAACAAAGAACACTGCGCAAAAACTTTACTAAATTCAATTGGTGCCGACACTACAGCGCATTGAACGCAATCACTGCTCCAAAACACCTAATGACCTAACATACGAAGAGTTGCTTAAACATCTTGAAGATCATTTAGTCCCGAAGAAAATGTCCTTGTTGCACAACATCAATTTTATCAATTTATCAATCAAATCAACAATCAATCCCAGATTATGTCTCAAATTTAAGGAAAAGCACAGATAACTGCGAATTCATTTCAAGCTGTCCGTGCAAATCATCAACATCAGACATTTTCTTGCGGCACAGTTCATCAGAGGACTGAAAGACAATACATTCGAGAACAATTACTTCAATCAAACATTCTAGATTTCAAAGAGCTTGTATCAAGAGCAATTTCTAGAATCATCAAAAATCGATTCCCAACTACTTTCACAGCGGTTTTATTTTCCCCAACTGAAACTACTGATATCAATAAAGTATCACAATCATCTAAGCGAGATCATCAGCATAAACCATCAAACTTTTCATCAACGCTATCGATCTCATTCAGCACAAAGAAAAAAACATCACCTCAACTATTCTGACTTAGGAATTGATGGACTTTGTCTTGTGGTAGAAATAATCATCTATCAAAAGATTGCAAAACAGAAAAATCAAAACTAAAATGTACAACATGTTCCAAAACTGGACATCTTAGTAAAGTGTGTATCAAAACACTCTTAGAAAATAAATCAAAACAATCATCAACAAACCTTGTCACTAAAACTCACTAGACTACGAAAATCAACAATTTCACCAGTATGGAGTCCAAAACTTAGTTGACATTTATCAGACCCACCAAGCAAATGACACTGAGCGGTTTCATGTGACCGTAATTCCTGAATGGAAAACCAGTTGAATTTGAAGTTGACTCTGGTTCCGCTATACGACTTGCCAAGAGATCAATTTTCAAAGCTTAATATCGACGCCCGTTCAATCAACCAATATTGCTTTTCGCTCAGACACACAAAATGTGTTTACACCAGATGGCAAAGTCAACCTAATTGCTTCATACAATGATCAAAAATTTGAAGGAGATATTTACATTGTTCCTGAAACGTATCCCGCTATTCTAGGACGAAGTTTGGATTCGTCGCTTGAAAATAAATCTCAATGATCTAGATGAAGAATCGAAAACATTTTCATCGGAAACCATCAATGCTATCAATGATTTAGAAGAAGTTGTAACCAATACGCAGACATTTTTCAAGAGAAGATTGGTTGTGTTCCAAACTTTACAGTGTCTTTGTTACGAGAAAATTCAAACCAGTTTACCATCGAGAAAGAAGCATTCCTTTGCTTTAATTGAAAAGGTCGACAATGAGCTGAATTCATTGGAAGCCGCAGGAATAATAACCAAAACTGACACCAGTGATTGGGGTTCTTGGTAGTTATACCTAAATCTGATGGAGGAGTTCGCTATGTGTGGACTACAAGATTGGAGTTAACGAACGCCTAACAAGTGCTCATTATCCAATCAGAAAAGTGGACGATCTTCTAAACTCTTTAAGAAACTCCAGATACTTCTGTAGACTTGACCTATACAAGGCTTATCTTCACATTCCAGTTGATAAGAAATCAAGTGAAATTCAAACCATTACCACACATCGAGGTACTTTTAAAATGAACAGACTCGGAATCAAGACAGCACCTGCTGAATTCAACCGAATAATAGATCAAATTTTGAGAGAAGTTCCTAAAACTGAGTACTATTTTGATGACATAGTTGTCCATGGAAAGAAGAATGTAAAATCAACCTAATAGCATGTCTCAATCAACTTCAAAAGTATGACTTGCACTTGAATGGAAATAAATGTACACTTTTTCAAGAACATATCGAAGTTTTGGGCCATGTTGTGGAGTTCAACAAAATATCAAAATCACCAGATAAAAGCTATTATTGACCTACCCCAAACCAGAATCATCCGAAGAATTGGAGATTTTAGGAATGGTAATGTACTATTCTCGCTTCATTCCAAACGCATCAACTCTAACTGCACCCTTAAGAACACTTCTGAAGAAACACAAAACATTCAATTGGACATCGCTTAACTCAGCTTTCACCAGACTAAAGGAAGAAATTTCCAGAAGCGAGTTCTCACCCTTTTGACCCTTTGGACATTGGAATATTCAAATGTTTAAAAAAGTCTGTTGACAAATTCATAAAGATACTATAATGTAGCAAACATCCTCGTTACTCCTTTGATAATAAGGAAGTTCACTCACAGCACGCTTTAGCACTTAGCTGCTTGTCGGATTATAAATAAATTAATCCTTTAAACTGAACCAATTCTTTTGCTATACAAGCTCTTAAATGAATTTGGTTGAAGTGTTTTAAACTTTTAATTTATTTAAAATTTGCCATCGAATTTCACTTTATATTTTTATAAGGTCATTTTAAATTTCTTTAAAAAAGCAAAGTAGCTATATTCCATGATACTATACCATTAAACAGTGTTAAATACAATATTGCTTTTGAACGTCGAGTTTGAAATATTGGACCAAGTAATACTTGTATGTCTGTGCCTATGTTGTTATAACAATGTATTATCATAAAGAATGGACACACAATTATAAATTTTGTAAAAGTCAAATAAAAAATAAATGTGTCAATAAATGTAATAAGTTTTTTCCTAGATTTGATTTACCTCCCCACCCCTTCTGTCTCTGCTTAATCCATTGTAGTATAATATAGTTGAAAAAACAAAAGTATGCATTCAATATTTTCAAAAATTGTACCTTTTAAATACACTTTTATTAGAGAATTTTAGTTTTTAAATGACCAAAGGCGCTTTGAAGGATGCATATTTTGCTCCAACCTGACATTGGATCAGACGGATCGGATGCTAAAAGGAGAAGGGAGCAACACTCAATAGCTGTGTGTCCTTTGCGTAGGCCTACATTTATTTTGACTAATATACATAAATAACCTCATACAAGATTTGTTTACAAGGGATTTGAACAGTAACAATGTATAATTCTTTGTTGTAAATTTAATTAATATTCTCATTTTATAATTAAGATTCATACCCAATGCAACGCGGTGATCTAAAAAATTGTATAATATGTCCGGTTTCGGAAAAAAGTTCACCTAAAATTGGAGGTTTGTTGTGAACAACTTCCGAATGGAACAAGACAGGGTAAAGAGGTTTGAAGATTTGAATAAACCCCTGACAAATTGCACGTTCATTTAAACAGTTTTTTCATAACATTTAAGTTTAAATTTTACATTGCTATATTATTTAATTTGCTCTCATTACATTAATGATGTCTCCAATACAATGTATAAATTAAACAAAGCGCCTGCAAAACCGACGCGCTTTAACATACATAAATGTTGAGCTATTATAATCAACTTTGAAGGCGCTTTAAAATACCGATTTCCTAAGATATTCTGCAATAAAATGTATAATGGTTTCTTTTAAATTGTGTTCAGCTTTTAGTACACAACTTCAAAGATTTTGGGAAAGAATTGGTACTTAGAGACTATATTTGGTATTGTGCATGACTTCAGCCTTCATTTATCCGTTTAAACTCTAATTAAAGTTATTTTCAAACCGTGTTGTAGGGTCGTGAGGCATTCATAGGAGCACCACCATCGCTCAAAATTATTATTGACAAAGGTTATAACATCAAGATTCAAGTTCCTTCTCTGTATACAGTGTGTTTGAAAAAGAACTCCCTAGTTTTAGGAATAAATTCAATGTGTAAATTAATGATAAACTACATCAACAAGTACTGTACATACAGTGAAAGAGAGAACTTTCGAGTTTTGTTTGACATCAGTACACTTCAACATGGGATCCATTTGTTGCCCTGCACACCAGCACCCGTCGAGACGATATTCAAATTCTTGCCATGTATTCACCAACATATCAGGTGTAACTGTCCCAACCGCCGTGACGATTCTTTCCGTAAATGGTTTATATCTCGGATTTTTCATTGTACGCAACATTTTTATGTGTCCCCAAAAGAAAAGTCCAGAGGGGTTAAGTCCGGGCTTCGTGGTGGCAAGCAATCGAGTCAGCTCTCCTATCCACCTTCCCGGAAAGCGAGTTTCTAGAGCCGCGCGCACATGGTTACTGTAATGAGGAGGGCGCCATCTTGTTGGAAAACACAAGCCCTTTTCCGCCTCAATATCTTCCAATTGGGGAAAGACATACTCTCTCAACATGTCGTAGTAAATGTTTCCATGGATGCTCTGTCCCCAAACTCTGCAGTTATGACGATTAACTATCCCACTAACATGAAATGTAGCCTCATCAAAAAAACAAATTGTTTTCAAAACGTTTTCATTATCATCAATTCTGTTTAAAAGTCAATAGCAAATTCTAGCCTTTTGATTTTATCAGTAGGTTTTATTTCATGTAACAATTGCAATTTTAGGCACGCAAAACTTAGACAGTTGCTGAATCAAACACCACAAACTAGAATAGTGTATATTATCAATATTTACAGATTCTATGCATTGACTTTAAATGTATAAAGACTTCTCATGGATATGGAAGATTGTCAAGAAGAAATCCCACGTCCCGACATAATTGGGAGAATGCGGGGTGCTAGTGTAGGAGACGCTACATGGCGGTATCATTGTTATAAATTTCTAGGTTATGTACGGTTAGATGCGCTTTATGGGAACGGCCGCGCTCGCTGGTGTATTTGACTGGGGCCTGCCGCATTGTTCCACAAGACGTTCGCGGTAGCATACCAAACATTCCTCCATCCCAAACTTCCGCCCCGATGACAGCGATGACAGACTACAGTACAGCTGTTGTGTTGGTTGTGGCTGCACGGTCTGATGTATCTTTAGATTAATGAAGATTACATTTGCGCCTTCAAATTGATAGCGCAGAGAACGAAGAAAAGTTATATTTAGAGTTGGTGCCGCAGACATGAGTTTGGAGGAAAAAAAGAAAAAATCGAGACAATGTACTAATGTTCCTGAAAACATAAAAAACAGAGGACGATTTAAATATTTGGGAGCGAAATTTTAATGCTATACAAACAGAAATATTGGCATAAAAAAAACAACAATTCAAAATTTGACAATGAAAACTGTACAGAAAAAAACACACAAACACACCTCAAAGACGGTTTTTATCCTTAAAAAAAGAAAACAAAAAACATCCAAACGACCGACAGACGACGAAAGTCTAACATTGTTATCCAGGCATTGTTAGACAACCCAAATTCATAGGTCAGTTATACTTACTTTGATCTTCTTTTGTCACACATTTTTTACGTAAATGACAATAAACAATGATTATTATTATTAAAGCATATTGTAAAAAACAGCCACTTTTGAAATGGCGTTTAATCAATAATGTGAGACATGAGACAAACATAAAGTCCTGTTTGATGATTTATGTATTACAAATTTTTATTGTTTTAGGTGGTGCACAACAAAATTAATACAAAATGAATTATAAATAATTGTAAATAAATTGGAACTATTTTAAATTTGTTACCCTGTAAGTATTGCCCTAACTTATAAACATGAAATAGTGGAGACATGAGACAAACATAAAGTCCTGTTTGATTATTTATGTAATTACACATTTTTATTGTTTTAGGTGGCGCACAAGAAAATTAAAACAAAATTAATTGTAATAATTATTAATTACCCTTGTATTAGGCCTGTAGATCCTACCGTTGTTGGCCTACAGGCCTAATACAAGGTGAATATAATGAACTTCCTACTGGGTTTCACTTCTAGTAATGTAAATAATTGTAAATAAAATTGAACTATTTTAAATTTAAAGACCCCGTAAGTTTGCTAACATAATCAGGAAATGAACATGTATAGTCGTGGTTTGACTTATGAGAGTGTACAGTATGGAAAGGATTTTGTGCCATGTTTGCCATACATAGGAAATTGTTTAAAAGTACATTTTGAAATGAGTTAAAACAGTTGAACAATGACGATTAAATTACTTTCACCTGTTGCTAAAAGATTAATGTTTTATTTCAGGTATGTGAAAACTATAAAAGAAATCGTCGAATTTTCGTAAATAGAATTGTAACAATAATACATTATTTTGTGTAAAAATATTAAAAATAAAACAAGTAGTGAGCGAGGCGGTGTACACGCTCGCGGCTCGGCACATATGGGTGTGGAGGTATTTGGCGTGCTACCGCGAACGTCTTGTCACTGTTCCACACGAAGCCGCACAACTCTACAGTACACATCACACTCGTAGTAGAGCAGACACACTGGCTACAATCACATTACTGTTAGCTACTGGTTGTCAGCTGTCGCCTTTTCGTTATCGAGAATGATTGGTGTACACCTGACCAGACTCAGCTGACATACCACGCCCCACCTTGCACGGGCTTTCAATCTACAAGTCAATCAATATAATTTATATATCGTGGAAAAATTTAAATGTTATATGCATATACAGTATATATATACAGTCACATGTTTCGGATAAACATTCAGATTTAAATATTTATTTTAAGCCAGAAATAGTTGGGCCGGATGGTGTAGACCTAATAGTGAGCATAACCGCCCGGCAAGCGGGAGACCCGGGTTCAAGTCGGTTCAGTGCAAATATTTTTGTCTTCAAATTTATTTAGTAATAAATTAGCTATTTAGCGTTTGTACAAATTAAGATCTATATAATTATATCGCCGTTCGGTATGTCGATATTTTTGCAAATCGGTACCGTACTTGCGATATCTCGCGTTATTTAAATATACCTCTCGGACGGGTTTTTCGGCGGCATACTGTTGCCAACAATGTTTTTATTATTATCTCTTGTCTACTTCCCACTCCAACATTAAATTTAACCAGGCCGACACGCAGCTAAGCGCTAAAGCGACGCTGGCATGAGTGAATCGAATTCCTTTTGCAATTTGTTACTCCAATTCGCCCCACTCACAGCCTCACTTCAGCCTTCGGCTTAAGTTTTATTTTTATTTTTTGAGTTGACAAAGTAGCCTAAATCTAATATCCACAGAATAGCCATTTTGGTTAAGAAATTTTAAAGAGTACTAGTTTAATTTATTTTTTAAGTCTTGCAAAGAAATTGTAAAATTAATTAAAATGCATAATTTTACTATAGGCCAAATAATAATGATTTCAATATCAAAGAAAACAAAATAACGGCACTTTAAAAATGAATGAAACTTCAGGTCACTCTGTATAATTTGGTTGAACTCATCAATTAAATCATAAAGTTACTTTTCATTTGATAATTTCGATTACACTCATTGTGAATGAATTAATAATTTTAATACGGATTTTATGAGTATAGGAACTCGTATGTTCATTATTATTGAGGCAGCTCTAGTTTGATAACCGTGTGAAATACTTTCATAAAATTGTTGTGAACCTTTATGCAAGTAACACAGCAAAGAATAATTATTATATAGACGTTTTATATCAAGCTCTTTAAATTCTGAGGATATTACGTCAGTATGACATCAACTACATCTGCCCAGAGCTGATTTAATAATGAATCTTTGTTCTATCGCGAGAGGTTGTAGATGGGTTCTGTATATTTCTCCCAAGCAATAATTTCCGACTCAAAACATACTGTACATAAGCACAATAGGCACCTTTAGGTCAGCAGTAGTCAAATATACTCGTAATATAATTAATGAAATGCAATGCATAATTATATCATCTGAAAGCTATGGAAAACAATTGTGAGAGTTAAATGACACTCCTAACTTCAAGAAAACAAATAATGTACAGGGTGTTTTAAATGATTCACCAGGTTTTAAAATACTGCATTAAGTTTATAACTGAACATATACAGCTAAAGGTTACACAGAATTAAAGGAAATATGTCCTAGTTCTATATGGTAATAGGATACTACAAATGTTCTATGTGATGCCCATAGCAGGTTTCCAACCGATGCTGCAAATCAGCCCAAACTTTACTCAACACATCTTAGTTGATGACATCGAGTGGAGTGGTTATTCGATCTCGAACTTCTTGCAGAGTTTGGGGCATGGTGGAATGTATATTTTGTTTTTTATGTAGCCCCAGAGGTCATACACGGTAGGGTCAAAGTCACATACAAGGTCGGAGAACAAGTGGCCATCTGAGAGCTAAATTATTTGCACCACACAAACGTTTGATCTTGAATTGTTTCCATTTCAAAAATATGTCATTGTATTTAAAAATAATAATTTCTCGTATCTAAGGCTTCCGGTTTACATCACGTCACAGGTGAAATTAAAATAACAATTCCATCACTGTTCATCAATTTTCTACCTCTGGAATAGTTCAAAACATTTATTCAAATTTGGTCAAATTAAACATTTATTTGCCAAGCTATTAGAAGGACTATAACAATTATTTTGGATAGGAATACTCGGAAAAATATCTCAAACCCGATAAACATTTTAAAGATTTAAAATCGACGTGCGAAAAGTTTTATTACCGCAGAAATTGCCCCAGTAGGTGACTCATATCTGAACCGGAAAGGATCCTGAATGCGGCGAGCTCGGCACTAAGATTTCTTGGAAGAAACTTGTACTGGAACGTTGTTAACAACAGCAAATATTTTGCAAACGTTAACGTACAGTTTGTTTAAAGTACATGAGTAATAGTGTGTTTTTCTAATTTTTTCATCTAAAAATAAACTTGGTCGGTCGACTGATAGTTACAGAAATGAGGGTTAACTTTTACGGAAAATTGTCTCTTTGAAGTACTTGTTTTATTTTAAATATCGAAGCCAAGGCAGCTCAAACACGACGTTGCCATGTCGAACAAATCCCAGATGCAAAGTGAGCGGCTATGGTGTATGTCGTGCAGCGGACATTCAACTAAATCTTCAAATAATAATGACAGATTTTGAAATAGAAGCAATGAACGTAGTTAGGCATATTTTTTCAAATAAATAAATAAATGCAGAAGTTATACAGACAACTATGATTGTGGAAACACATGCCATTATAATTAATAAATAATCTAGTTATTAATGTAATTAATGATGGTAACATTGGGAGAGAGCAGCGGGTCGGCGTGCGTTCCATACATATCACCGTGGTGAGAGCGGCAGGGTGCAGGACCTATGAGTGCGAGCAGGGTTCATGTTGCCTGACTAATGGCTAGTGCTCTGCGGAATTAGATCTTTCAACTCATTCTCTAGATTGAAGTTGATCAGAACAAACTCGGACGTATGTGTCAGATGACAGGCTAAACCTGGCTTCGCTAAGAAAAGAACATGACATTCTAAGACAAGTCAACTATGACAACATCATAATCGCCTTCATACAGAGAAGCTTATACAGAAACCAATAAACAAGAATGACCGGAAGTGACCATGATTCAAAGTTCATGTCTATTGATGACTATTGATTGTAATTCATTGCTAAAGCTAAATGTATTTGTAAATACTAAATATGGAGAAATTTACATTAAAATGTAAAAGTTATGTTTACTTTTGTGGCTTATAATTAATAAAAAATAACCTGATTTATAAATGAACGACATTGAAAATTTCTAATATCTTTAATTTTCTCATCCTTACGGGTACAACAGTATTTTATAACTTACGAATCAGTCATATTTTCAAGCCAGACAGGCAGAATATTTGGCGCGAAACCAAATCCATGTTACACCATATTTTCCAAATTTGGCGTACGGACCTCTTCCGTATGAAGGGTGTTCCAACACCCAAACCCCCTGGTGGAGCCTACGGGTATTTTCTAAATCCGGCCCTGGAGAGCAGGAGTAGTGTGAGTGAGGACGGCAACGCGGTAAAGGAGGATCGCGACACTACATCCTGGCTAGTGGCTACATACTCGTCACGCACGGCTAGACCTAGCACGGCACCTAACTTCTCTGCAAACAAAATACAAGACCAGCTGTGATTTTGTATGTGATAATTGCACACCGGTTGCTCAGTCGTGTAATGTTAACGCAGCGCTTAACTAGTTTTTTATTTAAATTGTTGCATATTCTCGTATACGTATAGTAAGTAGAAGATTAAGTTTATAAATGCTATTCATGTAATGTGCTGTGACATATTTTTAATATTAGTAATTTTGTTAATACTTTGTTAATAATTCAACTACTGTGTTGAAAATCATTAACGGTTTCAATTAAATTTATTATGAAGGATTCAATTTCGTGCTATGATCAACTCACCCTCTTGCCCAACAAATAATTCATGTTAGTTTGAAAGTTCATAATAGTGGCGGAAAGCAAATTAAGTAAAAAGAAAGAACGGACTTTTCAGCCACTTCGGAGAAAACCTCCTAACGTTTCGGGTAGTTAGAAACTCCACCCGTCTTCAGAGGACTACACTAATCTAGAACTACATTTAATTAATATCTTAGCAAGCATAACCTAGGACTATTCAACCAATATTTTACAATAGCGCTACATCATGAAAATTGATGGCTTGTCAAAATTACAATTACAAATATGGACAAGTAAAACAAGGACACGTTATAGAGATGAAACTACATGTTAGCCTTAACATACAATCAAGCTGAAAAACAAATAGCTGAAAAACACAGAGATGTGGTAAAGTAGTTATTAATTGAGGATCTCACCCAGACTCGGACCACGAACCTCGCACTACGGGGGCACGCACTAACTAACATCCCCGTAGGTCGGTAGTTGACAGCCCGGTCTGAAATGAGTGGAGGCGGGTTGGAAGTTTGGCACACAATGGAAACGGGGGAGGTTTGATGTTTTCATGGAGAGCGGCACATTAAAACATATATCTTGAAAACAAGAAAATATAACATTGCTAAGGCCTAACTGTATTTAGTGTGGTCTCCATGCTTCGCTCACATGGGCGTTCAGTTACAGAGACGTGTATGTGTGTGTTAGTTCAGTCTATTTCTGAGGGTCATTGGGTGTGTTCTGGTTTTATGTTATCTGTTATGACTTTTCTGGCTGAAATTGTTTACTGTTTTGAAAATGGGTTTTAAGCATAGGTATCAGAGGGGCCTAACTTCTATACTACTTTGGCTAATGGGATTGTCATTTAGTTTATCAAAGTTCCCTCTACAAATTTTCTTTTTGTAAATGTATGTTTCATGGTGGAAATTTTAACGTTATTGAAGTCAAAAAGTGTATTTCCCATGCGTGTTTTGCTAATTTTGAAGATGTGGTTTCTTCATATTTTAAATTCTTTTTGTGTTCGTTAAGGCGCGTCTGTAAAGGCGCTTGGTTTCTATATATTCCCTATCACATTCACGGCGAATGCTGTAGCGCAGTTTTTGAGTTGTTCCTCATTTTAGGTTTAGTTTTACAGGGTGTTGTCTAGTGTGTAATGTCCCACTAAGGCCCATTGTAAACAAAACTCCCCCAGCCGTAGAACTGTGCAGACACCTTTACCAATACTAAAACCATTACAGGACAGTCAGACTCACGTGTAGTAAACTCTAAACACTTTGTAAAGCCTCACCAAAGACACAACTAACAAAAGATGACAGATTGGTCAGTTTCGATGTTGAAAGTTTGTTCACTAACATCCCAGTCCATGAAACTACAAATAATTGAAAATAGACTAAATAGTGACCCTAACCTAAAAATAGAGAACCACTCTACCAGTAAACGTGATAATGGAATGCTAAAACTTTGCACCGAATGTAACTATTTTGAGCTAAATAATAGAATTTATCGCCAGGATGAAGGAATGGCCATGGGGTCACCACTATCACCTGTCTTTGCCAACATCTTCATGGAAGAGTTCGAAAAAAAGCCATAAACACCTCGAACTTCAAACCGAAGGTGTGGTTGAGATACGTTGATGACACTTTTGTTATCTGGAGTCATGGCGATGAAGAACTGGACAACTTCACTAAACACCTAAACAACACCTCACCAACAATAAAACTAACAGTAGAAAAAAGAAACAGACAACACACTTCCATTTCTAGATGTTAAAGTAGTAAGAGAAAATGAACTTTGAAAACCTCGGTACACAGGAAAAAAAAACACACTGGCAGGTACTAAATTTCAACTCTAATCACTCCACATCAGTTAAAGAAGGGGTAGCTTTTCCTTGTTTGATAGGGCCAAATCAGTCTGCCAAGATAAATTCAGTTTGGATGAAATAGGAAACATATCACAAGACCTTAAAATCAATGGGTATCCAGCTAAAACTATAAATAAATGCGCTTTGCCAAGACATAAACACAACAGGACACCACAACTGAAACCTAATGCATACATAAGCATACCATATATACCTAAAGTTTCAGAAAAATAAGAAGTAGCTAGGAAGTTTAACATAAGAACTGCTTTTAAAACCCAAAATACACTTAGACAACACCTCTGTAAAACTAAACCTAAAAATGAGGAACAATCCTCAAAAAACTGCGTTTACAGCATTCGCTGTGAATGTGATAGGGAATATATAGGTGAAACCAAGCGCCCTTTACAGACGCCTTAACGAACACAAAAATTTAAAATATGAAGAAACCACATCTTCAAAATTAGCAAAACACGCATGGGATCATGAACACACTTTTGACTTCAATAACGTTAAAATTCTCACCATGAAACACATTTTACAAAAGAAAATTTGTAGAGAACTTTGATAAAACTAAATGACAATCCATTAGCCAAAGTAGTATAGAAGTTAGGCCTCTGGATACCTATGCTTAAAACCCATTTTCAAAACAGTAAACAATTTCAGCCAGAAAAATTCATAACAGATAACATAAAACCCAGAACACACCCAATGACCCTCAGAAATAGACTGAACTAACACACATACACGTCTCGTAACTGAACGCCCATGTGAGCGAAGCATGGAACCACACTAAATACATTAGGCCTTAGCAATGTTATATTTTCTTGTTTTCAAGATATATGTTTTAATGTGCCGCTTCTCCCATGAAAACATCAAAACCCCCTCCCCGTCGGCTGTGTGCCTCAAACTTCCCCAACCCGCTCCCCTCCACTCATTTTCAGACCGGGCTGTCAACTACCGACCTACGGGGATGTTAGTTAGTGCGTGCCCCCGTAGTGCGAGGTTCGTGGTCCGAGTCTGGGTGAGATCCTTTCAATTAATAACTACTTACCACATCTCTGTGTTTTCAGCTATTTGTTTTTCAGCTTGATTGTATGTTAAGGCTAACATGTAGTTTCATCTATAACGTGTCCTTGTTTTACTTGTCCATATTGTAATGTAATTTTGACAAGCCATTTTTCATGATGTAGCGCTATTGTAAAATATTGGTTGGAATAGTCCTAGGTTAGTGCTTAAGTTAAGATATTAATTAAATGTAGTTCCTAGATTAGTGTAGTCCTCTGAAGACGGGTGGAGTTCTAACTACCCGAAACGTTAGGAGTAGTTTTCTCCGGAAGTGGCTGGAAAAGTCCGTTCTTTCCTTTTACTTAAAATAATTCATTCGAGTAATAATTTGTTTTTATCTCCCTTCATTTCATCGCGGCTGTGTTTTGTTAAGTGCAATATACAGCTTTAATGTCACAACATTTGTAAATTTGATCAAACACTTCACACTCGTATTCGCCAAAACTATCGTTGAACTGTTGTACACTACATATTTTCTTATTTAAGTCTTTGATCCTTCCAGAAATTTGTTCGAAAATAGAAAGAGTTCAAGACTCTATCACGAACCAATGTAACTTTTACTTTGCAAACAAATAAAGAGTTAGGTAAAAAATTAAGCCACTGGTTTATTAGAGTATCGATTCTTTATAACAGGTAATTCATACCGTATAAAGAATCGTTATACCATTTTATTTCACACAGAACAAAACAAAATATACTGTATAGTGTGTAATTTGAGATAAAACAGCCCACTACTTTATGAGCTTGACAATTATTACATTTTAAAATAAATTCTTTATTGGAAGCTTTTGAACAGCAGATAGGTCAATTATACAGCGCATTAATATACATAATATTTTGATATGCTTGAATACAGCAGCAGACAACTTTAACTGAACTTTTACTTATATCAATAAATTACTTAACTACAATAAATATATACAACATAATAAATATAGATAATACAATAAATGTAGAGAGACAATAAATATAAATGCAAACGATTAATTGAGATGTAACTGAATTGAGCTCACACCCCGTACCAAGGCACTTAAATAGTAAACATTGTAACAATCCTATACAACAAGATCAATTCAAAATGATATACACATATTTTATGATATGTAATTATTATAACCAAATATTAGAATAACAATTTTACAACAACTCTCTCCCTACTCTCCAGTACAATTTGGTCCCAGTATCATCACGGTTTCTCAGAAGGCTGACCGGGTTTTGTAAGAATAATCCAAATATAAAAATAACCAAAATTACTATCAGGGATTTTTAGATTCCCTGCATGCCTTTCAAATATTCTTGTTCTAAAAATAAATATGCTTTCTAAATATATATATTTGATTTTCAATTTCTTTACAACTAATTTCAACCTAATGGTGACCGCCAGCTACAATGCATTTATCCAGCCTTCCGAGGAAGGTACCTGATGTCATGATACCTGATACCACACTTTAAAGAACACAAGTAAGTCGCGGTCGCGGTGGAGGTACCAAGTCGTGTACCAAGAGCAGACGTCTCAGCCGCAGCTTATCAGACTCTACTCCGATCACAACATCGCCCGAACACCCCAGTACGCCCAGTGCATCCAATACCATGGCTGTTAACATGGACGTATTAAAGAATCTATTAGATGAAATGAAAAAAGAAATACTTGACAGCCAGGGAAATATTGAGAAGGAACTTGGGAAGGCCCTGGATCACTGCTCTGAGAGAATAGAAGAGAACAATAAATTAATAAAAGCACAACAGGAAACCATATTGAAGCAGCAGGAAACAATAGGCAAGCTTGAGGAGGACAATAGGCAACTGAAGCGGCAACTAAAGGAAGTGGCTAAAAGACAGGGAGACCTTGAACAATACTCCAGAAGGAATACGTTGAGATTTTGTATTCCAGTCTCCTGATGAAACAGTCACTTCTCTGAGAAATACCGTATAGAGGTGGGAGCAGCCCTTGAGTCCAGCTCAGTGAAGATGGGATCGATGCCTGCCATCGCATCAGCGGGGGCGAGAATCGTCCTACTTCTGGCATAATAGTCAAGTTCCTGAGACGTGAGGACCCGGACCACTACTGCAACGGAAGAAGAGAGAGACTTCTACACGACATCTGAAAGGACATACCACGGACTCAGTTATCTACGTCAACCCTTCGCTAACACCGGCCAGGCGTGTACTTCTTGCAAAGGCGCGTAAGTTGAGATCTGACTTTGTTACAAGTTTGTGTGGGCTGACAGGGTAGGGTCAAAGTGAGAAAATCTGACGAGAAGGGCTGTAGAGTGATTCTATTGAATGATGAGGACGACCTAAATGCGCTTGTTAAGAGGGAGTCAGATGCTAAAATAGTTGTGGGTGAAGGTAATGACTAAATGTATCAATGCGGTAGAATGTCTTGTCCAGAATATTCACATTAATTTCTTAATTCATCAGAATCTGTATTTTCTTTCTTTCATATTTATTTAAAATATTGTTTAGATGATTACTAATGAAAAGATAAATATTTATTATCAGAATGTAAGAGGCCTGCGTACAAAAACCTTTTCACTCTTTTGAGTCAGTATTGAGTGAACAGTTTGACATAATTGCCTTGACAGAAACGTGGTTGACAGATGGAATAAGCAGCAGTGAATTGTTCGATGATCGGTAGTTGTTATCAGATCAGAGATAGAGACGCGCAGCGGAGTGGTAGAGAGGGGAGGGGTATTGCTGGCGGTTCACAAGCGTCTACATGTCAGTCAGCTGACTGTAGCTGCGGTTGATCAGCTGGGCCAGACATTCGAGTTCTATAGCCTCGTTCCCACGAGTGATCCGTCATGCCACACACCCCAGATGTCGGCGGTGCGGTGCATAACAGGTCGGAACGATGCGTCTGTCCCCGCCTAAACAGCGCGAGTTGGCTTGCCAGACGCCAGACGCTACCTGTAGAAACGCGGTAAACTCACCAAACATCAAAGGCCTGCTGTCTGAATTGAGGCGCACCTTGTATCAGCTGTGGGAGACACGGGGCTGCAGGAACGGCCCCGCCTCAAAATACACAGGCGGCCCGCTGTCCTGTGTACTGACCCAGTTGCTCCTGGTCGAAAACAGGTCAGGATCCTATTCATGGTGCGCATGCCTCACTTGACCTGTTTATATAAATGTTGTTTATTTTCCGTCAAAAGCCCACGTAGTTTTGTATGATAATTATTTTGAAATCTTTGAAAATAATTTAATGTTGAGAATTTGGTAATAATTGAGATTTTAATCAACCTGAAATTAATGGATTAAGTTGTAACTTTATGTCTGCCGGAGCAATTGTTAAAAATATGTATAATTTCATGTCAATGTTTAATCTTGTTTTGCATAATGATGTTTTGAATTGTAGTAATACCACACTTGATTTAGTTATTAGCAACATCTCGCCTATGTCGGTTACTCGGTGTGATAGCCCTCTGTTACCACATGATAACTATCACCCTTCTCTGATTATTACTATGTGCTTTCATCCAAAAAAGCAGCACAAACAATCTCCGATTAGTATTGAATACTATTGTTATAAACAAGCTGACTTTTTAAGTATGTATACTAGTTTAAGAGATTGTAATTGGGATACATTATATAGTATTAAGAATATTGATTTTGCACTTACTGAATTTTATAATAGGATATTTCTGATTTTTGATGGATGTGTGCCTAAAAAGGCCAATGTAGCTAAAGCTAAGTATCCTTGTTGGTTTACGCGAGACATAATTAGTTCTATTAAGGTTAAAAATAGGGTAGCTCGAAAGAGAAATATTTCCAAACATCATGATAAACTATTTAAAGACCTTAGAAGTAGTGTTAAACTTAAGATTAAGGAAGCTCATAAAGAATATATAAGGTCTGTGGAAAGACACGTGAATACAGATTCTAGGCATTTTTGGAGCTACGTAAAATCAAAACGATCGTCCTCCACTGATTTCAAAAACTTGGATATGAAATACAATGGCGTAGCCATTCCAAAACATCAAATTTCCAATACATTTGCTGACTTCTTCAAATCAGTTTTCAACGAAGATCCTTCGGGTGATAAAGTTCCTTCGATGGGCTTTTCAATAAGAACAATAAATCAATCATTTTACTCCTTCTGAGGTCCTGTCAGCTATCAATCATTTAAAGTCTAAGAAATCTTCTGGCCCTGACAGCAT
Organism: Matsumurasca onukii; assembly: GCA_018831715.1. Classification (NCBI taxonomy): domain Eukaryota; kingdom Metazoa; phylum Arthropoda; class Insecta; order Hemiptera; family Cicadellidae; genus Matsumurasca; species Matsumurasca onukii. The sequence goes on from CM032067.1 coordinate 21,561,994, forward strand.
TCCTGCCTATGTGGTAAAGGGTTGTTCGAGGTCCTGGCTAAGCCACTTTGCTATCTGTTCAATCTTTCGCTATCAACATGTATTTTCCCTCAACAGTGGAAGGAGGCTAAAGTGGTTCCTATTTTTAAATCTGGTAAGATCGAATTTATTGAAAATTATCGTCCAATATCATTAATAAACTCTTTCGCTAAGGTTTTTGAGTCCCTTCTTTACAGACACATATATGCTTCTATTAAATCCAAAATATCTCCTCAACAGCATGGGTTCCTTCCTTATAGATCCACTGTTTCTAACTTAATGGAATTCTCATATGACATATCTTCTAGCCTTGACATTGGTAGAAGAATGGACGTAATATACACTGACTTCTCGAAAGCTTTTGATAAAGTTAACCACTCAATTCTTCTAAAGAAACTATCGTCCTTTGATTTGTCTGAATCATTAGTAAATTTCATAGCGTCCTATCTAAAAGACCGATCACAATTCGTGGTAGTTTCGAATTCTAAGTCAAAACCTTACTTAAACGCTTCAGGCGTACCACAGGGATCAAACCTCGGTCCTTTATTGTTTTTAGTCTTTATAAATGATTTGCCAAGTTTGATTACTGATTCAAAATGTCTTCTTTATGCCGATGACTTAAAACTGTATAGAGAAATAAATAGTGATAGGGATGTATCTTTTGCAGTCTTCTCTATAAGAAAATAATTTATTGTTGAATGTCAATAAATGCTTTGTGGTATCATTTTCTAGAAAGAGAGACATTATTCCTTACGTATATGAGATAAATGGTTCTTCACTTAATGTTCGTACACAAATCAAAGACCTAGGAGTTATTTTTCTTCTTCCTTTAAATTCGACACTCATTTAAATTCAATCATCAGCAGTTCGTATAGAATGTTAGGTTTTATTATTCGAAATACAAAAATGTTCACATCTATAGACCCCCTTATTAAATTGTACTTTTCTTTTATTAGAAGTCGACTAGAGTATTGCTCCCTATTTGGGACCCCTTTTCTCTTCAAAGCATTCACTTAATTGAATTAGTTCAAAATAAATTCATGAGATATTTATATTTCAAACGTTTTAATGTTGCATGTCCTAGAGATCTTTCAACTGATATTTTAAGAAGATTGTTTTGCCTTGAAAAACTGTCAAAAAGAAGACAAAAAACAAATGTCTTATTTGTGTTCAAAGTACTGCATAGTTTAGTTGATAGTTCATTTTTGTTAAGTAAAATTAAGTTATACGCCCCAAGAAATAATTTAAGGCCAACTACAGTTTTCTTTATACCTCGAGTAAACACTGTACAGTTTTATAATTTTCCTTTGTTCAAAGGTTTTCATTTACTGAATATGTATAGAACAGAAATAGATTTGTTCATTACCAATATCAAGTTAGTATCAGCTCAAGTAGATAGAGTTTTAACAAGATAATATCCACTTAAGCTTAGATTTTTAGTTGTAATTTTTTATATGTACATGTATATTGCTCAAGATGCGTTTATTTTATTTGGAATTAGCATAAGCTCGTACAGTTGATTATTTTATTACTACCTATTTATAAACAAAACACTATTTATTTCGTGTATTTTTTCTAATAATGTACTGTTATAATATATATGTTCTTATTTTGTATTATTGTCAAAATAGCTGTTTTGGGTATATCCTGTAGCTATTATGTAAATTGTAATAAATAAATAAATAAATAAAATCGGCTGTAATTAGGGCAATGAAACGCCGTTTAAGAGTTTATCCATTACGCAGTGTGTCTTTAGCAATCTTTGATGTCCATATAATATCCTCAAAGTAGATGGCAAAACCCCAAAGCGAGCTCTAAAAACGCCGGATACCACTTTAGTTTTAACCCATTTTGAAACTCTGCAACTCAAAATCATTGAAATTATGGAAGTGAAAATTTATTTATGGGTTTAGCCCATAAC
>CM032067.1:21564032-21585060 GCA_018831715.1 Matsumurasca onukii
TCGTTATTTTAATTGTGTGTATCTTGGTTATGTTTCAGGGTTTGAGTTGATCGGCAGCAACGATTAGACAAATGTACATGAGAAATCTTGATGTTGTTACCAAGAGAGAAATATGAAGGTGAATAGAAAGAAAGGTGGGATCACGGAAAGGTTGGAACATTCAAACACAAGAAGTTAAAAGTGGTGTCAGTTCTTATGAAATTGCAGTTTTAAGGGTCAGCCTCAGCTGAGCGATGCTTCAATACAAGGGTTTACGGCGTCCGCTTTTCACCTTCAAACAAAAAAAAATTTTACATTTATTTATTTATTTGTTTCACGGTAATACACCATTTTACATATACAGTACTGAAATTTTTGCATTTCGATACTTATACAGAACCAGAAAAATGCGTATACTTAATGCTAATGAAAAGACAGCTGGATAATAACTAAAACTAAAAGACATTGAAATAAATACACATGCACAAGATATTGAATAAATAATTGACAATGGTACATAAAGGCCTTATATGACAATATATTATTAAATATTTTAACATTTAAATTGAACGCACTTATTATTAATAAACATGATGACATATTTGGAAACTACAGGAGATTTCTGACAAAATTATGTGTTTTAATGTACACAATTGAGTTGAAAAGCACTAAAACTTGGACAATTTTAAAGTTTGTTTGTAAAACTATTGAACAACTTATGAGAAATCAGGCTCTTTACACGCAGTAGGAACACTCTTCTAGTTTCCTAATACTTCATGTTTATTAATGTAAAAATCATTTTAAATGGTGAAAACGGACGTCAAACACTTCCAAGAGCTTGGTTTGACAGTTAGGCTGCATCAGTTGAAAGAAAGCCCGTTGTTTAGTAGCCCACAACCTCCAACCATCACTGCTAAGTACTACACTAGAGTCCTGCTAATCCGAACTAACTGGGACCAGAACCTGTTCAGATTAGCTAAAATTTGATTAAGCAAATTTTGGCATATATTGGTGCAATTATTTTATATTGACCCTATATGAGGGGGTACCCAAAAATAACGGGAATTTCATTATAAAAAGCTTATTTTCTTCTTTTTTTTACTAATTTACATGTATACCTTCAGTATACTCCCCATTTAGTGTAATGCATTTGTTCATTCGATGCTCCCACGGTTTAAAACACCCATCATGCCCCTTAATCTGAATGGCTGCACGCTCCATCCTCGTTTGCCTTTTCACTCCTTCATTTTCGTCATAACAGTGATATTTTATGTAATTTTTCATTATGGGGAACATAAAAGTCGCAAGAGGGCAAGATTTGTTGAGTATGGGTCGTCAGGAAGGGTGGTCATGCTGATATTGGCCAAAAACTAGCGCACTGAGATGGCTACGTGGGCAGGCGCATTGTCATGATGAAAGAACCAGTCTCCATATCGCGCCAAAATTTAGGTCTGAGTGTGTTGAAATTCAATTTGAATTTCAACACACTCCAGAGAGCAAAAAAGCATTTTCAATGGTCCTCCGACGGTCTTCTTGCAATATTGACGGTTTTTTCTTATCAATTTCACCAGTCCAAGAATTTGAAGGTCGTCCAGGACGATGCTTGTCTTCAATCGACGTGGCGCCATCTGGAATTTGGGAAAAATACTCATTACACTCTGGTTTGGCTCAAAACATCGTCTTTGTAAGCTTTTTTTATAATTGCAACCGTTTCTGACTGAAAAAAAAGCAAAAACCTCACTGCTGAACTTTGTTTATTGAATTAAACCGTCAAAACAAAACAAGGCAGAACAAAAACTACTTTTAGAAAAATGCACACAGCTCCTCTTGCTACCCCACCGAGTGGATGTGTTTTGTTTAAAGCTATTATTTGAGCGCATACTTCCGTGTATAGTGCTTCATTGTGAGTGCTGATTTGTTATTAAACACGTATAGTATGACATAACTTGGAAAACTAGTTTTACTTATTTTTCCCACTCAACAAATTGATAATTTTGTTCTTCCCAACAGTGTTCGGATTAGCGGGACTCTAGTGTATTTTCAATGTATATGACTAGATCTTAATTTGTATAAACGCTAAATAGCTTATTCATTACTAAAGACATTTGAAGACAAATGTGTGGGACTTGAACCCGGGTGTCTCACTTGCAGAGTGATTTACGCTGAGGCCGGATGGTGTAATGGTCAGCATAATCACCTGGCAAGTAAATGTACATGACTGTTATTGTTTACTATTTTGTGCTAATGTAGATAAAGATTGCTTCGCTAAAACACTGAAAATAAAACACAATTAAATGCAATTTTATGGATAGTGACGTTGTACCAAAAAAAGTGGAGTTTGCTTCCGTGGTACTTATGTTGATCTCTACCTTTCTTTCTATTTACTTTGGGAAATTTAAACATTAAACAAAAATAGTAAAAGATATTTCAAACCAGCTTGATGACTGTGATATAATGAACTATTTTCTTGGCTTATAGGTATAGTGTTTCGCAATATTATTATGATTGCTTTTCAAGCAATGTTTTTGTTTAATAAAACATCGTATTGTGATGTAATCTTCACACTGACTGTTAGTTAACTGTGATAAAGAAGTGCCGCTATATTTATGTTTGTAGGTTGATTTTGTTGCATTTATAGATTAACTAAACCTTTTTATAGCACATAGAATAGATAACTCTTTATTGCACAAGTTTTGTAGTCTTCAAACTGACTGTTAGTTAACTGTGATAAAGAAGTCCCGCTATATTAATTTTATGTTGTAGTTATTGATTTTGTTGCATTTATAGATTAACTAAACCTTTTTATAGCACATAGAATAGATAACTCTTATTGCACAAGTTTTGTAGTCTTCAAACTGACTGTTAGTTAACTGTGATAAAGAAGTCCCGCTATATTAATTTTATGTTGTAGTTATTGATTTTGTTGCATTTATAGATTAACTAAACATTTTTTATAGCTCATAGAATAGATATCTCTTTATTGCACATGTTTGTAGTCTTCAAACTGACTGTTAGTTAACTGTGATAAAGAAGTGCTGGGTATATTTATGTTGTAGTTATTGATTTTGTTGCATTTATAGATTAACTAAACGTTTTTTATAGCACATAGAATAGATATCTCTTTATTGCACATGTTTGTGTTATTGTGATATATTGCACACATTTATTTGAACACCAATACATTATCCATTTTGTTAACACAATACATATAGTTTCTTTTTTATTTCATGCCCTAACTTCATAAAATTTACTTTTATTCTTTGAATGTACAACCTTAATTAGGCGTTATTTTCATAAGAGCAACAAACAAAAGTAATAAATTCTAAACATTCCCGCGTAATATTAATACAGCATATCTTCATAACAAATTGTGTGTGGCGAAAGTTGGATTTTGCTGATCGTTAACGCTACACACGGTTTTGCTTCGCAGAATTGAGCTTGTAGCAATATTGTCCACGATTAACTTTTAAGCATCATTACATTTAAAAAGGAAGGATTACTTTCAAACGTGGAAATGTTCAACGAATTATTTATGTCTTCACGTGAGAAGGTAAGTACTTTGTAGCACAATGTTGAATACTTCTAACCCTGCGGGAACATATAATTAACTTTAACATTCAGAACACTAAAACGCTGTCTAGTTGAAAAATAATTGCTGATTACTTCAGACAAGTAATTTTCTAATATCGTGTGTTATGTTTTAGGTTACTTTTCACCCTTCGTTTCTTCTTGTTCACAAAAAAACAATGGAAAACGTCTGCAATAATATTTTAAACGTGTGCAGAATTATTCCTAATAATTGTAGTCCACATTTTGGTTAAATAGCTCTTTGTCACTTTTCAACAAAAGTTTGATTAGTTTTTAAATTATCTGCTAAAAAGTCTTGAACACAAGTATTAAGACTGATGAAAGTTTGAATTTCTAAGGTATTTTGTGTTTCTGCAGTAAACAAAGGGTAGTATCATCTGCAAATTGGATCACTTTTCCATAGTGTATTGAATTTTAGCATTATTTACATATGTATATTATTAAAATAAAACTGGTCCCAGCACTGATCCCTGGGATTCCAAAGCTAATTTTGATTTCCTTCAGCTTAATTGGCAACTTGAACACATTGTGTCCGGTTATACAGATAAGACTGTATCGAGTTATATGGCAGCCCCCTGTGAAATACTTGTTTAATGTTATGTGAGATTTAAAAGTATAGAAAAAACCATCAGTAAAAATTTAACACCACACAACAACTCAAAAGTTTGTGTAATATTAACAGCAATTTGTGTTGGATTAGCAGAGAATGAAGTGGACACTACTTCTCCTGGTGACACTTGCAGTTTTGTTTGTGCCTAACAACAGTTTTCCTCAAGGAACTGTGCCATGTAATGAAAGCAGAGGAGAATCCTGTGAGGAAAACATGCCTCCGCCCACGTCCGGAACCTGTTGTTCAGACGGTAAGAGAACTCGTAACACTATGAAGCTGAAGCCTGAGTCCTGCTCGGGCTGTCTATTGAAGTAGTTACCATGCTTGCTACTAGAGCGCTAGTGTTCCACACAAGCTTGAACACTTACTGCGAGGACAGCTCCTACTAGGTGTGAGATTTTTTTTGCGAGAGGAGGGAAAATCTGCTTTACAGATACCTTGAAGGGTACCTACCATACAGTATGCATGGGATGTTCGTAAGCTCAATAATTTTTTGGATGGAAAACTCTTCATCCCAGGGAACCCACTAAAAACCCATCCTCCATGTCTTCACCCTTGAGTTTAGGTGTGAGGTTGGCCGTGTGGTCTAAAGCGTCAGCTGACGAGATGGCAATTTAGGTCACACGGTTGTCGCGGGTTCAATCCTGCAGCAGAAGCATCCATATTAAGTTTACTTACGTGGGGTGTAGTGATGGGGAAGGCTCACCTTAAATAAACGGTGACCGCACAGGTGGAAGTTGGCAGGGAGTTAAATATGGATCGCTAAAACACCGGTTTTGCTACAGAAGAGAGGACAGGTTTTTTGTTGTTTTTGGGACTATTACACTACCATTAAGAGTATGTAAGTAAAGACATTCTATTAAGTCACTGTATGAGTAAAATAAACAAAAAATATGGAAAACTGTAATTTTTTAACAAAATTGGCCTATTTTTAAAAGTGTTAAAAATCTGATTTTCTTAGCCATTTCTCTTTCGAGTGATCTCTTTTTGTCTTGACAAAAGCCATGGTAGAGCTGAAAATTTGACAGTTTGCGTTCTCCTATGTGTTTCTTCTTTATTCAGATTAGCCTGCTCTTCTTTCTATTATACGTTTTTTTCAGTAGAAATATTCCTTTTTGATAGAATAATTATCTTAAAGTGATGTATTTTATAAATGGCAACCGCTGAACCCACTCTGGATGTTTTAAACTAGTTAACGCAGTTAAATTTCGAAATGATAGAATGAGGTTTTGTACATTTTAAATTTGTGTAGTTCTATAGTAAATGATGAGAAAACTGATCTGTTTTCTTTTTTAAATATAGTAAGTTTTTTCATGTCAGTTTACTCTTCATTTACCATAAAAAAAAGTTTGCCCACAAATTAAAAGTTTTAAAATTGTTAACATAGGTAAACCACAAATCTGTTTCAATGGAAGCATAAAGCTAGTGCGCCTGCTGCATATAAACTCTAAATTATTATTTAGGTTCTTTAAACCTTGATTTTCCCATCAAAACGTAAAACTCGAATCATCGTAGTAAATACAGTACGATCTCACTTATCCGGCCCTATATCGATCGGAAGCGCCGGATTAGCGGAAATGCCGGATTAGTGCAGGTTCACTAAAAAAGACTCAATTTGCCAGGAATAATCTGTCTTACATTAAAGGACGATTCACTACTCTTAAGAATGATTCAATTTCATTCTTAATCTTCCTTAATGTCTGTGAGTTTTTGATTTGACGATGTTAACTTATCACTACTTTCTAATCTTTTTAAAATAACTTTTTACAACACTCATTAAGTAGTAACATGTTTACGTTTTGGCGATATCTCACGACCTACACTGAACGGAAGCACCGATGAGCAATAAACAACACACTTTGGTCACACGCTTTACAGATAAGTAGAGACTTGAAAACAAGTGGCTAAATGACGTGGTCACAGCGCCGGATTACTGGACGTGTCGGAGTGGCAAACGGCCGGACTATAGAGACTGTACTGTATATTGTGTGGCAAGGAAGTTTTAAGTTTTGGCTTTTATGTGCAACAGCTCATCATTGGCTGTATGCTTCTATTAAAACACTTCCCACTTTTGTTGTTAATCTGCCTAAAATATTGTTTGCAAATTTTCCCACATTAAATTCCCATTCCGATAGAGGCAGCTCAGGCTCTATCCAACTGTCTCAGAACACACATTATTTGACAAATAATATACTATAGTAAAGTAAGTTTCCAAAACCGTTGTGTGATTCAATTTTGTTGTGGTGCTGCAGTACTTATAATGTGTTTTACCTTCCGGATACTGTGTATTAATTTTAAACATATAGAATGGCTCCTGTGTTCAATTTCACTATGTTTGATTGCTTAGTTGTTAACTCTATGTTCTTTGGTTCCAGATTATTACCAAGGATAACACGCTGGCAAGCCGGAAGCCTGATTATAAGGCACAGATTTAAGTCGAATATTATTATAATTATTTGTACCATCTTTATCTGAAAATAAAACTGTTTGCATTAGTTTTTGTTCCAAAACCGTAAAATAAAACTGTTTATTATCTAGATAAAATTGCATTATTTTGAACGTAAACTGTTACTAGATTCAAAATTGATTATTTTGAACGTGCCACCATTTGAATCACTCTCGTAAAATTTAGAAATTTCGTGGTCCCATTGTATCCCTACTGGAAGTAATAAATTTTAGTTCAAAAGTATTGCCGACCTTGTATTTCTTATTCTTTAGTTTACTAGAAGACTCGTGGTGGGTTGGAATCATGCAAAGCTCATCACTCTGCTGTCGCATGTTCGATCCCGCAGTCACCACTTACATTTGTAAAGGTACTATGCGGTAACGCTAGGTAAAGTTGAGGTTGAGTGGTAGAGAGGAATTTGAAGTGCTAGATTTAGATTAATGCGGAAAAAGTGGCTCTAGACCACGCGTAGGTCAACCCTTTGGTTTATTGTGCTGGCTCCCTGTTCTCCTAATTAGGCAGCCCCACCCCGTTTGCTTACAAAGCTCGAGGATCACGCTACCCAATTCAGATGGGTGTAACTCCTGCCACTCAGAAGACCCCTTCTCCTGGCCTCAAGGGACTCGCATTTGATAAGAATGTGTTTTGCGGACTCGGAGTCAGCTCACATAACCTACACACTTCACTACATAGGTAAAGGGGGGGTCAAGACTCACCTATGTTGAAAATCTAATATGTATAACAAACATTAGTACACAAATAATGAGAGGTTTGAAAATTCTATAGTTTGTCACCCGATCATCGCAAACAATTAAATCCTTAAAATTAAAAAGGTTGTTCATTATTCCTGCATTGCAAATAGGTTGACTAGCTGAAAAATGGGAATAGTTTGCTCCTCATCCTAACCTAATACTCAAATAAACTACCCTAGGTAATTAACTAGTAGTAAAATAAACATTTGTAACAATTGATTAATAGGGACAAAAGTTGGGCTAATAATATATAAATACTCTGTGACTTGGCTATTGTTTATAAAACTATTTCATTAAAAAATCTTGATTCACCCTGACGACCACAGATCACAAAAACTCGTCCTGCAGAGAGAATTGTATTGACACTATATAAATAACCTTAAATAATAAATAGGCATACGATTATCAGCCATTTATACAAGAAGTACCGAAAGTAAAGAGCGTGTGACGTATTTTTTGTACCTGCATTATACAAATAAAAACCTTTTACATATTATTTTGAGTAAAAAATAGTTATATGTAGTCTTTACCTTCATTTTTTATTGTGTTAACAATCATAAAATGTAATCTATCATTTAGTATAGTGTGTATACAGTTATATCGAAATAAATAAAATTTACTCTGTGTTCATGACATCACTTGAAGTTAGTTTCTCAACCTGCACTACGGACAGACATTTACGTGGTCTTTTACTCCTTGTTTACCACATCATAAAGGAAAAACACATTTCTAATTTTATCAAAATCAGACTACTCATTCCACTGCTAAAGCGAAAAATAACTATTTGGCCGCCATTTTGAAACAAATAAAGTATAAACAGATTTTAATAATTCTAATTGAGGATTCTTTTAATTGGCAAAAAAACTGTCTGAATAGTTGCAATGAAGAGAGATATGCAGGCCAGCATTCAAAAGTTTGAAACTGTTGACGGTGCTTTGTCTCTAGATTTTGGAGACATGTCTCTTTTTCAAATCAAATTGCAAAATAATAAGAGGTAGTACTATACACTCTGGTGAAACTAGAGGCGGAGACAACTACCAAACTGGGAGACACAGAATGGTAGCTCATAACCTATGAAAGAGTGCTCTTTAGTAGGAGTATAATAAAACTTGTCTAAAATAGATGTGCATTTTACTATTTTTGAACAGAACTTAATTTAAGAATAGCCCTTGTATTTATTTAATGGTAGGCTTGTGTTGTTACAGGTAGGTTTCACAGACGAAGGGAAGATTACTGGGACATTGTCCATCTCCCCAGCTCCAGTTGCCGAAGTAAGTGTTGAACGTGAGGCACGCTTCCTTGTCTTGGTTCTGATTGGGTTCCTCCGGGTGGAAGTAGTGAAACCCTGAGATCCGAGACCAAGGGTTGACCCAGAAGCAAGGTTCTCCCTTCACTGGGCAGATGCCGCCGAGCCATATGTGCTGTTCTCCCCCTGTATATAGAGGACATCTTCTTACACAATCTAAGCTATTTATAACCAAAGGTAATGTTATTGTCAATACATTAGGCATAGGTGTCGAATTGCTGAGCCAGGAAAATAAACAGCAAAGACAGCGCTGCGAGGGAATTCTTTTAAGAGTCTCAAGTAGAGCCACTATGCACACGCAAGTTTGTTCGTTCTCAAAAATCCCACAATTAGGTCACATTTAATTCATCGATATCAGACCAACTTGAGCATGTGGAGCCGAGACGGGAGAAAGACGGCAGCACTATCTGTGCTTAGGCTGCCGAACTATGTTGATTTTGCTGCCTCAAACATGTGACACCTATGCACATTCTACTCACCATACCATTTTCTTTATCACTTCTTCTAATAGAAACTCTCATCAGCGATCGCACTCACTTCTTCGTATACTTCTAAATCTTTACTTTTTCTGAATTCATCTGCGATGACACGAGAAGGACAGCACAAACTGATGATTTGTGACTTAAGAACTTGCCTGGCTTAGGAAGAATTGTAAGGACCATTTCGTTTTCTGTTTGGGACTTGATGGTCGCAAGCGAGCTACTGTTTCTGCTGCAATACTTGTTAGCGGCGACCCAGTTCATCTATGAACGATAAGACAAAGGACATCGATGTTATTAACTTTTGCTGTTCAACAACCAACATATAATACAGGGTTATTACAAATTATGAGATCGATTTGGATCGTTAATATTAATGGATTAATTTGTTTCAATACCTTTTCAGTTGGTATTAACGTACCGACTCAGGGACGAAGTAGAAGCTCTTTTTTCCGGCTATCATCTCATACGTCTTGTTTCCAACTCCTTCAGATGATTTTACATCTGAAACATTAACAGTAGACTTAATCAACCGTTAGAAAAAGAGTGTCATGACTTTACCAGTTTGCAATCAAATTAAAATATTTAGCTGAGTATTTTCTCATAAAAATCGCTCTACAGTTCTGGGTAAGTAAAACACAATGTTCCGGCTGAAATAACTCAAGTCTTTGCCAGTCATTGAATTATAAACGGAACTTCAAATTCCTTGTTCATAATACATCGAGATTCCACCATTTATATTTGACCTAAAACAAACCGTTTAAATGTTTATGATACCTTACTCTGCATTATATTTTTAATTTAACAGGTGAAATTAAACAAGTTAAAGGTTTTGAACACAATGAAAACTACCAGTCTGTACATCATTGATGGAAACGTTGTGTGAAAACATGTCAATTTGAAGTTTAGCGCTGTAAATCTTTCCAGGCCCTCGAAAAGGTTACTTTTAGGGAACTGGTTTTGTTTGTCAAAGGAATTAACCTAGAGGTTTACTGAAGGAGCATTTGTACCTAATTTATTTCTTGGCGTAATTTTCTTTAGACTTTTTCTACATTTTGGTCTGCAACTGCCCTCATGAATGAGATATTTCCTTTTTTCTATCAAGGTTCATAAGTCAATTCTTTGTTTTTCTGGATATTTATGCGATAAGCTGTCATGTTTAATATTTATTGTATTTCATCAGGCTAGGTTCAAGTTTAAACATAGTGTAGGGATCCTGGACAATGAGTGGAGTTTCCCAACTGCCCTAAACGTAGGGACTAGTTTTCCCCATGGCCGGAAAAGCCAGAGATATAATTTCTGTAATGTACTGTCAACCATTTTTCAAGCTATTTTTAAAATGTTTTCTTGTTTAGCGAGGTGAAGTTAGGACTACAAATTCCTCTCTACCACTCAACCTCTACCTTTAGTTACGTAACTAATTGTTAGTAGTGACTGCAGAATTCAAACCCGCGCCACCAGAGTACTAATGAGCTGCCACGGGTCCGGTTAACTTTTACGTTACAAGAAGTTCACATTTGAAGTGAAAGGTTTTACCTGGTTGGCAGCCCTTGCTCATGTCACAAGGGTTTCCAGCGTAACCTAGCTTGCAACTGCATACAGCCTCGTTGTCAACGGAAACGTAACATTCTGTGTTTGGTCCACACTTGTCAGTACATGCGATAAGTAAACACTCGCCCTCGTGGCAATACGTGTCCAGACTACACTCAGAGTTGTTTACACATTCCGCAGCTGGAAAATCACCACATTGAAAGTGTAAACAATACAAATAATCATTGTTTACATATACATGTAGACCACTGTTTATAAAATTGCAAATATCTACTGTTATTAACATCTATATATTTGATTTGTTATTATATATTCTGTGAAACCCTCATCTCATTCAAAGTAAATCTCGTGTTTGTAGTACTAGAAAAAAATTATATGCTTCCATTTGGCTATGGCGATTGTTGATTCATGCAAATACAGGGTCATCCAGTGAACGTTGATGTTTCTGGAAAAGTCTCACCACATTAGTAATTTTTTGGGTTATTTACTTTTATTGGTGGTGTTAAACTGAAGACAAAAAGGTGGATTTATATTCAATGTTGGGTACAAAGAGAAGGTACCGAGTTGTGAACAGCTGATTCTTTTGATACAAATGTAAAGCTGAACAGATTAAAGTTTTGCTTGAAAACAAAAGCAGGAACCTAAATCTAACATAACCAACTTCCTGCTCTTCTACTTCACATCAAGCAGGTGCCTCTAAAGGAGTAAACTTGACCAATACTTTGAGAAGAGAAGCTGGAAAACGACTTTTTTCTGAATCCAACATTCTATGGAAAATCGCTTAGATTACTGAGATGCCTTCTTTCAACTTCGGGACTTACAATGTTTCAATTTATTTTGAGTAAAGCTTTGGTTTCCTAGAAAAGTTCACGCTATATTACAGCCGTAACACATCACACTCATCTAAAGTTAAGTTACTCTCATGATTTAGATTGATATTCACAGTTTAGTCAGACGACTATTAACAATAATTGAACAAATCATTCAATTTCAACAAAACCAGGACCAGCTGATGTCTATGCCAATTAAAAGATCATTAAATGATCTTTTTTCTCCTAGGGAATCAAAGATCATCAAAACAATCCTTTATTTACCTGGGTTAAAAGTGGCACTGTGAATGCATGTGTTTAAAGCAGCTGTTTTCAGAGCAGAAGACAAAAACAAATTTACCTCTTTGTTAATAACTAGACATAACCATCTTGTAACCTATTTCAGCCAATCATTGACTGAAGATGGTACTTCACAGCGAGACTGAAATATCTCAAGTTGACTATCATAATGTTGTGAACCGGAAGAACTAGATTATACATCTTGTAACCTCTCTGTAAAACTTTTTTCATTGTTATTATTGTAAACAAGTTTGTGTTTTTGTTGGAATAATAAATAAATAAAAGTAGTACTTTACCTTCCCCAAGTGCTTGATAGACAAAGAGCAGAGTTGCCAAACTGATAACAAAAAAACACTGCATCTTCAGCTAAGACCAAATTGTTCTGACCAAAAGTTCATCGTGTCGGTGCTTTTATCACAATAATTGAGGAAAACAAGTTTAAAATTAAGAAACAAATTGTTTTTAACTGATGAAAAATAGTTATCTGTAAAAAAACTTGATTGGCTAATACAACTGATAAAACAGTAATAAAACAATTTATATTCACATTGCAGTTATTGCATTATAAAGAGCAATCAAGTTGTGATACTTTCCAAACATCTGATCACGGAAAGAATATGTCGGTCAAAGGTCTTTGATTTTGTGATTATAATGTCATATGGTGAAGGTTCATACGGTGAAATCCAGACAATTATATTATGAACCAAGTCCATTATTTTGGAATTATAGCCAATATAACATGCAAGTTAATGAATGGAAGATATGTACATGTCTGTGTAAGTTGCCAGACAATTTTAACGATATCACATTCTGGATCAGATTTAACACCTGTGACATTTGACCATCCTTTGTCAATTAACACAATTAGTCAAATAACAGCTGAGGCTGAAATGCCTATGGGGATCTTGGTATGTGTAGACAAACAAAACAGTTATGTTCCTTACAATGATAAGTGTCATTCAGGTGTCCAGGTTGTGTAAAATAAGTAAAAGGCAGTTTGGAACAACAAATAAGTCTAGGTTAATTGTCAAGTACTTATTAAAGAGAAAACTTGTTATTCAATAACCTCTGTATGTTACCATGTATCGGTCATTTAAACTTGAATAACAAACAATTGGTTTAACATGGGTTGTAAACATTTTACAAGGAAAACTTTTATCTTTAATACTTGATATCAACATTGCGTTTCATTACAACAATTTTCAACATTAAAATCAATATTTTTGGTTATCACTTATGTACACGTATTAATTGAGTTGCTGTTTTATTTAACATACATTTTTGTTGCTCTTATAATTGAAATATACAAGACAATGTTAAATGACAGTTTCAATGTATAGTATTTAATTTAGTTTTGGTTGTATAAATTTAAGATGTACAATTAAAACTTTGCTTAAACATGTAGATTAGTATGAATCAAGAGTTAACATTAGCCTAAAGTAAAACCCTCCAAGTAATTTACTTTATTTCTGCTTTTACTTTTACATTGGTTAAAAAAGACTCTGTAATTTTGTAACAAATGTGCTGTACTAATATCCGTAAAATCTTTAGTATTATAAGTATTGTCCAAACTAAACAATCAAGAAAGTAAAATGTAATAAATTAAATGTACTGTCAAAACTAATTACTTACTTGCTATGGTAAGTATAATCAGTTTGTATATTTAAAAGTTAAACAATATAGAAAGTACTTATTTGTGCATTAAATAAATGTAATATTACCATTCAGATAAATAAAATATTTTACAGGATGACATGAAATGGGCTGTACAGTGACGGGCAGCAATGTTTCACTGAGGTGTCAAGATTTTGTAGTAGATAACACAAAGACTGCTGTAGTCACCATTGTGATGTGTAAACTGCACAGTAAAGTGTTCCAGCCTTCTCAGCACTTGACTGTGTCCTTACTGAACTCTGCATCACAGGAGAGTGAAGGTATACAGGGTGTTGGGTGACAGCACCACTGGTCTCTCCTGTAGATACTGGTATATGAACCCGCAACCAGTAGAGGTTTGTCAGTGTGAGTGACAGTTGTGGCAGGCTTCTGATCTGTCTCTATCTTCACTGTCATAGTGAACTGTCCGCTGCTGTTGACATAACACTGCGTTCTCATAATCTCTACAGCCAGAGAGTGAGTCTGCAGTGAGAAGCTGAATTGTCTTGTTCTGGTAAGCTCTCCCCTTCCCCCCAGGTAAACACTTAGTTCCTCAGACTTGACACACTCTACAGCTGGTGCTCTCCTGACTTGCATGTTGCTACATACTGCAGTCAAGGTCTCGGGTACGTTCTTGGTTGCTACAGCAGTACACACTGCTCCCACCTCCTCAATGGTCAAGATACCGGTTGGTATAACTTCCTTGCAGACCTCATCTGGAATGAGTACACACCCTGATGTGATGTAGAGGCTTCTCAAGCTGCTGTCGGAGAGTCTTGGGATCAGAAATAGTCCCTGGAATGTGTATAACATGTAGTAGTAAAACGTCCACAACAAAAATGTACTTTACAAAAGCTTGATTGAAATTGCATCATGCTTTTGATCCCTAACATTTTCAACAGTTTTCAAGAATTTAGTAATGTAGACGTTGAACATAATTTTTAGATTTAATAACCCAATTGAAAAACAACACGTAAGTAGGCTGTCAGTTACAACAAATATATCAAAACATTCAAATACAGGAATCAAAATTCTTCATTTAAATGCTCAATATGCCAATAATAAATTAGAACAATTAGATATTTTAACATCATAATTAAACCCAAATATGTTTATATTAAGTGAACATGGGTTTAGTAGCATGTTCACTGAATACTTTAAATTAAATAACTTCAACTAAATTGATATTTACTGCAGGAGAATAGCAAATTTGGAGGTAGCAATATTAAGCTGCCCGGTATTAAATGTGACGAAATAAAGAAAAAGCATTTTGAAATATCAGCTGTACAAGTTAGTGCGAGTATATCCTCAACTACAAATTCTTGATACCTTAAAAATAAATGGTCTAGCGGGTGATGAGGTCCCAGTAAAAGTGATAAAATTTGCAAAAGAACCCTATTGACACCTCTATTCATTTGATCAAGCGCTCATTCGTTTTGAGGAATATTTCCGATCAACTCAAAATTTCAAAAGTCATCCCTGTTTTAAAGAAATCAGACAGAATTACAAAACTATAGACCAGTTTCAATTTTACCTGCAATATCAAAGTTTTGAGAGAGCTATGCACCAACGTTTAATGGATCATTTAGATGGTTTTAACTTGTTTGATGAGGAACAGCATGGCTTCCGTAGGGTAAATCCACAGTTACTTTAATAAATTTACAGAAACTATACTAGAATCTATTGATGAAAAATAAAGTAACAGGTATCTTTATGGACTTGTCAAAGCTTTTGACAGTATTTCTCATAAATTACTTATTGAAAAATTAGGTAATTGTATAAAGTGCCATAATTTAAATTGGTTTTAATTAGAGTAGGAAACAGTATGTAGAAATAACAGATGTAAAAAATAACCATATTATTAAACATCAATCAAAATCTCAAATAATAAAGCAGTACCCACAGGAGTTCAATTCTTGGCCCTTTGTTGTTCATATGCTATCTAAAGGGCATGCCAAAATGTCTAAATCATTCTAGTAAAGGAGAAAACCAATTAGTTTATATGCAGACGATTCTAATCTCATCATGTCATAAGACAAATATAGAACTAGAGGTAAATTCTTTTCATAGAACAAAAACTTCAAGATTTCTTTAACTCAAATTCACTAATGTTAAATAAGAAAAAGACCAACTATATATCATTTTGTACAAAGCAACAAAGGAATAGCATTAATCCCAAATTGTTATTGAAGATGATGTAATAGAATATCAAGTTACAAAATTTTAGGATTAATTGTAGATAGCCATTTAAGTTGGGATAACCATATAGATTTTATATTAGGTAAAATTAACTCTGAATTTATGCAATAAGAAGACTGTCTCTACTGTGTAATGAATCTGTTTAAAGTCAGTTTTCACGCATATCCAATCCTATGTTTCTTATGGTATTGCTGTATATGGGGAACATCAAACCTAAATTTAAATAAAATACTGAAAAGTCAAAAAAGGTTTGAGAGCAATGTTAAAATGACAGATGAACAATCAGTTAAACATCATTTCACAGATCTTAGAATTTTAACAGTGTATAGTTTATATATATTAGAATGTGTGATGTATGTAAACCAATGCAGTCAGTTTTACAAAAAATAGTGATTTTCATAACTATAATACTCGAAATAAAAAACAAAACGTTGCTCATGAATATTTTAAGGGCGACTTTTCTAAATACATCCCAAATACAATCAATAGTATAAATGATATAAAAAGTTTAGATCAAAGGTGAAAGATTTTCTTGTTAAACATGCTTTTTTATTCACTAGAAGAATTTTATTCTCATGTCAACTGAATAAGCTAAGGCTATAGATTATAAATAATGTTATTTAATTATATAATAATAATTGAGAGTGTAAAATTACTGTAAAGTGTAAAATGACACACTATTCACTGTACATTTATTGTATACAAATGAATAAATATATTTTGAATTTTGAATCAAATAAACTCTTTATAGTAGTTGGTTTGTACAGATCATAAGCGGTGATCTAAGCGTACTTTTGAACAGTTATTTCTAAATTTTTAAACAGAAAAATATGCAATTTGCCATAGTAGAATAGAATAGAATATAGAATAGAATATGTTTATTTGTCTTCACGGATTACATACAATCATTGACAATGTCATAAATAGCATGCATACAAAATTTAAGATGGATACAAATTGTCAAGACTTAATAAAATAATTTTAGTGGTACAATAATAATTTAGAGTGAATATATAGTTACAATCCAATACAAATTACAGTACATACTGAACAGAGAAATAATGTGACTAAAAATCTATTTTTGTAGAAAAAAATTCTTTTACATCATAGAAGGGGTTCATCAGTAGCCATTTATAGAATTTTGTTAAAAACGTTTTCTGAGGATACTGATTAATGATAGGTTGTAAAACGTTATATACTTTGAGGGTCATAACAATATGGCTGTTTATGGTTTTACTTAGACGGTTAAAGTTAATTGACGTGTTGTTTTTTCTTCGGGTATCATAGTTATGTATGGAACTATGAGTTTTCAGTAGGTGTAAGTTTTTAAACACATATTTCATTAAATCAAAAATATACAGGTTTATAATTGTCGGAATTTCTAGTTGTATAAAAGAGCCTATTAGGAGATTTTAACATTGACGTTTTGAAAACGATGACATACATGTCAAAATGTTTCGAAATTTACTGCTTACCTTTAATTTAACTTGGAAGATCAACTCTCCGACACGAGTAACGGCGTTTTCTGCCACGCGATTGATAATATAATTACAAATGTAGTCTCCAGTTCGCAAAGAAATTCTTGATTCAGCCATTTCTGACCATTATGCACAGTCTTTAGAAATAAGCTACTTAAGTTTTAAAACAAATCCTCCAAAACATATCACCAGACGTATTACTAAGCCAGAAAATGTAGCCACCATGTTAAATAACCTGTTAGAACTAGAGGACTGGTCACTTCTTGACAAATATGTAGATGTTAATGAAATGTATTCTTCTTTTCATGATACATTTATTAATCATCTGAATAATGTCCAAATCAGTTCTATATTAAAAACATAAAAAAAAGCATAGAATGGATGACCAAGAGAATTTTGACTTCCAGAAATAATTTAAAAAACTATTCAAAAATGTGTTCTACTTCACAGGATATCAATTTCAAAAACTAGTTCCAGAATTACAAACAAATTTACAGAAAAGTTATTAGAATGGCAAAGGCTATGAATATTAATAACAAAATCAAACAGTCAGATAATATTTCAAAACATCATGGGCAATAGTAAATGAAAGAAAAGAAGTGTATTGATGTGGTGTATGAAATAAAACCTTATGAAGGTAATGGAACTATTGTTACTGACAAACAACAAATATCCAATTTATTTAACAATTTTTTTGCTAATAAGCTAGTGCAAGTAATGTTTCTACTACTCACACTGAAGTCAGCAATGCGATTAATCTCATGTCCATGTTTTTATCGCCGATAACTGAATATGAAGTTATGAAGATAATCCAAAGCTTACTCCCAAATATTCAACAGATATTTACGGAGTCTCCTCATGAATACTTAAACAATGCTACCAAAGTCAAAGTGCTGATCAAACCCTTAACAAAACTTATTAATAATTCTTTTGAAAAAGAATTTTTTTTGATGGTTTAAACCAATAAAGTTATACCTATTTATAAGAAGGACATTTTTTAAATGAATGACCAGCTTAAAAGTTCTCTAGATTTGTCATCATTTGGTGGTACATAAAACTGTTAAGAATTTTAACAGTTTATGGAGTAAGAGGGTTACCTAACTTGGATTGAGTCTTATTTGAACAATCGTTTGCAACAGGTTCAAATAAAACTCACTCTCCTCCCAATAAAAGTTAAATGTAGAGTTCCACAAGTCAGTTTGGGCCCTTTTTTTATTCATTGTTTACGTTAATAAACTTCATTCTCTAAATGATTTGCAATCAGTTGTTCAATATGCTGATGACACTACATTACTTCAGTCAGCCTAATCTTTAGAAGAAAAAAACACATGTAGCGACCAATATGTGTGTACAATATTTTGAATCGCTCAATTTAAAAATCAATTTTCAAAAAACAAACTTTAAGATGTTTGATATTAGTCGGTGAATTAGGAATGAGTCACCATTAGTTATATTGAAAAATAATATAATTGAAGAAGTTTATAGTAAAATTTCTAGGAATACATTTAGATAATAACTGAAATGGGAATCACATATTGATTTTGTGAGTAAAAAATGTGTTTATCAATAGAGGTATGTCCAATAAGTTGAACTGGTTCAATATGGCACCGGAGGCACGTAAGCTCTGCCCACTACATCCGCGTGAATACTAGACATCTAAGGAAGTTCAGTACTACTTTAAAAGTCTAGCAGTGCCTGTCAAGCTGCCAGTGCCAGTTTATATTTTATTTGTTTTTGCTGTTGTCGAAAAATGGTGATTGATCATTGAACAACGAATCAACATCAAGTGATCCAGTGATGCCCTCGTCTCCATTTTGCTCAAAACCCATGATTAATCTCCAGTGATGACTCTCTGTAAGAACTCACCTTCATTTCCGTCAGTCTTTCAATGTTTCCAATCATTCAATCTTTTTTCAACTTTTGTTCTGGTCAGCGGTTTCGCACATTTTTGCACAGAATTTTCTTAAGCCCTAATGTGCCACTAAAACGGTATGAACTGATGAGTGCATAAATTAAGATCGTTTGCAATCATTCTAGAGTTTTCAACAATCATCAGACACCAGAGCTTTGCGAACAATTTTTTCATCCACACATGAGGTTGAAGGTCGTCCCCATTGCATCACCTTTAGCGTCTTGGCGCCATCTTTGAAACGTTGATCCACTTGAAAATGGACATTTTCAAGGCATTATCTCCGTAAACATCCTCATCATATTTGTAATTTCTTGAGAACTTTTCCCAGTTTCACTAAAACTTGATGTCGATTTTTGCTTTGTTATTTCATTGATCTCCATTTTTCGACGAACAGCAAATACAAATAAAATATAAACAGACACTGGCAGCTTGATAGGCACTGCTGGACTTTAAAACGGGTACTGAACGTTTCCTTAGATGTCTAGTATTCACGTGATGTAGTGGGCAGAGCTTTACGTCGCCTCAAGGCCGCCATATTGAACCAGTTCGCAAACTTATTGGACAAACCTCGTTATTTCTCCTGAGAAGTCACTTAATTCTGCACACCTGCAGTTTTGAAAACTGCTTATTATGGTTTAGTTCAACCTTACATGTCTTATGGTGTATGCTTGGGGAATTGTTCCAAAACAAGGTAATGAGAATCTTCATTTTACAAAAGTCTGCTATAAGAATAATTTGCTATCGCAATTCTGTACACCTGCATTTTGAAAACTACAAATTTTGACTTTAGTTCAACCTTATGAGACTATGGTATATGCCTATCAAGGAATTGTTCAAAAACAAGGTAATGAGAATCTTTATTTTACAAATCAGCTATAAGAATAATTTGCCGTCTTTCAGAGATTCTTGTACACAAACATTTGAAACACTACAAAATTTTGTTTTAAAAATTTACATTTATTAGACTAAAATATGCCTATCAAAATGTAATTTAGTTCAAGGTAGACAAATTCATTGTTGCTGATAGTAGATTAGCTTCGAAATTTGTTTTGCATTAAATTAGAATAGATTAAGCATTTATTAGCAGCTACCTTCCCAAGCTGGGCTTACTTACTATTCAACAAACTTCTATGGTTTGAAAAATTTTTAATGTCAATGTAAAATAGAATGCCTTTTTCTTTATGCTGTATTTTTGAATGAAAAATACTTATCAGTCTGGTTAATTGTGATTAAAATGCTTACTTAGGGTGATTATAGCGTCCTAGAATATATCAAATGTCTTCAAGTATTGAGAAAACACTAACAGAACCAAGCAGATAAGTATATGTCACTATTACACTCACGGGAGTGTATTTTTTCATTTTGGACATATCTAGGGCAGGGTCCTGAAGGAAGTCATACATTTGCATATTTTGAGTATTGCCTCAATTTAAAGGACTCAATTGATAGAATAGAACACTGCAATTATTGTTTCCAACATTGTAACTGGAAGTAAAATTAACTTTCCATGGCTGCCATTTTAGTTCGTGAATCTAGTGAGGTCTAGTTCACGCATTTGCGTCTGGGAAGGAATGTTTCTAAAGGCATGGTTACTTGATACTTGATGTAATCCCACTGGTAGCACAGGTGCCGTGGTAAGTCATGGTTTTTTTTTTTTGGAAAATTTTTAAATATTTCTGGAGAGAATAATAAGCCTTTTCAGTAGAGTGCTTAAGGGCTCCTTGAAGAGTCTTCATTTTGCTGTTTGCGGATGTCTTCAGGCAATTTGTTGAAGATTTTTCCCAAAAAAAATTGGTGCGTTCTTAGTCAATGTTGATTTCACTCTAGGCAGGTGGATTTTGGAAGCCTGACGGTGTCATGATCATGAATATGCGAGTTAAGTACAAAAGCTCTCCATTTCACTTAACAATCATACTAGTTTCTAAGATATACAAAGAAATAAGAGTGAGCACCTTAAGCAGAAATA